>JAPQRP010000010.1:33557571-33581896 GCA_037367295.1 Apogon hyalosoma
CATGTATTCTCCCACAACCCCTTTTTTTTTTTTTTTTTTTTTTTCCCTTCAGGCTACGTTGAACCAAAATGCTTGGATTGTTCCAAAATTCTGGGAAATATTAAGCGGTTTTTCCTCAGAAGTGTCTGTGTCTGCAGAGGGCTTTAATAGTGATAAATACATCAGCGCTGCTAAATGATTTTACAAAACAGATAGTTATAAGCTTCACACTTTATTACCTGTGGCAGTAAATAATGAGGTCAGACTGTGTTTTGCAGTTTCCACCTCCTCTTCGTCCATTTGCTCCAACTGCAGTATAATTAATTTCACTTTACACGGCCTATCCTACTGAGTCAAAACACTCCTTACAAAAATGAGTTAGATGTTACATCCACAGAAACCTCCCTTTTGTTATGTTCTACACTGTTTTATAGGCCTTTAAATCATTGATTGATTTTTACTGCCGTTCTGTCTCCTCATGCATGTGGCAGCCTGCGGGACGCTCACAAAGGCCTGTCATCAAGTACGAGTGCGTACAGTTGCATTTGTGAGTCTGTGTGTACGCTCCCACTCGGTGTTCCAGCGTTGCTTCAGGGCACAAAGGTAGAGTGTGTATGTCTGTGTGTCAGGGAGTAATTGAGTTGAATTGGTTTTAATGGGTCTTTATGGGATGTTTGGAGTTATTTCTGTCTGAGGTCTCCTCTGGCGTCCTGGCTCCTCTGCTGGATGGCTTGGCCCTCCGCCCAGCGCCGAGGCTGTTCTACACTTTCCCTCGTGCTCTTTCATTTCTGCGCTCTCTTATCCTTTCTCACTTTCCCTCCGTCTGTCATGAGCGAGCGAGTGATTGTATGGCACCGAAGAGTGACGGAGGGTTTTTTTTAGCCCAAGGCCGATAGGACACGAACTATTGAGAAGAGGCCGTGTTTGGCCCCGTTGTCAACGTCGTCTTTGTCATCGTCTCCTTCCTTGTCGTCCTCTTCGTTGTCGTCATCTTCATTGTTGTTTTCATTGTCGTCGTCCTCTTCGTAGTCATCTTGGTCGTTGTCTTCTTTGTTGTCATCGTCTTCTTCATCGTCTACATCGTCATTGTCTTTGTCATCATCATCCTCTTCTTGTTCTTCGGCTTCGTCTTCTCCGTGGTCATCTTCTTCGTTGTCTTTGTTGTTGCTGTCTTTGTCATCATCTTCTTTGTTGACGTCTTCTTAGCTGTCGTCTACATCGTTGTTTTCTTTGTCGTCATCATCTCCTGCGGCGTCTTCTCTGTGGTCATCTTCTTTGTTGTCTTCATTGTTGTTTTTGCCTTTGTCATCATCTTTCATCTCCATTAGCAATTTCCTGAAACATTTCCAACGAAACTACTGGTCAGATTCATTTAAAATTTTATGTGCATCTTCTTTGGGACGATATCTACAAAGTGTGTTCACAGTTTTGAGAAAGTTTCAGTTTTTAATTTTTCCCACCAGTAAAAGTACCACCCACTTCTGTTGGGAGATTGATCTCCTGCATCCAGACCACAGGACTGGAACATATAGACCGAACCTGACAACCTCACACATTCAACTTGTTATTGATTCTTGATAGAGCATGCCTCTGAGCTACATGGCCATTGGTCCTATTTACGTTTCCTCCCGCCCCTCTTACCCTTCTGCGCTGTGATTTAACGGGGGCCTCTGGTTCGCCGAGCACTCACCCCTCTCCGCTAATCTCACTGCGCCACTTTAAAGGCCTAAGCGAGTATTCATGCTTCGTCCCGACTCTCATTTGTCACTGAGATCACATGGTGGTGCATGAGTAAGGACCCTGCGGTGGCCGTGCAATTACAGGGTCGGCGAAAAGGGAGTAAAGCCAGCGGATCCAGCGGTGAGGACGACTCCTCGGTGGCGGCGCAGAACTAAACTTTCTCTTCCTGTCACATTTTGATGGACAGCCTGAGGGAAAAGGAGCCCGACTATATTGGAGGAGAGTCGCTTCCAGCCTCCAGTGTGTGTGTGTGTGCGTACAGTACGTTCACATTTTGTTTTTGTCATCACCGCTATTTTAAAATTACACTCGACCAATTTAGTGGCATAAAAATACAGATCCAACAAATAAGTGTTGGCAAGTTGTTCTGGAAAGACTCGTGTGACTAGTGTTTTGAAAACTTTAGAAACTCAGTCAAAAGCACATAATGTGATTCTACACCAGTCCAACCACAGCCCGCTTTAGCTCCAAGTGCAGACTGTTTTTAGTCAGTTTTCAACACAAAAAGTCTGTGCACTGTCTTTTAAAAATGAGTTAGTGTTCTGTGTGTGCTGTGTAAATATGCCACTGTTTTTTCCCAGATCTCTTTCCGTCCTGTTCCTCCTTTTGCGAAGATGCTTAATGCAAATACCACGACAGCTCCAGCAGCATGAGATGGTCTTGTGAAAGTAACTCGCTGTCGGAAGGCATAAATCACCTCGGAATAAGCAGCGCATAAAAAAAAAATGCGTCTGCACGTGTGTGTGTGTGTGTGTGCGTGTGTGTGTGTGTGTGTGTGTGTGTGTGTGCGCACTTGCAGACCGTATGTACACGTGCAGGGCTGCTGTGTGGTATGTGCGCCCAGGGTTTTGTGGAGACCCCCATCTGTCTCTGTGTGAGAGTACATTTACCATGGGAGAGTGACAGCCCTGACCTTCGCCTCTGAGGCCATGCCAGGTCATCGGCTGCCAGCCTCTGAGTCAGAGGCCACAGAGCGGGGCGCGCTTGGCCTCAGCATAAGCTTCATAATAGCAGACTTGGGTAAAAGGATGAAGGGAGGAGCAAAGACATGTAAATTTTCATTCTATTCACCTCAGTTTTTAATATATTTAACCCATAAAGACCCAAACAAACCACTAGCAACTAAAACCATCCACTGATCTAAACTGTTTAATACCTGTCGATCCACTAATCCTGTCAATACATGTCAATAATTGGTGCAAAATACAGTTCTTCATCTTTTCATGGTCATCAGATATGACCCATTTGGACGTTCAGAGGCTCTGTAGTTACCATGGAAACACTATCATCTTCTACAACATTGATTCACCAGTAAAACCCACGGAGTTGGATCAATGACAGTGGACGGACACACTGGGTTTATGTTCAATCTATGATATATTTTGCTAAAAAAAGTCACTTTTTCCATTGTTTTTCTCTGTTTTGATACATTAACCTTTGGATTTACTCTGATCTTTTACGAACATCGACGTGATAAGTGAAATAAATATAGGAAAATACCAGATTTTAACAGAAAAATGCAAAATGCAGAGGATAGTATAATAAATGGTGATGTATGTTGAGAAATATTCATTAGGAAGTCACCACAGCAAGGCATCTAGGTTTTTAAGCACCATCTTGTCTGAACACCGTCATCTTCTCCAACACTGATTCGCCAGTAAAACCCATGGAGTTTCATAAATGACAGCGGAGGGACACACTGATACTTTTGCTGAAAAATTAGCTTTTTCTTCAGTTTTTTTTTTTTTCTATTTCTGATATAATACCCCTCATTTTCACTCTGAGCTTTTATGAACACTGGGTTTATATTCAGTTAATAATGATATATTTTGCTTAAAAAAAAAAAAAAAAGAAGCGACATTTGATATATTAACCTTTGGATTTACTCTGATCTTTTATGAACATCTACATGATCAGTGGATTAAAAATCTGAAAATACCTGATTTTCAGTTGAAAATTGCAAGATGCAGAAGATAATATTATTGTAAATGGTGATAAATCACTTAAGAAAGGTTACAGAGATTTTTGTAATTGCCACAAAAGTATCTTTGTGTCTTTATGGGTTCATGTGAGACAGTTGTTTTATTATACAACCTCCATGATTGCCCCTGGGTTTAAAAAAAAAAAAAAAAAAAAAAGTTTTATTCTGATTCTGAAAAATGGATGAGAAGGATGAGCTGGACCTCTGCCCAGGATGGAGTCCCTCTGGAGGGTGAGACGGGGCGAAGTCGTCAGGATGGAGCATATGCAGCAGCTCATTAGGTTTGGGTGTGTATGGGAATGGCTGTAAACATGACATTTCCCCTGAAGCCAGCAGAACGACTCTGGCATCTAATGACAGCCCTGCAGCACAATGAGTAGTAAAGCTGCAGCCACCAGAGCTGTCGCCCAGCCCAGCCACCGCCAGCCGCCACCAACCAGGAGCCCTCATTCCATTTCAAAGCCAGGGCCGAGGCAGGGAGCAGGGTTTATCCAGCCAGTGTCAAACAGCAGGGGGGGCCTGGCTCTTACATATCTCATACAAAGGGACTATAAATCAAAAGTATAAGTTTATGTACTCAGACATAGGTAGTTGCACTGGGCATTTTTGTTTTTCACGTAATTATTGTCTGGAGAAGACATAGTGCGAAATGATAAGTTTACTAATTCATAGCCTGACTTCCTTGTAGACTGTTGTTTTTTCGACATTGTTAGAGAACATTTAAAATTGATGCTTGACTCAGGGCGTTTTCACACAGCGTACTCGAGGCCGTACCGTACTTGGATACGTTCGCACCTTTCCCGCAGATGTTGCGTTCACAAGCGCGTACCGCAGCCCGTGCCCGACTATGAATAGGTGTTACAGGGACGAAACAGTCGGTGGCGCTGTGGAGGGAATTCTGTCGCTATCCAACAAACGCGGAAGTCAGAAGAAGACAAACCCTTACGTCATCAACTGAGCGACTGTTCTGTTCACAGGCAATACTTTTCTATCTGTTATCCTGTTTGAGGCAAAGTGAAGAAGAGCCACCTTCGTCGTCCCTGATATTTCACCCAGTGGTTCGGTCGATAAGGCGAGCCCGTGCCGAGCGGATCCGAGGCTTTTTCAGGAGACAGCAGGAGCGCCGCCTCTGGTCTCATGGTGTTTAACTCTCTTCCGTTGTCAGAGTGGTGATTAGGTCACTCTCGGTCTCGGGCACAGATCGCATTCACATGGCAACGTACCGTACTGGAGTCCGGGCGGTCCGGACCCAGGACCACCTTCACAGCTGGACTCGAGCACAGAGCGGTGGCTTTCACATGGACAAAATCAAGCGGACTTCGGGGTCCAGCGTACTCTGATATGGACTCAAGTACGCTGTGTGAAAACATCCTCAGTCTTTGACTATTGAACCCAACGCAGGGGTTGTACAGGTGCTTGAAATCCTTGAAAATGCTTGAATTTCAATGTTGTGTTGTAAATGTCTGAAAAGTACTTGAATTTCAGTTTAAGTACTTGAAAGGGTTTGTAATGATAACTCTATGATGTGATTTATTTATTTATTTGTTTGTTTGTTTGCTTATTTAATTTTAATATTAACTCAAGCCAAAGCTACTTACAGAGGTGATACATTATAAAAATCAAACGTTTACGAGCACATTGACCCACAGGGAACCACGGGTTCTAGATGTGGTAGTTTTTACCCTCATCAGTTTGTCATCCAGGTTTTCAAGTGCACACATGTTATGCTAATGTAATAAACTTACCTCTGATTCAGTTCAGTACTTTACATTTCAATTTAAAAACATTACATTTTCATTTACTTTCTTGGTAAATTCCATTGGCATTTTCAGTTGAATAACCTCTCAGCTGGCATGTCTGTTTCTGTACAGGAAATTTGACACCATGGCAAACATGGTCCTATTGTTTATCTGTTGCTAGGTAACCCACTTCGGTGATGATTCTGGGCAAGGCTATTGTAAGGTGATTGTATTCCAAAATTACTAATATCTCCCAAATCAACTTGCTGTTTTCTCTAGTTTCTTCCTTGACCAAAAATACATGAGTATGACAAACCGCAGCAGTCAGCTCTGTACAGATTTAGTGTGATGCCCAAGACACACAGAGTCCACTCCCTTTTTATAATATAGAAAATGTCAAAAAAGAAAATTACCAGGTGCTCTAAGGTCGACTCCAGGTACATTTTTATCTTAATCTTTGTCTCGGTGTGTGTGTGTGTCTGAAGAACGCCAAGTGGCTTCACTTTTTTTGGATTAAACTTTGTGTTCTTTGATTTCTAAACTTTTTGCTATCATGAAACATAATTTTAGATGTTTATAGCATAATACAATGTACATCGTCATGAAAAGTGGAAAAAAAATAATCCTGAGTATATGTATTTGACCCCAGTAATAAGATGAAAATGACCCTTAAAATGCTTGAATTTGACCTTGCAAAATGTGTGCGGCCCCTGCCTACATCATGAAGTACGGCATTATCTTCGCACACCATTGTTCTACAGTTTCCGTTCTTTGCTATTCTCGGTCTTTTCCAAACTAAATCCACATTTGAGACTTGTTTACCGTCTTTCACTTTTCCACTGGTGACTCTTTTTGTACTTTTTTACATATTTTTATCCGCTGTCATCGAGTGTATGAAGGCTTTTTTTTTTTTCCAATCTGGGAAGAAGATGCTCTTTTATTCACATGAGCCACTCGGTAATAAACTCATCAGGCACAAGTCCAGGGTAGAAAACAAGGACAACAGCCGTAGAAAACCCTAACAAGGACGTCCTCTGCCAACATGTCTTCTCGAAGCTTTATTAAAAGATTCATGGCGTGTTTAACTGCCTTGTCCTCACACAAGGCATATAATTTCGCTCTTGGACTCGTGTAACTGATCATCTTCATGCAGTGTTCATCGCACTTCCTGTGGCTCCACCGCTGTCTTGAACGTTACAGCTTTGCCCCCTTTCGGAGTCTCAGTTTCACCAACATGAAAGGGGGCTGTCATGGGCAAATAAGAGGACCGGGTGACTCTGAGAAAAGAGTCAAACCGCACGATGAGAGCGGATCGCTGCGTCTCCTGGAAGCACGTCCAGGAACCGGAAGCAACTGCATTAAAGGCCACAGCCACAATTACTATGTAGAGGTCCGGGTGCTGTCACAGTCTCCTGTCAGCGATGTCGAACGTCTGAGTGTGTGTTGTTTTTGCAGAGCTTCAGGCTCCGAGGTCACTTAAATGAATCGGACAGGTTTAGGACCACGACAACAGGAAAAACTTAATATGGAAATGAAACTGCGTTCTGTGTGTCTGTGATGTAAATTCATATTGATACGTGTAATTAGCTGCACGAGAGATTCCGTTGTCCAATGTCTGTTTATCATGAGTAGGTTTAGGTGGTAGAGGCTGACTGTTAGTGGGTGTTTAACCCTTTAACCCCTGAGACATTATTTCAGTGATGCTGTGAATTGTCGTGCATGTGATAAAAGCTGTGGATTTGGGCTCATTAGTTTTTGTTTTGGGGCTCTTTTTGTTTTCTAAATCAGTCCAGCTGCTTTTTTAGTCCAACTCCCTGAAAGGACCAATAGACTATTGGTATCAGTTGTCGTCCGTTAACAATTTTTCAAGAATCTTCTTCTCTGAAACAGTCAGTCAGAATGACTTGGTATTTGTTGTGGAACATCCTTGGGGTCAGGTCTACCAAGTTTGTTCAAAGAATCAGGAAATATTGACTTAAATTTTTTATGAATTTTTTAAATTTGACAAATGGGTTCTGGTCCTAAGAGCAGGACATGGGGCTAAAAATTCAACCCAGATGTAGACGAATGTTATGAAGAAAGTTCGGAAGCACTTTGGGTCTATTTGAAAAATAAATATTTACTGAGATAAAAGAGAAACTTTTTTTTTCAGATAAAACACATTTTTATATTATTTGATTTTTTTTAACACAAAAATCCACATGTAACACGGTCAAAAAGAACACGAGAATTACGTGCTACTATTTTTTTTTTTTTTTTTTTTTTTATATCTCTTTATTCTCTCACAGGTTCATTTTAGGAATTGAACTAACTATTCAAGGCAGTGTTTCACAAAAATGACCACTGTTGCAAAATCTTTTGCGGTTTATATGTGTTTAAATGGGCAGGTTCTGCATGTAACGCCAGTGGACACGATGGGTTCCACACCAAACCTGGAATGAGACGTAGATTGATGAAAAACCCACGTGTGGATTAGAAAAACCACTAGGATCGACACATTGAACACAGTGTCTTTATTTAGAGTCTATAGAAGACCATTTACAGCCATCTTGTCGCATCTAATGCACTGACACCTAGGCAGATTTAGCTGTCCATATTTGGGTCCTATTTTTGGACCCAGTGTTTTATTAAAAATTAATTAATTTTGGGATGGCTCAGAGCAAGAGGATAATTTTTTGCATCATTAGGTCCATCCTGGGGGGAAATATGTCTATATTTAACTTTTATTATTGGGTCTAAAAAGCTGGAAAAGTGCCAGATACTAAAATAAACCCAGTTTCATAGAAGCACCGTAATCCCCATTGGTTTATAACTGGACACATTTCAAAGCGCTATAACTTGAAAACAGTTGAAGGCATTGATAGAATTACTATTGGTAATAGATAGGAAGTCACATATGGGCTTTCATTTGGTGCCATGACCTTTTTGTTTTGACCGTGTAACTGCTTTATGGAGTTCAACCAGGTGTCCAAAAGCAGCTGGACTGATTTAGAAAAAAAAGAGCCCAAAACATAAACTACTGGGCCCAAATTCAAATCCTTGTTGTTCAGTTTGTTCCAGTTACAGTTGATGTTCAGCATCCTAAATCTCTAATTGATGTCCATTCTAGTGCCTTATGTAGTCCAAACCTGTCAAACTGCAGTTCCTCTCTTTGTCTTTTTCTGTTCTTCCACCTGTTTTGACCCAAAAAACACACAGTAAAACAAAACCACTGGAGAAAAGGAACACAAGCACAAACTGACAGCAGCTTTAATGAACCTGAAACAGACGCAGATTCACAGCATCATTGGAATAATCTCTCAGGGGTTAAAGGGTTGAACACTGTGTACATCCCTCCCTATAGTGCAGTGAACATGTAGAATCCCTTGTTTTTCTGTCGAACCTGCCGTGCGTTTCCACATTCCTCCAGCCGTCGGCTGCCATCACATTAATTTGCTTTGGTGACGGCGACGAGGCCGTTTCGTGGGAAAGAGAGAAGTGGGAATCATTGTGTTTTTTGAAATTATTCTGAATTCAGGAGAGATGATGCGTTATAATAACAGGTACTGTGTAAACACGCCGACCACATACAGTTTGTAGAATCAACCGTCCGTCTATTAAATGTGGAAGGATGCAGAGCCTTTTAGAGCCAGCCTCTATTTCACTGATTGTGTTTTAATTATACCCCTCATCGTTGCAGTATTGAACACTTCTCTCATACGTTGCAGATTTTCCTCATTCTGCAGGATCAGAACAAATACTCCGGATATGTAGATGTGTAGATGTTCAGAGCTCAGAGGACACATGCCTTCGGGCAGACGCTACAGGTCTGTTAGAACAAGGACAAACAGATTCAGACCGTTTCTTCACCACAGTAAACTACGAAAAGTCAGAACTCTGGTGTTTCTTCCTGTTTAATCACTTCGGTTCCTTGTATCCTCATGCCGTCATGTCCAATAATGTGCAATAACCCCGTATAATGTGAATTATGTACAATAAGTCACGCAATAATCTTCTGTTCTGCAAAAACTGTGCAATATTTATTTAATATTTATCAAAGTATAAATGCATTATTTATATATAGACTTGAGTTCATATATGTGCATACTGTTTTCATTGGTAGTACATACTGTTAATATTGTTTATAGTTTTTCATACTGTCACACTAAATATTGTAATTAATGTTTTTAATAATATTTGACACCTATTTTTAATGTTTTATTCTACTTTAGCTCTATTCTTATTTAAGTTTTATAAAATTTTTATTCTATTTTCTGATCTTAGCTTTTGTAATTTTATATTCACTCTATTCCTATTTTCTGAAGTATTGATGTTTTATTAATATTGTTGCACTAACTGGAGTAGCACTCCTAATTTCCTAATTTATTCTATTCAATTGGCGTGTTGACGTGTGGGGATCCACTTGTTCTAGATGTGGTAGTTTTTATGCTGTTGTGTATTCATGCACGCTGTACTGCATTTGTCCAGCAGTCACCGCTAAAGCATTCTGGCCATAGCAACGTGATTGTAAATCTGTCTTATTCCAAAATTACTAATATCTCCCAAAATATTGGTCCTATCAACTTGCCGTTTTAGCTAGTCTGTTTATTTACCAAAAATACATCAGAATGCCACATTTGCAGCAGTCAGCTCTGTACAGATTTAGTGTAAATCCCCAGACACACACACACACACGCACACACAGGCCACTTTGCTTTTATAATATAGATTCTACATGTATATTTTGTATTGTGTGCAGTAGTAAAGTGACAAAATGCCACTGTTTTCTCGATGTCATCATATGAACTGCGTTACCTCGTGCACCCACTGCCAGCCCGCTCTCCCAGACATTACCACATTTTTTTTTTTTTTTTTGGTGCACATATTGTCATATTATACCCTGGACTGCAGCACCGCTTCCAGAATAGCCCATACGTCCCTGCCAGCGAGCAGCCACTTCTGCCAGCGTCTGTCACTTGTGTTTAGGCTGCAGCGTTTTGGGACAGGTCTATTAACTGGGTCATGAGTTTTTTTCCCCAGACCCCAGTGTCTGAAATTCTATCCCACGATATTGTAAAAACAGTGGCTCAGGCTCCTTTTGTGTGAAAAGCATCTGAAGAATGCACTCCTGATGCAGCGAGTACTACGACGGGGTCTCCCCTCAGGGAGACGATGGCCGACGGGGAGATGGGAGCGAAGCTGGTGTCGCAGTGTTATGTTAACAGTCTGTGTCTGTGTGGGCCTGGTGTAAGATGAGGAACGGGTTCAGCATCAGGGCGGGGCCGCGGCTCTGTTTATTCACTGGATGAGTCATCACGCTAAGGCGAACATAACAGCAACATGTCATATCAAGACACGGGCCCGGTCTCAACCCCTCGCCTGATTCCTCCTTGCCAACACATCGCCAACTGTTGTTATTGTCGTCCAATGTTGTTATTAACTTCCACATTCCTGAAGATGGTGTCATATAATCAGTGATTTTTGCACATACTGAACTCACTCACCTTGTTTTTTTGTTTTTTTATTTAACATTTTCAAAATTCCCAGGCACAGTAAAAGCAGCATTTTATGTATTTTATATACTATCTTTATTATCACATCAAATAAAGAATCTGTAGAGCAGAGGTGTCAAACTCATTTTAGTTCAGGTTCCACATTCAGACCAATTTAACCTCAAGTGGATCAGACCAGTAAAATAATAACATAATGACCTATAAATAATAATCCAAAATTTCTTTTCTTTCTTTTTGTTTTAGTGTGAAAAAAGTAAAGTTGTGCACCATGAAAATATGAAAAACCTGAACAACCATGATCAACCTGAATTTTCTTAAAAAAACCAGTGAAGATTTTAACAGTATTCTGCCTCAGTTTATCATTTACACATGTACAGTACAACTTACAGATCACAGTGGATCTACAAATACACACAACATTTAGTAACAGGAATAATATTGTTAAAATTGTGCTTATTTTTCTAAAGACATTTCAGGTTCGTATTTGTTCAAGTTCTTCACAGTTTATTATGAAAGGATAGTTTAGAAATGGAAACATTTTTATGTAACTTTCCTTTTTTTTTTTTTAGTCCAATGGTCCGATGGACTGTTGGTGTCAGTTGTCGTTTGTCCATCATCCAACCATAAATCATTTTTCAAGAAACTTCTCCAAAGCCATCAGCCAGAATCAATTGAAATTCATAGCAGAGGTTCCTTGGGGTAAGGTCGATCAAGTTTCTTCAAAGAACTGACAGATATTGGTTTTTGAATTTTGTATGAATTTTTGAAATGTTCAAAATCCCCATTGGTTTAGAATGGGACACATTTCAAAGTGCTCTAACCTCAACACAGTCGAAGATATTGATATAATTACTAGATAGATAGGAAGTCACATATGGGATTTCATTTGGTGCCATAACCTGTGACCTTGAAAGGTCAAACGAATGTCAGTTAATGTCTTTAAATATGCCGCTGGACTACAGGACCCTTGGTTCTATATTCTGCACTAAAACACAGAGAAAAATGTTGCTGTTGTCAGTATTTCTAGTTTATTATGATGGTATTTTACTGGTGTGACCCACTGAAGATTGAATTGGGCTTATTCACATTTTATTGTGAAAGGATCATTTGTAAATGGAAATATTTTTGGGAATGTAACTTTTTCACATTAAACCAAGAAGAAAGTTTGGACTTGTCATTATTTCTAGGTTATTATGCCATTATTTCACCTAACATCCCATTGGTGTGTATATGGCTCCACTGTTCATATCTGCAGTGTAGTTTTTCCACATTGCATATTCATCTGGGGCTGGTTCTGGCCCACGGGCCGTATGTTTGACACCTTACTGCAGAGTATTTATATTCCCGCTGTCAAATATCTGACTTCCCACTACAGTATCTTCCAGTATGCCCCACCAGTCAGAGGCACGTTGGCGTCGTCTCAAGTATTAGCGCGTCAGTGTCACTGCGCTGATTCATTTATGCCGAAGCAGGAGAGTGTGTGGGACAGTGGTATAGCTCACCACAGTTAGTTGTGCTTCTCAGCCAAACCCTGGACCTCAGCAATGTAAACATTTGCCTGTTTAGCATCAGCATGAAGCCCCAGAATGCCCCGATGTTTGATACTCCATGTCAGCTGGAGAGAAAACATCACGCCTAATTTACCGCACCGTATGAACATGCGATGCTTATTTTCAGCAGGTTATTTAGTTCCATTCTAATTGTTTTACTTGGAGATGAGTGAATGGAGAGTTGAGTGGAACCCCCCCCCCCCCAAGTGTAAATGAAGAACGTGTTGTTTATTGGTTGTTGAAGAGATGCATAAATACAAATCAAGGATTTAGTGTCAAACACATGTATGTACAAGTCACGACAAAGAGGAGTCATGGCAGAAAGGAGGACGCAGTCAAAGCAGAACAAGATGTTTACAATCATTTTAAATAAGGGTGAAAATACTAGATACACTCTATGGACAAAAGTATGTCAAAACCATCTCTGAGGCATTTTGGAAACAAAGAAAACCATTTAAGCCAAACTAACTAATGCAATGATATTTATCCCAGTATAAAACTATATTCTGACATTAGTCATTATTGTTTTGTATCCCAGAGCCCTGTTTGAAAAGAAACACCTGGATTCAACGTGTCCACATACTTTTGTCCACATAGTGTTTGTGCCAGAACATCCTTCTATGGAACAGGGCTTTAAACCTCACGAACATCCTGTATTTGATAACTGATGCCTGAGTGTCTTCGCCTCCCAACCTGGCAACATGAACACCAACACCGACCGTTAAGAAGTAGAAACTGTTGTCTTGATGACTAAAACCTCTATGCGACTATTTTTTCCCCCCACACAGGATATTAGTCAGGAGTTGGACGAATGCGCAGAATTAGTATCACATTCGTGTGTCATTTCTCATCCACGTTGGTAATAAGATGTATCGCAGCAGAGAACGGAAACAAAAACTGGACAAAGGGAAGAAAAGGTTTGCTGAAGTTGCAGAGGACATAGCTTTGGTCTGGACATAGCTTCGGTCTAGACCAGTGGCGAGTGGATTAGATTATAGTACGGCATCGGTTTAGTGCAGTGGGAGATAAGGGGTGGAGCAGAGGCATCCTTCTGCAGTAATGTCAGGTTAGAGAAAACCCAAATGCAAATGCCTGGAAGGCCGAGACCTCTAATGTCCATGATTGTCCTGTTGGCCCAGAGCACCAGCCGAACTCAGCCCTGCAGCTTATAGAGTCCTGACAGATCCAGTTTTACACACACACACACACACACACGCTGCTGCAGCCAGAGCATAGTAAGCAGATATAGTCCACCACAGCCGGCAGCGTGTGAGCTTTTCCATCCCTGTAACTCA
The DNA here is from genome assembly GCA_037367295.1 of Apogon hyalosoma. Classification (NCBI taxonomy): domain Eukaryota; kingdom Metazoa; phylum Chordata; class Actinopteri; order Kurtiformes; family Apogonidae; genus Apogon; species Apogon hyalosoma. The sequence continues at coordinate 33,571,348 of JAPQRP010000010.1, forward strand.
CACATCGCACAGATTCAACCTCCAAGTCCTTTAGATCTCACCTCTACTCAAACGGGCTCTTCACTGATGAACCTGCTACTCACATTCATATCACCTTTTGTATGTAGCTTCCTTGGGTCAATACCTACGTCTTTCTGTCAAGGTCAAAAAACTAGCACGCTGACCCGTGGGGAACCACAGGTTCTAGATCCTCTGATCCAGTTCAGTCCTTTCCTTTCTTTGTAAATTCCACTGGCATTTTCAGTTGAATAACCTCTCAGCTGGCTTGTCTGTTTCTGCACAGGAAATGTGACACCATGGCAACGTGGCTCTATTGTTTATCTGTTGCTAGGTAACCCACTTCAATGATGATTGTATGATTCTGGCCATAGCAACATGATTGTAAGTCTATAATATCTCCCAACATATTGGTCCTATCAACTTGCCATTTTCGCTACTGTCTTCCTGGACCAAAAATACATTAGTATGTTAAACTGCAGCAGTCAGCTCTGTACGGATTTAGTGTGATGCCCAAGACACGCGTACAAACAAGAGTCCAGTTCCCTTTTATAACATAGATGTGCCTTCACTTCTATTGGTCCATATTTTGATGGTTTATAACGTGTAAATGGTTACAGATATCAGTATAGTTCCTATTGGTCACTGATAGGAAGTCATATATTGACTTCGATTTGGGTTCATGACCTTTGACCTTGAGTGACCTTGAAGGGTCAAACTCAAGGTCACCAATGTCCAGATTTCAACAGTCTTCTTTTCTGAAACTACTGGTCAGATTAATTTAAAATTTTATAACTAGTTTCCTTGGGACAATGTCTACAAAGTTGTCTTGAGAAATTCAGATTTTTTAAAATTTTAACGAATTTTTGAAATGTTTAAAATGTGCCTTTCCTTCTACTGGTCCATATTTTGATAGTTTATAACATGTAAATGGTTCCAGATGTCAGTATAGTTACTTCTGATCACTTAAAGTCTGGTAGAGTTTCATACTATCTTCCACATACAATTATTTTCAATAATTCGTTTATCAGACAGGGGTAGCTGTTTGTTTACCTGCTTTACTAGTTTCAGCTACTTCCTGTTCCCTTTGTCGGAACCCTAACCGCATCCCAAGTGTGTGGCAAGGTGTATGCGCCGTCATCTCTGTTCATGGGATGCGGTCCTGGAGAAGACGTCAGACAGCGGGGGCGTAAACCCTCCCAGCAGGTGGGGTAAACCCTCCCAGCAGGTGGGGTAAACCCTCCCTGCTGTCTGGCCAACCCTCCTGAGCAGCCTATAAGACACGTCACGACAACATCATAGGGACACTTCCGACAAAGGGAACAGGAAGTAGCTGAAACTAGTAAAGCAGGTAAACAAACAGCTACCCCTGTCTGATAAATTAATTATTGAAAATACTATTGATCACTGATAGAAGTCATATATGGACTGTGATTGGATTAGTTCAGTTCTCCTCCAGTGAAAGTCCCACTCACTTCTATTGGCAGATTGAGCTGCATCCAGACCACAGGACTGGAACATAGAACAGAACCTGACAACCTCACACATTCAACTGGGGATCGATTTCAATAGAACATGACGCTGCCGTACAGGGACACTGGAACTACAGTTGCAGAAAAAACGATTAGACCACCCTTTGTTTTCAACAAAAATAGCTCATAGTAGTTGAATTTCAGAGCTGATATCTATCCCTTTTCCATGTTTTCTTGATAATAACCCAAATCACTTCAGTTCTTCCATCAATATCTATGTCATTGTACTGACAAAAACAGTGCTTTTATTCATTCCATGTTTTCTGTTCTGTCTGTTTTAGTCACGATACACACAGGAGTCAGGACTGGATTGGATAAACATTGTTTTTGATGGTCTAATAATTTTTTCGGCGACTGTATTTTGTCTCTTATGTGAACATGAGCCTGACTGGTCAGAACCTTCTGCAATAATCTGTCTGTATCTTTATCTTTCAGTCTGTGGTGAAAACCGGGCGTTTGCTCGTCAGTCACGAGGCTCCGATCACTGGAGGCTTCGCTGCGGAGATCAGCACCACAGTCCAGGTGAGCGTGTGTCTGTTTGTTACTGGTATCACTGTGGTTTGTGTTGACAACGGAAATCTTACCGGAATATGTGTCTCCCACAGGTAGGGTGTTTGCACCGGTACTGACTCACACATGTTATTATGGGTTTGTCAATAGTGGTCCCTCTTTTTAATATAACAGAGATTGACTGAAGCCTTCTCTGAATTCTCTAGAGCAGAGGGGTCAAACTCATTTTAGTTCAGGTTCCACATTCAGACCTGTATGTTCTGAAGTGGGTCAGACCAGTAAAATAACAACATAGTCGCCGTTCCATTGGACATCTGCACAAAACGTTACCGATATTTACTAAATGTCAAAAAAACAGAAGTGTATAATGTCGGTTTTTCCATTGAATCACAAATGCGAGGATTTGTTTATTTATCATCGTGAGATGAAATGAGAAGTCATTCCATAAACATAGCAACGAATGCAAATATTTTGTTGATTTACAGATGAATTCATTATTTTTTATTTATATATCTTTATTTAGGTGGGACAGTGCACATTAATGAACACATTTGTACATTCCATTTCAATATAAATATGTAAATATGCTGGAGTTGGCGTCAGTGCTAATTTTCATCCACTGTCCCCACTTAATAAATGTATAACAGTGATCCGTGCAATACAAAGTAATACAGTGGAATAAGTGCAGTACAGAACAAGACAGTGTAATAGATTACAAAACAGCACAGTTCAATACAGTACAAAACGACATTTGTGTCTACATGTCAAGGACTAAAATAAACATTACTACTTAAAAGACAATACAGTACAATACATTACATTAGAAAACGATTATCGTTATTATATATTACCCCTCTATCCCGTACTAAATTAAAACATACCACAACATGTTTCTTTTAAAACTCTTCTTCTTCACTTTTTGTAACGTCGTCAACATCCATTTATTTTTATTCATGTGACTGTAGTTGCGGAAATAGATCTTTCCATTGCAGTTTTGCATGATATACCAATTGCGCCACGCCCGAAAAACCACCTCTTGCCAGAGCAAAAGCTTTTACACGAAAAACGAGAATTTTGGCAAAAGTGTCATTTTTCCATGAGGTTAATTTTTATGCGCAAGTTATGTCAGCGCAATTTGAGGTTCAATGGAAAAGCAACTCATAATAACCTTTAAATAATGAGAACTCTAAACCTTTATCTATGTTTTAGAGGTAAAAAAGTAAAATAACATTGTGAAAATGTTGACATCTACAAACTATCCTTTAAAAAATATGAAGAACATGAACAACCTCAAATTCCTTAAGAAACGTAAGTGCAATTTTGACAATATTCTGCCTCAGTTTGTCATTTACTCATCTACAAATGCCCAAAACATTTAGTAACAGGCAGAATATTGGTCAAGTCGCACGTATTTTTCTTAAGACATATTTGTTCAGATTATTCACATTTTTAGGGGAAAGAATAGTTTGTAAATGTAAATATTTTCATGTCATTTTAGTTTTTTTTTTTTTTTTTTTTTACACTAAAACAATAGTGAGGTCAGTATTTCATTTGTCCCTTTCTGTGCCATTCGCCCGTACAGAGCTGGGTCAAAGGGCGTTCATCTACTCTGCTCCTTGCACATAGAACACGTTGCTAACAGACTGGAAACTGATGGAATTGATCTCCTTAAACGCTTCTAAATCCAAACTCAAAGTGCTAGAGACTAACTCAATGGCTTGTCCTGTAAATTCTTGTATGTTGTAACTGTGTGTTGTATTTCATGCTGCCTCTTGGCCAGGACTCTCTTGGAAAAGAGGATCTTAAGCTCAATGGGATATTTTTTTTTTCCTGGTTAAATAAAAACAAATAATAAAGTATAGGTTATTACAATAGTATTTTACTTGTACGACCCGTTTGACATCGAATTGGGCTGAATGTGGAACCTGAACTAAAATGATTGTTAATATCTTTAGTCTCATTTTTGCATTTCACAAATTCGTCCCAGGGGCCCGATTGGACCCTTTTGCGGGCCGGTTTTGGCCCACGGACCGTATGTTTGACACATGTACTCTAGAGTAACAGAACCATCACGTCTTCCAGTCTGCAGGCGTCTGCAGTGGTAGATTTCAAGGCAAACCTGCAGAATTTCCACGCCAAATTCAAATACGCATACACACATTTGCAGAAAAATAAGGCGGCGGTTACGTTTCCAAAGTTCAACACAAAGAACAAACGTAGAATCAACATCCTTTTCTGGTTCAAGGTCAGAGACGACCATGTGTCCAACGAAATGTAGATGCGGGCAGTGCTCAAATGAAAACAGAATTCTAATACAGGATCCCAGATGTCGCCTGAAACGGTCCAGGGAAACTCAATATTTCTCGAAGCAAACTTGGTGGAATTGTGACTCTTGGATGAGCCGGCAAATGTCTCCATTCTCCAAAAAACCTTCCTCCTTTTGTAGAAGAATAACAAGCAACATGTCGTCCTCACCGCAGGAGCTTGGAGGCTCCATTACTGACCGGTGTCATGGAAGAGACACAGAACAGAGCTCAAAGTGTATAATTTCTTCTGGGTTTGCATGTTCCTAAGCCTGTTTTACTCACGCATCAGCATTTTTTTTACCCAAGCCTGATGTGCAGCAGCTTTTACACACAACATTTGGAAATAAACAGTGTAGATGTAATGGTGCTGTAATAGAAGTTTCCATTGTATAAGAGATGGATGAAGATTATATATGTTGGTAATAAATTTTAATAGTTTATTCAGTTTATCGTAAAACACAATCAACACCTACTGTAGAATTCTTTAACCCTTAGGGGTCTGAGCCCATTGTGGCTGTTTTTGAGTACTTTTGATTTTGCTTTTATATACTATATAAAGAAATGTATATGTTTGGTATCTTTTTTTCTCAGCACAACTTCATCTGTATCATCTGCATATTATTTTTGTTTTCACTTTAAGCTACTATATCAACATAAAAGGCCAAAAAACACACAAAAAATATAAAATCTGATTTGGAAAAATTAATATAATTTATTGCATAAATAACACAAAGGTGCTTAACAAAACTTTTCAAAGACTTTAAAAGTGAATATTGGTTCCAAATATTAGGCATGTAAAATTGAAATTGTAATAAATTAAAACTATACTTAAATATTTCAAATAAAAACACATCTTTAGACGTTTTCTCACCCCCCGGTCCTCCCAGTTTCTGCATCCAGTTCAGGTGGGGGTCATCCTCACCTTTACCTGCAATGCTAATGCAGTCTGTGGATTAGAATCCGCAGATTCAGACAGTTTTTTCCATTTTGAAAAAGGACAAAAAATGACGAAGATATGGTCAGAAATATACCACACACACACCACCTCATTTTCATACTTTTATCCACGTTTGCTTGCTCCAGTTTCGAAACGTCGTATCTCCGGTCGTATTTGCTCTATCAACATCAAATAAAGAGTGGGAGAGTGTTTCCAGTCCGCCCTGTCGAATGCAGTTGTCCCCAGGGGTCTACGTGACCGACTTCCGACGCTACGACATGTTGAAAATGTCACGTGATTCAGTCGCGGGGCGGTGACCGTGGACCCCTAAGGGTTAATAGTTGAAAACAGGGCTGCAAGATACTGGAAGAAACCGACATTGCAGTTTTTTTTTGTTTTGTTTAACCCTGCTATATATATTACGATCTGAAATAGCTGCGTGGTGCCCACGTAAACGGTCAAACAAATTAGTTGTGTTTCCTCTGGTTGTGTCGACACAGAACACGTGTTTCAGTTTCATCCTTCTTGTAGCTGAAATAATTCCAGATAGCTGACGCTGCTTTTCTCTTGCAGTTTTTTGCTCATTTTTCAATGTTGTTACCAGTAACTCGCTCCGTGTGCAGGGGGCGTGGTCTGCTTCGGAAAACTGATTACGAATGATTGCGATTGGTGGATGGCTGTGTGCAGTGTGTGTCAGGTACCCAGGCTGAACTTAGATGAGAACACGTTGAGTTCATTTGGCTCCTACGTCGCAGGACCTGTGACGTGACTATTGCGCACACGTACATCGCAATGACGAAGCCCTGACGATATATTTTGCAGCTCTACTGTACGATCATGTCCAGGATATTGAACACCCAGGCTTGTCTGATGGGTTTGGTGTGTAGAGGACCGACGTGCTGCCTCGTCAACGACAAGGACAGAAATCACAGTTTTACAAGACGTGGGCGATCATGGACAAGTGGACCAGCTCTGTTCTGACAGACCCACTGCACTTGCACGGCCGGGGAAGTGTTGTTTAATGTACGTACGGATATGAAATGGACACTGCAGAGCCCATTCCGTCCGTTTAAAGGCTTCAACCATAATCGTCTATGGTTTGACTCAAAGTACGTCTTCAACGACGGTGTTCCGTGAAAATGAAGGTTGCTTTTTTTTTTTTTTTTTTTTTTTTTAGCATTTGTATTCTGACAACCTACAGCACAAGATGACATCTGTCCTCCTCTTTTCTCTCTATTCTCTCAGTTGACCTATGTTGATATACAGTGTTTTTCTAGGACCACGCGCTACAGGAACCGTTTAGCTCCTGCTGCTGCTCTCTTTTAAATAAGCCTTGACGCACTTCGTTTTGTTTTAATTCTTGGGTTCTGACTTATTTTAACGTGGTCTTAAGTTATTTATCATTTATTTGTCTATTGTCCCTTATATTGTGCTATATTATATTATATCATGATGTTTTTATCATGCTTTTTACAGGTTTCATATTGGCATTTTTAGTGATAGCTGATGACTTTTATTCATTTAAGTCTGTTTTCTTTTATCTATTTATTCCTAGTCTGTTTTAACCATGATCTTTCTCCTGTATGTGTCCTGTGGTTTTAATGGGGTTTTTTTTGTGTTTGAGATGCCCTCTCCAGAACTGCAGGACAAATCTACCTACAGGTAATAATAAAGTCACCTTGAACCTGTTTGTGCCACCAGACTGCAATGACATCGACTCCGAAGTGGTCTATAGAAAAGAAATGTAAAAACACAGTATGTACAGTACAGCAAAACAGTATGTGCAGTTGAAATGCAATTTGTGTGCAAATAAGTAGCAAATGTGCAAATGAATGGCAGTTCCAGAGATGTCAGTTAAAAGGGTTTCGACATTTTCTTCGTTGCTGGCAATAAAAACAAACCTGGACTTGTGACCAAGACATGCCAGACATTGCTGATGACAAATTTGTAGCTAAGTGTGATGCGTGGCTGAATGAGGAGCCCTTTCCCATCGTTCTAATTAGATCTATTTTTACCCAGTGGGATAATTATCGTCAGTATGCGGTGTGTGTTTTCTTAACAGTGGGTACCACTCTCCTAGCAGTTACAACACTCCCCTTCGTACGCACACCTTCTCAAGTGGTCACACTAATCACACACAAAGCGTTGTACCTTCCTCTTCACGTCCACGGACCGCCATCTGCAGCCGAAAAATCCATCGATCCTGTCCTCGTCGACTGTCAGACACTGCTGCTGCTGCTTCCCCTTTCACTCGGGGCTTAAATGGCCGGTGAGTCATCGGCCTCATTTCCATGTTTCCATGTTTCCACATTGTGTACGGGTGATGTCAGCTGTTGGTGTGTTCGCTGATTGCGTTGATGTGCAGTTTTCAGATGGCCTCAGACGAATTGGATGCTCACGCTGGAAAAAAGCTATTAAAATGGTTGATAGTTGTTTAAAAGGAGCTTGACCCGAAGGCCTGCGTCAGTGTTTTACATTAAAGTGAATGGATACACAGGTTGACCCCCTTACGTATTTAACACTGAAATACAGGGTGTCCCAAAAAAAAAAAAAAAGCCATAATTTGAGATGTCCATATCGGAGTGACTACATGGTCAGGAGAAATGATACTGAATTGGATTGATTTTGGACATAAAATGTTTTATTCTACAAATTTCAAACAAAAAATTCTAGGGGATGGTCATTTTATCACGTTCCAAAGTTATTCCAAATGTTCAACGTGTGCGCCGCTGGTGACCCGGCACACATCCAGTCGGTAGTTCAGTCCTTTTTTCCTTCCTCTTGAAACTTCTTCTGCCACGTCCAAATCCGCTTTCCTGTTGGCGCTTGTTTATGAAATTTTCTAACAAATTGACGTTGCACGTTCACATTTGACTGAGTTTGTTCGTACTTCAATGCACATCTTTGTCGTCTTCTACGTTGCCATCTTTGTCTTCATCAGCAAGTTTTTCAGACTTCTCCGACAAAACTACTGGTCAGATTCATTTCAGTTTTTTTATGTATCATCCTTAAGACAAAGTCTACTAGGTTCACTCAAAGTTTTGAGATATTTAGATTTTTTAATTTTTTGATTATTTTTGTAATGTTCCTTTCCTCGTATTCGTCCATGTTTGGATGGTTTATAACATGTAGATGGTTCCAGATATCAGTCTAGTTTCTATTGATCACTGATAGAAGTCATATATGGACTTTGATTGAATTAGTTCACTTCTCCTCCGTTAAGTCCCGCCCACTTCTATAGTTAGATTGATCTGCATCCAGACCACAGGACTGGAACATAGAACAGAACCTGAGAACCTCACACATTCAACTGGGGATTGATTCTAGACAGAACATGCCTCGTATTTATATTTATTGCAGCGATAAAAAACGTTTTCTTTCCTTTAACAAGAACATTTTATGCACAATTAAAATGCATAACAAAGTTTGTTAAACAAATATTCAATTCAGTAGTAAACAAATCTTGCAGCAACCACGTAACACTTTACATCCTGTAAACAAAAGTGCATTCTATGTATAACAAAGTTTATTAAACAGCAAAATACTCAAGAGTTGAAATTGTCCCTTTTTCCTTAAACAAAAGTTCATGGTGTCACTGATGATCAGTCGACGACCAATTTTGCCGTCGACTAGTCGTTGCAGCCCTACCAGTATTAGAGGACTGCATGAACATTTACAGTTTTCATTCAGTATCATGTGACTCCAATATGAGATTCTGCTTTTATTTTTTTTATTACAGTTTACAGTTACAAATGAAAACCCTTGAAGCTGCGTATACCTGTGTGCAGTCGCATTTTCAGTGTAACCTGGGACAACAAGGCCTAGATTTGCAGTGTTTTGGATTAAATCCTATTCTTGGTTGCGCATCAACACTCTGAAGTTGTTTGAATTGCCCTGTATTTCATATATGGAACACATTCTATGGATGGACCGAAGCCTTTGTGGCTGTTTAAATAGTTTTTCCATCACCATGAAACCAGATCCCCATTGGAACTCCTGCAAACGAGCAACAGCAGTACGCCTTTATGGAATATCTGCAGTCTACTGGGGATGAGGTTTTCATATGGAAGGAGATAAGATTTCTAAGGAGCATTGCTTCTAGTTTTTCCAGATAGCACAGTGAGGTTAGAACTCCATCGATTGGACACGATAACTGTAACGTGGTGTCGACTGCACATTCAGCGACAGACGAGAGCGTAGACTCTGCAGAACCAGAGTCGGGTTCTGGACTTTCTCTTGTGAATCCTGAGGAAGCCAATTTCAGATAAAAACATGTTATTAATAACTGATCCAATGCAACAGCAGCTTAATAAATAACTGTATTGGATGAAAACCTCTTTGACATGTTGTCAGCTTAAATTAGAAAGTGCCTCACAGCGTTTTGGCGTCTTGAGTCATTCATTCATGCGTCTCTTCTTGTGTTTTTCTTGTGCCTGAAACAACATGCCTTTATCAGTTCACCCTGTTGGTATTATCGATGTGAGGGGAAAAAACAGGGCTGTTGAGGTTCCACATTCAGCCCAATATGGTCCTGAGTGGGCCCGACCAGTAAAATAATCATATCCTTTAAATAATGACCACTCCAAACCTTTGTCTGTTTTTTTACACGTACCCCGGTATCTGGCAAAACGGAGATTTTTCTTTGTGTTTGTGCCTATTGTTTACATGACAACAATGTGGAGATATCGGCAAATATTGACAGAAATACATTTGCAAAGTTAATGGTCCTTGATCGTCTCACCACGCTGCCGTCTACAGGTTTGGCGTGCTCTTGATGGTGTAGATGTTCAACGCCGTGTAAACCAAGATTTTCCTGAAAACGGTCGCGTGTGCACAAGGTTTTTCTTTTTTTTTTTTTAACAGAGGGGTAAATAACTGTTTTCCAAACTATGCGGCTACATGGAAACGTAAGGTTAGAGTGAAAAAATTATAATCGCATGATGAAAATGTTAACATGTAGAAACTATCCTTTGAAAAAAAAATGTGAATATCATAAACAGCTATGAACAACTTCCAATTCCTTGTGCAATTTTAAGAATATTCTGCCTCAGTTTATCATTTGCACATGTACAGTTGTGCCCCTAAGTTTCCATCCCCTGACTGAACGCACATGGACGGTCTTGGATGTTCCAACATGACAGTGACCCCAAACATAAGGCCAAGTGGAGCTGTCATTGGAACAGCAGAAAAAAAAAAGTGCAGGTGAAGGAGTGTCCATGTGAGTCTGCTGACCTCAGTATCATTGATCCACTTTGGGGAGGAGTCAA
>JAPQRP010000010.1:33604177-33619314 GCA_037367295.1 Apogon hyalosoma
TTATTTGGAATAGTTAATGTGACCCAGCCTGATCCAGACTGGACCTCCAACGGCCCCCAGGGGAGTGGAGTTTGAGACCCCTGTTATAAAAGGTCGTATCTATTCTATTCTATTCTATTCTATTCTATTCTATTAAAAAACAATAAGTAATCCCACTTTTATGTAGTATATTGGAGAAAAAAAGCTTTTTGTGTGATTTACGTATAAAAATATGGTTTGTTTACATTACAAACATGGCATTTAAAGGGTTAAAAAATATGACATACATTGAGTATCTGGTATTTTTGTTTATGGCTCAAGTTGGTGAAATACAAAAAATGTAAAAGTAAATAAATAAATCAAAGTTCAAAACAAACTGTATGAAACCCATTGTGACATTACTACGACACACACTTGAGGGGTTGAAATGTGTTTTCTCCTTCAGGTCGACAGTAAGTGAAGCAGACTTAATAACTGGATAAAATAATAACTCAGAGTAGATATTAGTAAATGTGACATCCATGTAAAGTCCAACAACACAAGAGAAAGCAAAGAAAAACAACAGCTGCTTCTAAAATAAAATACTACGATGAATCCATGACAAAGTCAATGCAATTATTTAAACCTCGTCATTTTTAAGCCTGGTCTTCATTTCAGTGTTACATGTTCAGCAGGAAGTTGTTTTGTTCAGTTTTTTCTTCCCAACATGTCTGTTTGGATTAAAATACTGAATCCAGTATTGTGCATACTGTGTCCACGCTGGTCTTTAACATGAAGAAAATGAAGACATCAAACATCCAGCGTAACGTATCAGCATCTGTTTCCGTTCGAGCTAAATGCTAATGCCTGCGTACGAACACAACGACCGCTGCTGCCACAAGGAAAATCCGACCAGACACTTAAGATTATCAGGTTCTGAGGAAAATTATACACAAGTCATAACCAAAAGGTTTGCTAAATATAGAACTGACCCACGAGTTTTGGTATAAAATATACCCATTGAACGCAATAATATTATTACGATCAGCTCGAAAGACGTCACATGGGAAGAGATGTTTTTAAGATGTACTTCTCTATAAAAATACTAATTCTAGTCTCATTTTATTTGGATCCTCTTATAAATGACTTGGTAGTGAATTGAAGCGTTAATGTCGGCCATGTTGGGTTTTGACCGACAGCTCGCTCGCCCAATCAGACTTTCGGAGTTTTGGTTGGTTATTTTTTATTTATTACCCCGCCCCCTGAAAGGGAAGGCGAGGGGTATTGTTTTTGGTTCGGTTCGTTAACACTCTAGCAGAAAAACTATTGGCTGAATTCATACTAAATTTGGTTTATAGATTCCCAGTGACCCAGAATGGATCTCATTACATTTTGGGAACAACAGGTCAACGTTCAAATCTTTATGAATTTTCAAAATCTTCCCATTTACTTGCAATGGGCAAAATATGTGCGAGGGGTGGGGTTTGTTGTGCCCGGCACCACTTGTTTTGTTTATTTCATTTCCTTGACAGGCCGCTCCACTGTAGTTATTGGTAATAGTTTACACACGGTGTAGGACTGATGATGTTTCAACACATAAGTGGAACAGTTCGTAAATCCAGTCATTAGATACACTCTAAGCTTTAAGAACAATTTTGATTGTCAGAATATGAATTAAAATCCGATCGACAGTCGTTATTGATCTACATCATATGAAGGACAAAATAAAAATAGGATAATAACTGTAAAGCCCAATCCCAGTTCACCCCTTAGCCCCCCCCCCTTGCACTTGGCACTACCCCTTGAAATGGAGCTGTAAGCGGTGGGGGTTAAAACGTTCCCCTATGAAATGGTTCAACCCTTCGCGACTTGTTACGTCATCATTAGTCATCGATGCCGCTATTAACAGATGCGAAAATGTTGTTTCCTACAGAATTCTCCACGCCGTCAGCAGCTCGAACCGTCTCTGTTCCACGGGCTTTGGTCACCTTTTTGAAGCTATCAACTGCAAACCGCAGAAATGCGATCTGTAACACATTGAAACGGCATTAAACAGTCGATCAAATGATTAAGTTGTTCACGAAGAAAATACGAACGTTTGTGTGTTTCTTTCATCACACTGCTGCACTTTCTGCTGTTTACCTCCATTTTGCCGATGATTCGAACAGAATTATGGGAAATTCGTCCCACCCCTCCGTTCATAGTGTGGTCCTGGAAAATCTTCGTTTCGAGGGCTACACACCCCTCCGTCTTAGCCCCTCCCCTCCGTCTAATCGACAATCGGGACAACACTACCCCTTCACTTGTACGCGCAAAACAGAGGGGTAGGGGTAAGGGGGAGGGGCCAAGGGGTGAATTGGGATTGGGCCTTAATCATGTATTCACTGTATTTATTTATTGATATGTTATTGTAACACTCGTGGGTTTAGGTGTTACCAAGTGTCAGGAGGTCGAGGATGAAGAGGCAATACGCGGAGAGGGAATAACTCCACAGGAAGAATATTTATTAGCCGTCCACCACTCTCACTTTCTTTCATCCTCTTCCCGTCACATGACCTCCTCTCCCCACAGTATCCTTCCGCCAATCCATTACAATAGTCCCAATAACAAAACAATATAGACCCAGTTCAATTATACAAATAAAATTAACAAAGTAAAAATAAATAAATCATCTTACACCATCATTTGAGTGTTTTGCTATGAAAATTGACTCACTTTTATCTGAATAAAGTATCATCATCTCTTTAGATTCCATTACTACAATGCTGATATCTGCTGACATTTTTAAGGAGTGCGATCCAGGGCTAATATTTCCTCTTTCAGACGGGCGATAGGACAGAAGAAAAATATTCCACTTGTGCGTTGAATGTGTTTTTTCCTCCTGCTCCATCTGCTCCATTCAAGAATCCAGAATATGTGAGTGTGTGAAGTGTTTCTAAATGTGACATAAGGTGCGTCCTGCTCTGCGGTGACAGCTTCAACTTTCCACATTTGACTTGTAAAACTTTCAGACTTTATCACAATTGGCCTCAAACTATTTGTGATGTCATGAATCTGGTCCATAAACGGTAAAATCAGATCATATGAGAGGACGTAGGAAGTTTCCAGAGCCTGAGGAGACTTTATTCACCACCGTATATGACAAATTCACCCATATTTGATATGATTTAAGCAGAACTCTGCTTTCATATTGAGTTTCCGTCTTTCATATGGTAGATTAACCCTTTAGGCGCTGGAGGTTTGTCAACCAGTATTAAATTTTAATATCAAGAATTCAAATAGCTGTATCTTGGAAGTGGTTAGAGATAAAGTCATACTGTAAATGAGAAAAATATTGGATATGGCCCAAAGTTTATGATGGGAGTAAATGTACTCATCTAATTAGCATATTCTGATGTCATAGGTCGACGGCCATATTGGATTGCATAACTTTTAGTAAAACTGAACTTTGAGCATATTTATAGTAAGTTTTTTTGTTTGGGGGGGTATTTTTTGGTTTGTTTATTGTTTTTTTGTCAACTTATTCTTAGAATAAATAAACTAAAACATTAGTGGAAAGTAAAATGTTGTAAGTTTTACTTTCACTCTCACTAGACGTCGGATTCTCATCCTCAGAATGAGTTGACGCCTCATCAACACTGGACGAACGTCTTTGATATTTCACTTCTTTCAAACTGGATTTTCTTCTTCACTTTGAATAGAAACATGCCCTGAGATGGTGTTTGGACTGAAGGGGCACATGTCCGCCTCCTGTTGGTGGGAGGTGGTCCAGATTTGGTAACTGTCTAGAGCTGTGGTCTACCTCATTCAGTTACATTGCTTGACGCAATATTGCGACTTTGGTGCTTAAAGGGTAAGCCTCGTCTGCCAGGGGTGTCAAACATGCAGCCTGTGGGCCCACATGGGCCCTCCAGAGTGTTCAGTTCAGCCCACGGGATGAATTCACAAAGTTCAAAAATGACCCAGAAAACATCAACAGTCAAAGGTGTCACTGAGTCTTGATCAGTTAGATGCTGTATTTTTCACTTCCAGACGCCTGTTACTAAATGTTTTGTGTATTTGTAGATCCAATGTGATCTGAAAGTTGAAATGCACATGTTTGTAAATGATAAACTGAAGCATAATATTGTTAAAATTGTACTTATTTTTCTTAAGGCATTTCAGGTTGTTTGAAACTTCAGGTTATTCACACTTTTTGTTTAAGGATAGTTCAATTCAAACATTTTCATACTGTAATTTTACCTTTTTTGCACTAAAACAAAGAAAAATTTGAAATTGTCAATTTTACCCCAAAGGGGAGGCAAGGGCTTTGCTTTTGGTTTGTTTCTTTGTTTGTCGACACTTTAGCAGAAAAACTATTGGTTGATCTGATTACATTTTGTGAAAAGTAGATCAAAGTTCAAATTTTTAGGAACTTTTTAACCTCCCCCCCCATTTACTTATAATGGCTGATATTTGTCTTTGTCGTCTATGTCTTTGCTGACACCTGCACACACATAGATCTGATGACAACAGCTGGATCGATGCTGAAATAAGATACGATACTTGCGAGGGGTGGGGTTTGTTGTGCCTGGAACCACTTGTTTATAGGTAATGATGCTATTACTTTACAGGTCTGGCCCACTTCGACCAACCAACCAGTCAAATTTTATTTATATAGCGCCACATCATACCAAAAGTTATCTCATGTCAAAGCAGAATGAGACTGAATAGGCCTGAACGTGGAACCTGAACTAAAACGACTTTGACACCCCTATCGTATGCGAAGCGTGAAGTATTTTGGGATTCCATGTGGAACAATCTGAACAGTAGAGTCGAGGCGAAGCATATAAAGGCCAGTGAGGCTGAAATTTAACAGGACATTCATCACTTTCTGGATCTGAGTGAAAAGTTCAAACCTTGCGCGCAGATTTGCAACTAATTCCGTCAGCTCATCCAAAATCAAACAACAACCTCTCTAATCAACCCACTGTAGAAACACTTCGCAAACACTCCAGCACGCGAGCACACACACACACACACGTTCACAGATGTTTAGTCAACAGATTCCCAGTTTTGGCAGTCTGGTTTCCACTCTTCACACTGACCTGCCAATCCTAGCTCGTAGGGAACCTCCTCTTTAGCTTTGACAGACTGTGTAATTATGTCAAAGATGCTTTCAGCTGCTTCACAAGACACCTCTAAAACATTTACACTCTGCAAAGGTACATATTAGAGTCCCACACCGCGCAGCCTTCACACACATGCTCGTACGCTCACATAAAGTTTACAGTAAAGCTCAGCCTCCAGCCCCGCATCCTGTCATCGTCCGTCCACCGCAGGCACGATCCAACAAACATGGAAACGTGCAGTCGGTGTTCCGACCAGCATTCCCCAGATTCTGCTTTTATGGGAACTTGAAGTTTGATGTGTGGGTCTACAAGGAGCAATCTGTTAACCCTTTAACCCCTCAGACATTATTTCAGTGAATCTGCATCTGTTTCAGGTTCATTAAAGCTGCTGTCACTTTGTGCTTATGTTCCTTTTCTTCAGTGGTTTTATTTTACTGTGTGTTTTAGGCTCAAAACAGGAGGAAGAACAGAAAAAAGACAAAGAGAGGAGATGAAGTTTGACAGGTTTGGACTAAATAAGGCATTAGAATGGACATCAATAAGAGATTTAGGATGTTGAACATCAGCTGTGAACTGGAACAAACTGAACGACAACAAGAATTTGAATTTGGGCCCAGTAGTTTATGTTTTGGGCTCTTTTTTTTTTTTCTCTAAATCAGTCCAGCTGCTTTTTAACACCTGTTTGAACTCTGAAAAGCAGTTACACGTTCAAAAAAAAAAAAAAAAAAGAAGAAAATAAGCAACAAAAGGGGGAAAAAAAGTTAAAGTGATCGATAAAATGAACAAAAATGAATAATAAACCAACAAAATAATAAGTAACATGAAAAAAGTAGGTCACAAACTGAACAAAGTTGAAGAGAAAATAATAGAATACAAAACGAAATGTAATAAAATAAACAAAAAGAGCAACTGAATGAACAAAAACAAATAAGAATTTACAAACGAATAAATAACATGAAAAAATATTTTAAAAAATTGACTACAATGAAGCAAAAAAATAGAATAAAATGAGCAACAAGTATTTGAATTTGGGCCCAGTAGTTTTTGCTTTAGGTTCCAAAAACTCCAAAAAGCAGTTACACGGTTTAAAAAAAAAAAAAAAAAAAAAAAAAGAAAGCAAGAAAAGGAACAACACAGTAAAAAAAATATAGGAAGTTCCCCACAAAGTAAAAACAAAAAAACAATGAAGGAAAACGGTGTAAAAAAAAAAAAAAAAGAAGATTTTTATCATGAGTCGGTCTCACTCACTGCTCTGTTTTACCCCCCCATTCCACAGGCAGCGGGGGGGTGGGGGGGGTGCACACTGAGCATGCTCAGATGTCTACGGAAAGAACAAGGTCTAGTCTATCAGCACGTTTTGAAATTTTTTCCTATTGAAAAAAGGGTTGAATTTGTATGAATATTTAAACGAAATCACACATTCAGAACGCTCACCACAGACACGTCAGGGGTTAAAGGGTTACGTCCACGCCTAAACACAGAGACGCAAGTGTTTCCCTTCGACTGACATGTTAGTTTATTGGAGAGCGAGTGTGTACACGAGTATATGCGAGTGTGTGCGCACCTGCTCGTATTGTCAGGATCATTTTTCAAGCGTCCACATGAAGCAGATGATGTTTTCCTTAGCGTGCTGGAGTGGCCATAGGGTAAATAAAGGCTTTGGCCGTGGACGTTTCCTGTACAGTAAATGTGGAACCCCAAGAAGGACCTCATAGCTCAGGGCGAGGCTCCAACCTCTGGCTTTAAGGATCTCGATTCACAGCTGCGCTTCAAAGGGCGACCTGCTGCGCCAAACTATGTCGAATATGCTTTTAGTTATACTTTTCGGTCATTAAGCGCTGCTCATCAATCCCAAACGCTGTAGTAAAAGACTCAGGGGAACTCAGGCCTCGGCTTCGGCAGGAAAATTATCACGTCTGTTTTTATTTTGCTCAACCACATGGCACAGACAGGACTTAGATGATAATCAGCTGACGGTTTCTGGTCCAGGCTCTGTAACTGTACTTTTGGGATGCTCGTCTCTCGGTTTTTCACATATGGGACCCTGCGTTTTGTTGTTGTGTTTGCCTTGGCCAAGCCTGACAGTGAAAGCAGCTTTTCAGCAGCTGTCCTCACATCCTCCTATGTCTAAATATTAATATGTCTCAAAGGATTTGGTTGCGTTCCCTCACAGCCGGCCCAGAGCAGCGAGCGGCCAGTATAAAACCCCTCAAGGTTCGGCAGAAACCTGATGACGATGGAGGTCCTGAATGTGGCCGTAAGACAAAGATGGGCTGAACGCTGTCCGTCAGTGCGTCCATCAACAGCAGGGATCAATAGGAGTTCTGTTCCAGTTCGTGACAAAACAGAAATAAGACTTTTCACATCAGTTCATGGTTCAATACTGGATTTGTACTAACATCAAATCTACACTATGTGGACAAAAGTATGTGGACACGTTGAATTCAGGTGTTTCTTTTCTAACAGGAATCTGGGATAAAAACAATAATGACTAATGTCTTAACCTCCTGAGACCCAGAACGTAAACATTTTGGCGTTTTTTCATTAATTAATCATCTTGATTGGAAACAGCATGGCGCAACAGTTTTCTCAGATACATTATTTTATTTATTTATTTAAAGTATATGGACAAAAATGTTGGGACACATCATGTCTACAGCTGTAAGATGTCCTGTTCATGAGGATTAGAGATAAAAACATCAGTATTTCCTAAAAACAAACTGAAACTTCGAACATCCAACTCATCAGACATTAAAGCTACCAGACTGAGTTGGAGGAAAAATGTATAAATGCGAAGACTCACCAACCCCATTTTCGGCAGTCAGTCTGTCGAGGTCGGTGACACGAGTCTGTTGGTGTGTTCCGTTCCATCGGCCGTCGTTAATGCCGTCTCCAGTCTTATCAGCTGATTCCACACGTGTACTGGTCCACTCCCAGTGGTTCAGTGGGACCAGTCTGGTGCAGGGATAGCCCTGGACTAGTGAAGCAGAAGTTTCCATGTGAATCCAGCTCTGCCCAGGTCCTTCACACTGTTATTGTTTCCGATAATAGAACATGAACTGCTCAGATCGGATCTGAATGAGTGACAGTCAGTGTTGAACATGGACTTCATTCATTCCATCAGCTCAACACTGTTAGCATTGTTAGCATAGTGCCATTTCTGCTCCGTTTTCTCCTGCACATCTTTCTTCTTCCACCAGTAGAAGCCCTAGAGCTGACAACACCAGGATCTTCTTCTTATTAACCATCCATTCAACCGGTCCAACACCAACCCTTCTGGATACTCAACACTCTGACAACAACGACTGACCACAGCAGCTCTGGGTTTGGTCTACGGAGATGTTCCGTCATTTACGGTTTTACGTCTGTAGTCTATTTGGTGTGTTCTTCACCCTTTTCTGATCGTGTCGGGGAGACGAGCGCCGGCCGATCAGTCGGGCTACCTTTTCTGGCGAAGAGCGACAGTTGGGTTGGTGTGTCTTCACCATAAGATGACCGACCAAATCACTTCGAAGTTCCGAATTAAACGAATGAAACCAGAATGAATACTGAAACAACACTACTACTACTATTAATAATGATACTACTACTACTACTACTACTACTACTAATAATAATAATAATAATAATAATAATAATAATGATAATAATAATAATAATAATAATAATAATAATAATAATGATTCAAAAAGTAATAACAATAAACTAAATATTTTAAGAGAGAGGTTCAGTGTGAGTCTCTGGGAGCCTGGGCTTTTGGCATCGACCCCCAGTGGCCACCAGAGGTATTACAACTTTAAGATTCTTCCACATTGGCTTCATTTTGGAGCTGAGGGCCTTGCCCTTTGGTTAAGATGCTAAACGAACAAAACCATCAATTGATTTTACAGCGTAAATATCTGGTGAAATTCAATATTTTACTATATCAGTGGTCACATGACCCCAATTCTTTCCTATTGTCTAAATATGGCCACTTCTGGCTGTTATGGCTACAAATGAACGCAGATTCATGGCCGCCTAAAGAACAGGTGATGTCACAACAGCTTCATACAGTCTATGGTTGGAGAATTTTTCCACCTCTCCACGGTCTTTATCCATGTTACACTTATTTCTGTATCAGTTTTTCCGTGAAAATCCTCACACCTGCTCCGGATTCTTCACCCCTTGTGTTCATCTGACCTTCCTACTGTTACTCTGGAAATACTGGAAATGTTCCTCAACACAAACTCAAACAGAAACTTCTCAAATTTTCTAAAAGAATTCGAAGTCTGGTAATAATACAACCACTACATCCTAAAAAAATGTGAAATCACAAATGGATTATGGGTAAATTATCCTCACATGGGACTTGTTTATAATAACTAATCCCTTTAGTATGTGTGAAACTACTTCCTAATCGTCTACTTTATAACAGATGAAACACTGAGTACATGTAATGATTCTGTTTCATACGTGAGGTGTTTCAGACGTTTATGATTGTTGTTCTGAGCAGAAGAATCATCCATCTCTTACACTTCGTCATAAACATCTGGGAAGTGTTTCTAGAGCTTCGGCATCTTGTTTTGCTTTTGGATGCTGGAATGGTGGAGAGGCCGGGTTGTGTTTAGAACTGTTTTGTTTGGTAGAGCCCAGTGGAGGAGATGTTTGTGTGTTGGTGAGTTGGATGGTGCCAGATCTCATCAATACTCTCTGCAGGGACATAAAAGTAACACCAATGAGCCGAGGGGATCATAATTTCCCTCAACAAAGACTTAGATTTCATAAGCACAGCGGATTGCAAAAGCAAGAAACACAAACTCTGATTAGAGACGAGATGATGAGCAGATCAGAAAAATCCTCCTGAAGGAGAACTGAGCATCACAGGCATAAAAAGAGCGGTTTACTCTCTGGATGTGCTGCTTTTTAACCCTTTCCTGCGTAAACTATGTGAACCCTCACCATGATTTCTTTTCCTTCTTCCTTTTTTACCTCCATGGGTTTTACTGGTGAATCAGCGTTGTAGAAGATGACAGTGTTTCCATGGTGACATCCTGCAGATAGTCCAATAGAACCTGCACAGAGTTCATCTGCACGTCATACGCAAAACTATGAAATTGGATGTTGTGATTTCTAAAAATGGAACCCAGGGGCAGCATATACAAAGAAAACAGGATCCAGAATAGAACCCTGAGGCACCCCAAAGCCTCCAAATTCAACTGTTACTATGTCAGAACAGAGAAAACTGAAGAAAAAGTGACATTTTCAGCAAAATCTATCAGTAACTGAACGTAATCCCAGTGTGTCCGTCCACTGTCACTGATCCAACTCCATGGGTTTTACTGGTAAGTCAGTGTTGTAGAAGGTGACGGTGTTTCCACGGTAACTACAGAGCCTCTGAACATCCAAATATGGTCATATCTGATGACCATGAAAAGATGAAGAACTGTATTTACACCAATTACTGACATGTATTGATAGAATTAGTGGCTCAACAGGTGTTAAACAGTTTAGATCAGTGGATGCTTTTGGTCTCTGGTGGCTGTTTGGGTCGTTAAGGGTTAAGTCATGGGTGAAGCGGTGGATGTGGATGCCACACAAATGCATTCTGGGATTGGATGGCAGCAGCGTGGCCACTCATCTGGTTCCCATGTCTCTTGGAAAGCCAGTAAAGAAATGAGGGTGAGTTTGTCTTAAAGCACAATGACTTTGAAGTGTCTCCATCGATTACTGTGGTGAGTCGGAGGATGCTTCGGTCTGCCCATTACCACTCTGCATTTTTTCCACAATATATCAACCAAATGGTACGACCAACAAATCAACCCCAGGAAGAAGCGATCTCTCAACTACGGCGAAATCATGACCGAATCAGCGCCGAACGATCCCGCTGCTCAGATCGCTTACATTACATCTGACGAAATCTGAAAATGATTAAGATGCTCGGCGGCGCTGAGGTCTTTAATCTGTGTTTATTTACTCTGCAAATGTCGCTAAGTAGGCTGGGCTCCATCCAGCACTTTAAAGCACATTTTCAAGTAAATAAAAATATGCATATGTTAAAAGCACGGGGTATAAAAATAACCGACCTGGCAAACAGATGATGGCAAGAGAAGAAGAAAACAGATGATCGGAAACAATTACAGCTTTAGCCAGTGTAGGTCATTGCTGTAACTGTAAGACCGTTCCTGGGTTGTTTTCTCCAGCTGAACTCTTACTGGAGGTGATGTAGTGCAAGTGAACATGAAAGCAATAATTGAGCGTTAAAGCTTTTTGCATCTGTGAAGGATCTGAGCTGCGTTCTGGCTGTGAGATCCGGCACAGGAATGTGTAGCTTTTGTGAAATAAATAGAGTTTATACAGTGGATGTAAACCAACGCACACATCTGCTGCAGATTCCACTCAGGACTCTTTAAGGTTTTTTGCCCCAGATTTTCAACACTTTAGATCAGAAGCATCAAACATACGGCCCGTGGACCAAAAGTGGCCGTCCGAAGGGTCCAATCCGGCCCCTGGGAAGAATGTGTGAACTGCAAAAATGAAACTGAAGATATTAACCAATAAAGACCCAAACATGCACCGGCAACAAAACCCGATGTAAACTGTTTAATTCCTGTTGAGCCACTAATTATATCAATACATGTAAATAATTGGTGTAAAATACAGTTATTCATCTTTTCATAGTCATCAGATTTTTTTTTTTTTTTACCTTTATTTATCCAGGAAAAAAACAAAACAAAACATCCCACTGAGATTAAGAACCTCTTTTCCAAGGGAGTCCTGGCCGAGAGGCAGCATGAAACACAACACACAGTTACAACATACAAGAATCTACAGGACCAGTCAAACTATGAAAAAACACGTGCAAGTCACTGAGTTAGTCTGTAGCGCTTTGAGTTTGGATTTAAAAATAACTCAAGGAGATCAGTTCGGTCAGTTTCCAGTCTTTTAGCGACTTATTCCATGTTTGAGGAGCAGAGTGGAGGGATGCCCTTTGACCCAGCTCTGAACGGGCGAATGGCACAGAAAGGAACAAATGCTCATGTGATCGCAGACGATAAGAATCAACACTTCTTCTTGTTATTAATAAACTGCAGATATAGGAAGGCAACAGTCCAAGTATGGCCTTGTAAATAAAGGTGTACCAGAGTCCCAGCCTCCTAGTGGACAGGGCAGGCCAACGCACTCTGGAATACAACTCAATGATTTATTTATTTGTTTATTGAGCAGGGACAGTACACATTAATGAACATATCTGTAAATGTGCCAGTATTAGCAAAGAAGCTATTTTTCAGCTGTTGTCTCTGGGCAAGAAGTAAAGTGCCAGCATTCATAAAATTAGAAACATTTTGAAAAATTAAGGCTACACCCACACATGACATAGCCTTAGTTCACATACGCACATACAGTATACACATTTAACTTTTACGTGTTAGCACATTGGTGAAGGTGAATGTGTCGTGGCTTTAGAATTAGTAATAAACCTAAGAGAGGCATGATTAACTGTGTCAGCCATTTGAAGACGTTTTGATGATGCATTCGTATAAAGTAGATCCCCATATAATCTGACACCGATAGAAAAGTGGCAGTGACAAGGCGCTTTTTTTACATCAAAAGAAAAACACACTTATTTAGAAAGTAAAAGCCTAACTTCTTTACTAGATATGACCCATTTGGACGTTCAGAGGCTCCGCGGTTACCGTGGAAACACCCTCATCTTCTACAACATTGATTCACCGGTAAAACCCATGGAGTTGGATCAGTGACAGTGGATGGACACACTGGGTTTGTGTTCAGGTAATGAGAGCTTCAAGGTTTCTCCGGGTATCAGCGAATCTAATTTAATGCTTTTTTTTTTTTTTTTTTTTTTTTTTTTATTTTTTTTTAATTTTCAAATTTAAAAAAGAAACAACAAACAAACACAATAAAATTGCTCAGCTATATTAAAAAGAAAAAAAAAAAGGATATAAGATCGCACCACAGTCCACATCAGATGCATACGTACATACATATGTAACATAAAAGATGTCCGACAGTATCCGTATATTCTACAAGCAAACGAAGGCCCGAGACAAAATAGTGGAGTCATTTCCATCAGCATAATCAAGAAAAGGTTTCCATATACAATTAAACACCTCAGACCTAGAGTTTACCAAACATGTCAGGAAGTCAAGCAGGATATATTCCAATATCAACTTAAACCACCCAGAGACTGTGGGGGGGTTATGAGAGATCCAGCTCAGTAAAATATTTTTCCGAGCACAGAAAGATAGAACATTGTACAGCTTCCTAGTGTTCTTATTTACAATGTATTTATTTGGTAAACCAAGAGGAAGAGTCAAAGGATCGAGATCAATGTTCATTTGAAGAATATTTCTCATCTCGACAAGGACTGGCCCCCAGTATTCCTGCTAATTTAATGCTTTTTAACGCCCTTTTTAATGACACCTTAAACACATTTAATGCCCCCGTCCAACTGCAGATACAGTTTTATATATACTACTTGGTACCGTTACCTGGTCCTACTCACCACTTTTGTCTGTACTTATAATTTCTAATATCTAGTTTACTTAGTCTGTTCATCACTATTCACCCGGTGTCCCTTTAACCACTCCCCTCTGGGGGCGTGGCTACTTTTTCAGTTGTAGCCGCCTGAGGCCCAATGACGACGGGATCTGAGGTGACTCATCTGGGCCCAGTCCTGACCTGTGAGCCCACTGAATTAAATTGAATACGTAGTTTTCTGTCGCTTTTCCGTCCACAGGCTTTAACCTGGTTCTCAATAGTTCCTCCTCCGGTCACTTCCGCTCAAACTTGCATTTTCCCATTTTTCCGACCTAATGTAATAATATTCCCTTTGCTCTTTCGCCACAGCATGAACACGCTCACAGCACGTTTCATTCCAAACATCCGCTGTTGATGACTTCACGCATCGGCCATAAACAATAGCCAATTAAAGGGTTCCACCTGTCAATCATCACACTGTACTTCCAATCTAAATTATTAAATGTTTATATAATCAAAATAAATGGTGAATAACAATGCTTTTCTTTTCCCCATCAAGCATGTTTAATTTTTTAATGCCTCTGGACATTGAATTTAATGCTTTTTAATGCTATTTAAGGCCTTATTTTTCACAAAATCTTTTTAATGATTTTTAATGCTTTTTATTGACCCACAGAAACCCTGTTTTACAGAAAAAGTCACTTTTCCTTCAATTTCTCCATTTTTGATATAATAACGTCAACTTTAATCTGAGCTTATATAAACATCCACATGATCAGTAAATTAAATATAAGAAAATACATGGTTTTCACTGAAAAAATGCTAAATACAGAGGATAATGTCACAATAAAGGGTGATAAATCACTTAAGAAAAGTTAAATACAGGGAAAAAAAATATTTTGGAACCGGCACAAAAGTAGCACCGGGTCTTCATGGGTTAAGAATCCTGGTTGGGACATGACAAAAGAATTCATGAACTTGTCAGAGATCTGAGGATGAAACTCCAAACCAGGAAACACATTAGTGAGTGTGTGCATTTGTCAGTGCGCTTACGCCAATACAAAGCACATATTTGTCACGTCATACATTAAGTTTCATGGGAGAAATATGGAATTTGAGATGGTTTGCAGTGCCAGATGACAGCTGGATCTGGTCAAAGGAGGAACTTCTACAGTTAGGAGTAAATGCAGAGCTAACAGAGCAGAAAATAATGTGTTTTTTTTTTCTTTTTCACATTTCAGTACATGGAGGTAAACCAGCTCCTAATCACCACATCATTAGCATTTTTTGGATACGTGGCTGGTCTATATGTACATCGTGATGTTTTTTCCCCCCATTCCATCCATTTCCAATTCAAGCTGACACAAGGTTCACATCCGGTCAAAAAAATTTTTATTCCAATAATCTACACCAAACTTATATTTTTGGGCAGGTAGTTACTTATAATTTCAGGAAAATGTATTTTGAAATGAGGAAAAATTTGTGAAAAAAAAATGTGAGGAGTTTAATGAGCGTGAATGTTTGTGCAGTGACACAGTTTAGTGCCTCATTCTGCTTCATTTTATAAACTCTATAAATAAACTACATTTA
>JAPQRP010000010.1:33637797-33659272 GCA_037367295.1 Apogon hyalosoma
AATGGATAGAAATCAGCTCTGAAATTCAACTACTATGAGCTATTTTTGTTGGTATCATTATATTTGTCCAAACTAACAGACCTTTATTTGGACCAGGCAGTAAAATGAACAAGAAACTGAAGAAAACAAGGGGTGGGAGAAGGATTTTTTCCGCGACTGTACGTCTGTCGTTTTTCACTAACGCGCAGTCGCTCTTTAAAAAGTTCAGCTATTTCTTTAAATTATTCTCTTGCTATTCTCTTCAAATCTCAAAACTGCCCCCTAAGGTTCCCGGTGGTACTGCAACGTATTCTCCATTTAGGTTCACATCTGCAAACTCCCAGAGGACAGACAGAAATGTGGACATAATGAACCCGTAGGACGGACAGAACGCCCCGTCTGTAAACGTCTTTAGCGTGGAGCATGAATGAGCCTTAACTCGCTCTGACGTGTTACCTGGATCAGCGCCAGCGGCTTCTCTCGGCTGCGGATCAGCGCAGCTTCCTGCTGTTTCTCCTCCTCCACGATGGAGGCGAAGGTCACCAGGGGGGAGGCGAGGAGGGGGGGGCTGCCCACCGCTCTCAGCACCCAGGGCCTGAGGGGAGAGACAGGCAGCGGATCAGTGACGGCGCCGCAGAGGCCGATAGTGACGGCGGCAGAGGTTGAGTGGACGACTACTGACAGGCCAGGGGGTGTGAACATCCCCCCGCCCGCCCAGCGCTTCCACATCATTATGTAACCTGTGCATCCCTGAACACAAAAGACATTCTGGAAGATTCTGCACTTTGGACTGAAGACCTTTAACTGTTTGTGGGAACTTTCAAATTAACTTCTTCCTCATTTAACCTTTCCCAAGTGAAATATTACCACTTATTACAGTACTATCCTAAAATCGGGTATTTTCCTACATTTAACCCTTAGATGTACGAGTGTCTGGACCAAACACTGACCCATAAATGGGTCAAAATGACCCATGTTAAAATCAATGTGTTTTTATGTCACTTTGTCATGTTGAAAATGATCATTTGTGTTATATTTGAGTCTACAAAATACAGAAGAGGATTAGGGCCACTGGAAAAAATGTTTTATTTTTTTTTTATTATTCTGAGATTAAAGTCAGAATTCTGCAAAAAAAAAAGTCAGAATTCCAAGATTAAATTCAGAATTCTGACTTTTTTCTCAGAATTCTGGAAAAAAAAAAATTCTGTCATTCAGGGAGTGTCACTTATGCTTTGTGACATGCAGGAGTACAGCAGGTTGACATAATGACGGATTTAGGTGACTTTTTACACATCCAAGGGCTTCCAGAGGAAGCCATTTCACTATTAGATAAGCAAAAGGAAGGGAAACAGGTATCAGTGGCTTCTTATTCAAATTTACATACACAAGTTTCAAAACATAACATTCACCCACCTTTTGCTCATCTGAGACAAAAGTCAAAATTCAGATTTTTTTTTCTCAGAATTCTGTCTTAGAATAATAACAAGAAAAAAAAATTGGACCTTATTATTATTTTTTCCCCCAGTGGCCCTAATCCTCTTCCATAACAAAAGAATGATTCATGTTTGAAATAATTTTTTAAAATTAAAAAAAAAAAACATTATCAATGATTTTTTTTTTTTATATTTAGAAAATCTGAAAAGCAAAGTATATATAGTAATATATAGTACAAAACAACAAAGTCAACATCTAGTGTGAATGAGTGAGTCCTTTGGTTTTGCTGTAAATGAATCAAAGATCCAGATGAAATTCTATTGTAAATGAACGTGGGTCATTTTGACCCAACTATGGAAGCCAGAGGTAGTGACACAAAAAATACAGTTTTAGAAAATCTATAAAAGTTCAGTTAAAAATTTAAATGGCATGATGTCAATAACGTTTTTGAATAATACCTGGAATATGAAGTAACTTTTCATTACAAAAGACATTGCAAGAAAAAACCTCACTGTTCATTATGACCCACTTTAGGGTTAATTCACTAACAATGTAAATTCATAGGTTATTATATCAAGACACAGTAAATGGACAAAAAATGTGACTATTTCAACTAAATATATCATTGACTGAACATAACTACACAGGTTTTACTGGTCAATCAATGTTGTAGAAGATGACGGTGTTTCCACGGTAACTACAGAGCCTCTGAACGTCCAAATGGGTCATATCTGATGACCATGAACAGATGAAAAACTGTATTTACACCAGTTATTGACATGTATTGATAAGATTAGTGGATGAACAGGTATTAAATGTTTTAGGTCAGTACATGCTTTGTCTGTCTGGATAGACCTCCTCACCCTCATCTGTCTCATCTGACTAGATGGACCCCCTCATGCGCCCCCACCCTACTGCATCCTTACAGACTGGACCTCCATCATCAAATGGACGTCCATCAGTCCTGGTTCATCTACAGTCTGTCCGTCCATGGTAGTGGATCTATCCTTCACTGTGGTTCTCCCTCAGGTTACTCTTTTCCCTCTGGGTTTTTAGAGTTTTTCTTTGTCGAGGAGGGTCTAAGGACGGGGGATCCCCAGGACATTAATCCATTTGCTTCATCTACTGTTTATTTGACTGTTTGTTTTCATATCCAACTAATTCAGTAAATCCCTGTGAGGCAACCTTGTTGTGATACAGGGCTGTACAAATAAAACTGAATTGAATTTTGGTCCAGGGTGGATCTTCAAGGGTTAAATTTACGAATGAAATTTAAGACAAGAGTCGAAGGACAGAGGGTCTTGGATTGTGCACACATTAAACCCTCACTCATCCAGAGTTTAGCTGATGCTGGTTTAATTTAGCAGTTTTATTCCAACATTACAAATATAAAACAACTTCACAAGCCAGTCATTTTTAAGTCATGTCAGGAGATATTTTAAGACCTAACTTTCAAAAAACTGGATCTTTTGAGGTTTTTCCAGAACCTGGAGAAACGGTCCTGAATATTTATATCCTTCCATCAGGGGCCTGGACGTCGATTCAGTACGACATGTTTTACATCTTGTCACATTATGACATGAGCTCCCTGCAGTTTGATTTGTGTTCGCTCAGAGTGATTTCTTATTGTGTAGCTGCTGGTTTGTGCGGCGGAGGCGTACCGCATTTAGAGTTTGTTATGAATTTGGCCAAAAGCGGAGCTAATCACTCACTATGATGCATGTTACAGACTAATGGAAAAAGGAGGGAGATCGAAGAACACCTCTGGAAAAACACTGACATTCAATCAAAGCCCAAAGATCCTAAAGACACATCTGTTAACCCTATAAAACATTTGTATCATATCTGTTACACCAGGTTCTGAGACCTCCATCGAATCAACAAGATTTCTACTTTCCTCAATAACCTGCTGTATGTGACCTGATACGTGTTTTCTGCCCCTTGTAGATTATCATTCCACTGCAGCCAGTGGAAGGGCTTTTTATTTTGCCTTTTTCAATATGGCTGCTATCGTAAAATCATCCCATCACTTTTTGCAGGAAAGTCTTTGGTAATGTTTACAGGGTTAAATGATATGGCAAGATTTTTCGTTTGGATTTTGTCGTTTGATTTTCTTCCCACTGGGACATTAATCCATTTCCTTCATCTGCCGTTTATTTGACTGTTTGTTTTCATATTCAACTGATTCTGTGAAGCCCTGTGAGGCAACCTTATTGTGATACAGGGCTTTACAAATAAAACTGAATTTAAAACTGAACTGTCAAAAGGTCTCATAAAAATCCACAGAATTCAAATTTCATGGCTAGTTTTTGATGGGTCAGGTTTTACCAGGTTAATCACGACGGGGGCTTTGGAGACGCCGTCCCGGAGAACGAACCCGTCTGCTGCTTCCTGAGCCTTGAACTCATCCATGTATCGACTCATTGGAAAATCAAGAGGAACCTGAAACCTGCTCCCTGTTCTGTATGATCGGTTGTGACATGAGTGCTGCCCTTATCAATCCTTATTAACATCAGCGGCTTCACCGGACTGACTCACACATCTGTTTAATATCTAGCATCGGTCTGTACGAGGGTGAGCAAACAGCAAAGGAAGCGTTTTATCATGCGAACGATGCATGTATTAAAGGTATGTGGAGACGGTAAACTTCACCTTTAGGATGAGAAATGAGTAAAAACTACAAAAATGGGCTGAATTTCTGCGTCACTGAACATCAGAGGTAAATGTTGCGTAAAGACTCCGTGGTTGTGGACGGGGCTGGCAGTGCAGTGTGTTGTTTTTCCAGCTGTCGGAGGATGTTGTAAAGGTTACGGTGAGTCAGTGTCTGCAGGCAGGTTCACCTCAGACCACATCCAACTCCGTCTTTGTGTCTCCATGAGGACGGGTTGCATTGTCTGACTTAACACCCAGTATTTAACCGACGGGTACTAACGCTTATGTCATCTTCTCAACCACTGTTTGACAGTATCACATTTATCTGATCTTATCTTTTTAACCCTTAAAGACCCGCAACTATTTTTGTTACAACTTCTAAATGATTTAAGTTGATTTATCCCCACACATTGTAATATTGTCCTCTACATTTTGCATTTTTCAGTGAAAATTAGGTATTTTTCTGTATTTAATTCACTGATTATGTGTGCAGCTGTTCATAAAATGTCAGATTATATCCAACACAGAGAAAACTGAAGAAAAAGTTACTTTTTCAGCAAAATATATCATTAACCAAACACAAACCAAGCATCTCCATCCACTCTCATTGCAAATAATAATAAATACATATAAAACATTTGACAGGAATACTAGTTGATTATTTTAGTTTGTGTACCGGGAGGAAGCTGAATGCAGACTCCATGTATTGTTTGTTTTTGTTAATTTTGTTACTTGTTTTTGTTTCTACATTTAGTTGCATATTTTATTGTTTTCTTCAACTTTGTTCAGTTTGTGGCTTATTTTGTACATGCTACTTATCAATTTGTTGATTTGTTTGTTTTTGTCCATTTTGTTGCTCATTTAATTCTTTTT
Organism: Apogon hyalosoma; assembly: GCA_037367295.1. NCBI lineage: Eukaryota > Metazoa > Chordata > Actinopteri > Kurtiformes > Apogonidae > Apogon > Apogon hyalosoma. The sequence goes on from JAPQRP010000010.1 coordinate 33,642,736, forward strand.
TTTAACTTCCTTTTAGTCAATTTATTGCTTATTTTTAGCCCATTATTTACTATTTTGTAATTTTTTTTTTTTTAACTGATTTTTGTTCTTTTGATTCATTATTTGTGTCGCCATCCGCTGTCATTGATCCAACTCCATGGGTTTTACTGGTGAATCAATGTTGTAGAAGATGACGGTGTTTCCATTGTAACTATGGAGCCTCTGAACGTCCAAATGGGTCATATCTGATGACCATGAAAAGATGAAGAACTGTATTTTACACCAATTATTGACATGTACTGATACATGGATCAACAGGTACTAAACAGTTTAGATCAGTAGATGGTTTTGGTTTGGGCTTTTATGGGTTAACAGAGAAAGACTTCAAAACTGATTCCTATTTTCTGAGGCGCCTGTAAGTGATGACTCTTTGAAGATAATTGAAAAGAATGAGATGAATTCATTCAACAGGATTGCCCATTAATTACAGCAGGTGTGTGTGCTGTTGGGAGGACACAGGTCCATGAAGACACCACAGTGCCACCAAGTGGACACTGCTGGAACAGACTCATGTGTTCAACCGTCTGGTCTCTGTGGGCCTCGACAGGACCAGGTCCAGGCCTGGGTTTGTTTGTGTCGTCCACTCACCCGGCAGGTCTCTCCGGTTCTCCAGAGTCTGCACATCTGAACGTCACTCTCCTGGGAGCGGAGGACGTTCCGACAGGAGACACCTGAGGGCCTGGACCAGGACCTGGACCCCTCTGGGTGCTGGGCTGACCCAGTCTGAGCAGTCGGTTCTCCTCCTCCTCCAGTAACGCCCGGAAGGAGAATGAGGAGGGAGGAGACTGGACCGCTGATGCCCTGCAGGAGGAAACAGACAAACCATGACACATTTATCCTCTAGTTCTGGTTCTTTAACATCTTCTTGTTCTGGTTCTTTAACGTACTCTGGTTCTGGTTCTTTTATGTTTTCTGGTTCTTTGACATCCTCTAGTTGTTTTACATTTTCTGGTTCTGGTTCTTTAATGTACTCTGGGTCTGTTTCTTTAATGTCCTCAGGTTCTTTTACATTTTCTGGTTCTGTAACATACTCTGGATCTGGTTCTTTAACGTCCTGTAGTCCTTTTACATTTTCACACAAAATTCCACACTTTTCAAGGTCTGGAAAACAGCGTTTCAAAATTCCATACTTTTTAAAACTTTCCAGACCCGCACAGACCCTGATCATAACTGAAGTATCTCATGCTGGTCTAAACCACACTCTGCAGATCAATAAAGTCTAATCTAATCTAAGCACATTTTCATGTTATTTAACTTAAGAGAAAAACTCTGAATTTTATTTTTAGTTCATTGTGCCATTATTTTACTGGTCTGACCCACTTCAGGTTAAACTGGGCTAAACTGGCCTCTGACGCCCCTGTTCTACTGTACAGAATGGTAAACAGCTCAGAGAGCAACAGTCATTACAGTTTTTACTTTGTTTTGTTTTTTTTCAGTTCTAATACCTGCTCTGCAACTCACATTTTTAACCAATCTGATTGATTTTAATCAGTTAGCTTAGCTTATGTTTTAACTTTCTTTTATTCTTGTTTTCATTACTTTATTTCCATCCTTTCTACACTTTCCTTTTGTTTAATTCTCTATGATTTTAATGTAATTTTTCGTGCTTCTATGCCTTTGTAAAGCACTTTGAATTGTCTTGTGTATGAATAGTGTTAAGCAAATACATCTGCCTTGCCTTTTATTTCCTAAACTGACTTTTCCATAAATGCAGAAGTGATCAGAAAAACTCAAGAGTGCGTGGAGTCATGGCCGTTATCTGATCTCATTTGATAGTTATCTGTTGATTTACCGCCGTGCCAGTGGACGCCGTAAAACCGTCACATTGGGGAACTCACCAGGCCTTTCCAGGGCTTTTGGAGGGGGGGGCGAGTGCGGAGGCTGATTTGGACGCCGTGGGCTCCACCGTGGCCTCCTTGTTCGCCATGGCCAACATCTTCCTCTGCTTCTGGGACAGTTTAGTGGCGGCGGGGGAATGCTTACTGCGGGTGTTGACAGTGCAGGTGGAAGAAAAAAACAGTTAGTTTAACTGAACAACAGCAGAGACGGAGCATTTACTGATGTATGAGAGAAAAAAGTTTAAATTACACTATGAAAATGTGATAGCAAATGAATAAAATTTATTCAGTTAAGAATTAGACCCTGAAAGTAAGGAAGGGGCAGGACTTTATAAGCTTTGGCTTTTTTCTGTCCTTTCTCCAACTGTGACTTATGAGTCGACGCATACGTACATTTATGTTAAATTGATTGAATTTCGCTACTTTTCTGTGATTTAATGACTGTTGATGGGCGCAGATGTAAATGATTTGCTTTTATCGTTTGTTTTTTTACTTCAAAGTTTGAGACAAATAAACTAAACCAAACTGAATAAGCCGAACAACCATATACAACCTGAAATTACTTAAAAATAAGTGCAATTAATGTAACTCCAAATAATTTTCTTTGTTTTTGTGCAAAAAAGGCAAATTAAACTCTGAAACATTTATATTTACTTAACTATCCTTTCATAAAAAAATAGACAGACAGATGGACTTTATTTTGAACATAAATCAGCAAAAGAAATGACCAATTTAAACAGGACACTCCAATATATTGAAATATCTAAACCGCAAAAGAAAAATAAATGCAGCATTACTGACTGAAAAAAATATGGCAAAATGTGTTCCTGTGCCAAAGATGTCTGTTTATATTTTCAAAACTTTGTAAACAAACATATATTTAACTTTAATATATTAACATACATTTTTTCAAGCAAATTTTGTGCAAAATATAAACTGAAAAGTGCCCTCTTTCATTGATAAGAAAAATTAATTGGTCATTAATTCAGAAATAAACCTTTCATCAACCAAAAATACTTCCTTATCTACTCAAATACCCTAATTTTGAATAATATAAAATATAAATGTTCTTTAAATGTTACCAAAGCTTCAACAAGATGATTGACAATAAAATTTTTATATGAATGTATTTATTGTTTTATATTTCAGCATTAATTCTCATTACTTATTTTGTATTCAGTACATGACGACTTATGAAAAATTTCAAGTACCCCCTGGGCTTCTTCCAAGTACCCCTGGGGGTACGGGTACCCCACTTTGGGAAAGACCGAGCTAATGTATACAGTCCATATAATAGAAGAGGTCAGTCATTAAATTACAAAAAAAAGAAAAATAATGACATCCCATCAATAACTAATACTGTTCTACTCCTGTTCATTGGTTCTAGGCCTATATCTGTGGAAAATTAGGTTGACAAGACAAGATATAAGATAACATAAATGTTCTTAAATTTCTTAAATGTTCTAGTATTTTCACACTGTTCGATATTTAGTTCCATTCTATTCCACAAAACCACAACATGAAACGCTAATATTTTTAAGGTTTGTTCTACTTTCATATTTAGTTTCTCTCCCTCTGTGAATAATTTCCATATGTTACTTGCAACTAATTTATTTCTTGCTTTGTATACTATTTGTGCTGTTTTAATTTCCACCAAATCCTTTAATTTGAGTGTATGTGAGTGTAAGGATAGTTTATTGGTATGTTCCAGATATCCTGTATTGTTTATTATCTGTATCGCTCTCTGTTGAAGTAACTTCCTCTCAGACAAAACTTAAAGCCTTTCCGTTCGTGGATACGCCTATCAGATGTCCGGTTCAAATACTGTATTCGCCCCAATTAAGTCGTCCAGCTGACGTCCCGTACCTTCCGGGGCTTTTAGGAGTCGCTCCTAGAGTCTGTAGAGAGTTGGCTTCCATGTCCATGATGGTTCTCAGATCCAGGACCGGAGGTGGACGAGCAGGGCTGCAGATGGTTAGAACACAATCACACACACAGAACGCAGCACATACAGCGACGTCTTCAGCTCTAATTTACTACGAGGTGGTGGAAACGTGGGAGAAGGTGAGGTCTGTTTTTGGAGTCAGAACTGTGGAAATGACTGGAAAAGACGCACGAAAACTGAGACCGCCAGTGAAACGTGTGTGGGATTCAGGAACCGATCAATCAGTCAAGTCTCACCAGGGGAGGACCTTGGGGATGAGCTGAGGCGCAGAGCTGGGGGGCCTCTGGGGGCCGTTCTTCAGGGAAACGGAGGTGGTCGGTGGAGTCTTCAGCCTCTGAGTGAAAGATTTCTCATCCTGGAGATAAAAAAAAAAAAACAATCACTTTTTGCAAAATCTGCATGGAAATCACACCTGTATGCAAGACAACTGGATGAAGTCTGCATTTTTATCCATTCAGAGTCACTATTTATGTTTTATGACGCATCTCGATTACACAGATGTGATAGATAACTTCAGTAAATGGATAAGTATTAACCCTATAAGGACTAGCATTATAACAGGCTTAGATTTTTGTATGTTGTTCTTGCAATAAAAGTGCTGCTTGAGTAACGTTGGCCAAAGTGTTCTCCTGATTTAACACCTGCAGACTCTTACCTATGGGGGACCCTAAAGGATGATGTGTATCGCAGGAAACCCACTACACTGGTGGCCCTTAGACACCCACTGGACACTTTGGCCAACGTTACCCAAGCAGCACTTTTATTGCAAGAACAACATACAGAAATCTAAGCCTGTTATAATGCTAGTTGTCAAAGGTAACTTGTATTAATCTCGTGATGCCTGAATAAATTTGGTATTGAAACATTTATGCAAGTTTTTCTTTTCCCGATGTGTGTATACATTGCTTTGGCTGACTCCGTATTGTGCAGCTCTACTGGAGACACAATGGTCTTAAAAGAGTGACAGCTGCATCGTGTTACTTTGTCACGCCAAGAAACCAAGTGCTCCCACAGCTCTAACCTCGGCTCTGTCGTGGAAGGTGGGCGACTGCATGTCCCGGGGGCTGCCCACCCCCATGTAGCTGCCTTCTGAGTCAGACGTGAGCAGCTCCGTCAGGGACTCGGTGGAGTTGGCCTTCTGCGACTTCACCAGGCACTGAGGAACCACTGAGGATGAAGAGTGGACGGTCAGTAACAGACGCACCGCACTGACAAGAGGCACGGGGGGCGGGGTTTATTCAGGGGTACGTACCTGCAGCGGGGGGGCTTTGAATGATGTCGGACAGAGTGTAGCCTCCGGAGCTGTCAGAGCGTCGCCGCGGTTTCTTTTTTGCTCTGATCTTGGCCTTTTTTAACAATATTTCCCTGGAAACAGACATTAAACATATAAAACCTATACATTTCAGTCTTATACAGTATCCGAACATGTATTTACAACACTAAAACCACTAGAGTCTCTATTTAAAGGAGTAAAAACACTTGATTCCTCATTATTATGGCCCAATATTACATAACTATGACCCCCTAATCTGGGAAAACATGATCAAATACATATTGATTTGTAACGGAGTTCAAAATGCATCTAAAAAACTGGTGCGTTAATAACTGGAGCTGCCAAATTAGAAACTTTTAGTCCCATCTCTGTTGTATTTTTTGATATGTCCAAGTCCAAAGAGGATTTTAACAGATTTTTTTTATTTGATGTGTAATTAACTGTACATTTTTGTGTCACAAAACTCCTCTGTGTTTAGGTATTTTAAATTCATATTTTTAAAAATTTCAAGTTTATAACCTTGTGCGACCTTTTAGGGTCACAATTTAACATCTGTCTGGTGCATTAACAGCAAAAATGAATTAACCTATAAAGACCCAGTGCTACTTTTATGGCAGTTATGGCAGTATTTTTTTTCTATATTTAACCTTTTTAAAGCGATTGATCATCATTTATTACAATTTTATACTCTGTAGTTTGCATTTTTTCCAGCATAAATCATGTATTTTAGTATATTTAATTCAATGATCATGTAGATGTTCATAAAAGCTCAGATTAAAGTTGATTATTATATCAGAAACAGAGAAAACTGAGGACAATTGACTTTTTCAGCAAAATATATCATTAACTGAACATACTTATTATATTCATAGCAGTTATTTTGTTAATTTTGTATTAATTTTGTTCATTCGTATTAAATTTACTAGTTATTTCATTAGTTTTTGTCAATTTTGTTACTTTTTGTCTTCATTTTAGTTGCCTATTTTACTATTTTCTTCAATTTTGTTCAGTTTTTTTTTTTTTTTTGGGGTGGTGGTATGGGTGCTTCCCTCCCAGTTGCAAATCTATTACCAGGGGGCAACAGGTACTCAACGATAAGGTTAGGGGATCTCACTTTCACTTTTTCACCCACCACATCCTCCACATACAGGTCCGTCGTGTTACTTTTACAATTACGTTCAACATGTATGACATAGCCCGTGTCACAAAAATTTAAAGGGGAAGGATCGGCCTTACAAATCGGCTGCTTTTACAGATCCCCGATCCAGCTAAAATGTTGATATCGGGGCAGATCGGTGCAACCTTAGTCATATCTGATGACCATGAAAAGATGACAAACTGTATTTCACATCAATTTTTTACAAGTATTGATAGGATTAGTGGATCAACAGGTATTAAGCAGTTACTTCAGTAGATGGTTTTGGTCATTGGTGGATGTTTTGGTCTTAATGGGTTAAATAAACCAATAAAATAAATTAAACATCTGAGTGGAATAGTAGATTATTTTAGCTTGTGTACCGGCAGGAGTGATCGACTTCAGCCTCTGGTTTGGGGCTGAATGCAGAGTCCAGATCTTCCTCCTCATAAATACTGAGGTCTGGAGCACCCGGGTATGGAGTGATAATCCTCCTTTGCATGGCTGGGATCTGAAAAATAAAACAAAACAAAACCATTAAAGACATGATCGAACAAGACAGACAGCTGAGACTGGAACACAACAGCCAAACCCAGTGGAAATCAAACATGGGCCAAACAATCCCACTTCCAGTTACTGGGGACTTTACGTCAGTTTGTCATTATATTTTATTTACTTTGGTGCACCTGTCTCGCTGAACATTTCCGGGAAACCCTGGAGAACGTGGCCGTTGGAGCATCCAGCTGCGAGTTATTACAACCAAAATCATAGCTTCCCCAGTGAGCGTGCTCAGTCTCCTCTTTAAGTGTCTTTTTAGTATCTGCGGTCCACTGAGGAAATGATTCCTCTGCCTCTTCACAACAGTGGATTTCACCCTGAATGATGTTAAAAGTTCTGAATCTACGCCTATAAAACACAAACTCTGACGGTTTTTAGAAACGATGGTCTTCAATGGTACCGCAATAATTTACCGGTCTGATCCACTTTAGAATGTGTGTTCAGAATGTAGAACCTGGACTCAAATGAGTTTGACCCCCCGGTTCAGAAGGCTGTATTTTGTACGTTTGGAAACTGGGAGTAAGATTCAAAGCCTTTATTGTCATAAGCACAGTGAGGAACATGTTCCCTGTACAATGGGATTCTTGCTTTCCTGTCAACAGAATGCCAAATATAAAATCTTTTATCTATTTATACTTTATATAAACATAAAACTAGTCCAAAGGTAAATGGTGCAATTCTGTGTTCCAGGTAAAATGTAAACCGGTATCTATATTATAAAAGCCAAGGGGCCTCTGTGTGTGTGCGTGAGTGCAGACTTATACTAATTTCGTACAGAGCTGACTCCTGCAGTTAGTCATAATATTATGTTTTTCGTCAAAGAACAGACTAGTGAAAACGGCAAGTTGATAGGATCAATATTTTGGGAAAGATTTGTAATTTTGGAATTCAATAGCCTTACAGTCACGTTGCTATGGCCAGAACACTTTGGCGGTGACTGTTGGACAAATGCGGTACAGCATGCATGAATACACAACAGCATAAAAACGACCACATCTAGAACCTGTGGATCCACACGTGTTAGTGTGATAGTTTTTACCTCCGCCAAGGGGGTTATGTTTTCATCAGGGTTTGTCTGTTAGCAAGATAACTCAAAAGGTTATGGAAGGATTTTGATTAAATTTTCAGGAAATGTTGATATTGGCACAAGGAACAAATGCTTACATTTTGGTGGTGATTGGAGGGGTGGGGGGTGATCTGCCTTGGCGGAGTCTGCGCTCTCCGAGTGCTTTTCTAGTTTATATAATATTATAATTTTACTTCAGATTATGTTGGTCTATACGTGGAACCTGAGCTAAAATGACTTTGACAGCCCTGTTATAGACCAACCAACTAAAATAACAGTAATGTTTCGTTGCCGTCTGTCAAATACTATTGCGCTGAAACCTTTGAAGGTAAAAGTGTGGACAGGATGATGCCGATGGGTGACTCACCATCCTCCTGTACGCTGCAGAGAGGTCCAACAGCACTTCATCACTGAGAACATCCAGCGCTCTGGGGGCAGCACAAAGGAAAAACAAATAGAGAAAGCAGAGGTTTAGTTACCTGGGGAGGAGATTTCTATTTATTTAGTATTTCCAAGGAGCTTTAGAGACACAGATTTGATTTAACAAAACTATACAGAAACATTATTCACACTAAGACCGTCTTCTCCACTGTGGACTTCACACTTACAGGCACCGTAATTAAAACTTTAAAGGTTGGGTAGGAGATCCTGGAAAAACAGTTGGAGCGGCTACATTTTGAAAATACGCAATTCAAAGTCCAAACCCCTTTCTTCAGACTTTACCCCAGAGCCACACCTCCACAGTACCGGAACGCGCAATACTTTTTCCCCGAGGGCTCCTGAGCGCTGCACAGCATCAACCCCCCCATGGATCCATGCGTACCTCCATCTCTTTATCAGTATATTAGATTAGAAGTTGGACTTTTCACTTGCTTTGAGGGGTGTTCTAAGTAATCTCGGGCTAGTAAGAACAGCTGATTGCAGTCAGACTAGCAGCCACTAAAGTTTGCTTTGAACACTGCAATCTGCATTTTACTATTATCCATCCTAATATGGCTAATATAGCTAGCCAAGCTCTGGTTCTGGCTTTGTTTCCTGTACCAGTGCTCCAAGCTTCTGAGAACGCACAATTCATGCAAGAAGAGGGGTACGCGCAGAGGGGGGAGGGACAAATGACAGAAGAGTTTGACAGACATATCACCATTCAATCATTTCGATGGGCCAGTTAAAATGATTGGATGGTATTTTTTCCAATCCTGTCCATTCCACAAGTGACTAAATTTTTTTTAATTTTTGTGTTAAGAGCATTTAATTAATTGGTTGCAATCGGAGTGTGAAGGGGATTTTAAGCAATATAGTTAAAAAAAAAATGCTCCAGGAAAATGTCTCTTACCCCACCTTTACTATAATAAGACCTTTTACAGATTCGAGTAATAATGACTTAATCCACTTCTCACTTTGACTCCAGCAGGGCGGCGATGTTGAGGACGATGAACTGGAGGCAGGAGAGTTTCAGCTGATCGGCGTTGTACATCGCAGCGAACTCCAGCAGCTCAGCAGCGTTCTTCAGAGTCACTGAGTTCAAAAATATGAAGCAGTTCAATGAACATTATTCTTTAGTATGTCAGCAAGTCTGGTACATTACTTATCTATCTGGAAAAACTAAATCATTCCACATACATCATATGTAGTGAATGTGAGTGACGTCTCCTAAAGCCTGAGCTGAACTGGTTTAACCCTTCCTTTTCCCGCCCACAGACACCCTTTAAACATCGACAGCACATAATCTGCACAGCACCGTAGTGATGTCAAAATGTTTTTCATACAGTTTTTTAAACTTTTTTATTTTACATTTTTTTGTATTTCATCAACATGAGCCATAGTGGAAAATATCTAATATCTGTAACATATTTTATACTCTTTAAGTGCCATGTTTGTGACGTAAACAAACCACATTTTTTGATGACCCCCCCCACACACACACACAAAAAGTCCTTTTTTTTTTTTTTTTTTTAATATACTACATAAAAATTGGATTACTTATTTTTCCATCCTAGCATACATTAATGTTTAACAGCAACTTTGGTTTATATGCATTATTATTTTTTGTGCTAGATCAAATGTTAAATGTGCATTTTTGGTAGAGGGGTGTTAATGTAGGAATTTTTGATCATTTACAATGAGTTGATTTTAGTGGATGGGTCAGATTGTTAAAAATCATGCAAAAAAAAAAAAAGAGGTAGACCAATATACTGATTTTTCTCAATGTTGGCCATCGGCCTTAATTTCTTTTTTATACGCCGATATTAGATCAGTAAAGGTAGAATGGGGATGAGAAAATGACTCTAAATGACAAGTGACGAGAAGTGTTGGACCATGAAGCGCTGCCAGCTAAAACTGCTCGAGTTAAAAAAAAGAAATCAATTTCATATCAATCCAACGCCGACAAAGACGAAAACTAAGGGAATTTTATCCATAATTTTAATACGTTTCAGTGAGTTTTGTAAGCACACAATACAGTTTCAGTTAGTAGTTCACAAAAATATTTTTTCAATTCTAGTTTTTGCCATTTCATTAGTTTTCATAACGATAATAACCTTGCTATGTGTACGTGTATTAAATAATTTAATTTATACTGCTGCATAAAAATCTTAATTAACTAAGTGTTTCAATTGTATTTCATGGTCAATGTGCTTTAAAAACAAACAAAAAAAATTATTGGTTTTATATATCAGCCTCCAAAAACAGCTGTAGATATTGGCTATCGACTGACCACGTTTTTAAAAAAAATCAGCAAAGGCCTTAGAAAAATAAGTCGACCTCTAAAAAAAAAAAACACAACTTTGAAATCTGACCTTACATAAACTGTGAAAAATAATCTGACCTTTTATACCATGAAGTGCAAAGTGTGTATAATATGCTCACCCGGATACTAAAAGGTTCATTTATGTCTGATAAAATCTGAATAAACCAAACATGAAAACATTACAGACAGTCTGAGTCACTTTGAAAACACCACCATTTGACGGCTGAATTATCCAGTGAATTTACAATAATGTTATTTGCATGTGTGTGTTCAGGGACGTTACCATTTTACCAACTTATTTGTCATGAGAGTGACATGAAATTCAAAGCCAGTTTCATCTTTTTGTTTTACTGTCCTGTCTACACGGATGTTCTCTGCAGCACAATGTCCTTCATTCATTTCTTTTGGCTGAATAATGATAAAAACTTGAGTTGTGCTTCAGGAGTGGAACCTTTTTGTACCAGAATCCATTTGCCAAGAATGGAAAACAGTGAGTGTTTTGTTTGGGACCGAGTTGTAAAAAGAACTTATGTTTTTGTAGTGAAATGTTTTGACCACGGAGGCTTTGTTTTCGGTGTCCAAGAACACTGAATGACACAAAATAAAGAGAAGCACGCAAACAGTCAAATGAGGGTTGTACATTAACCCATAAAGACCCAAACATCTAAAACATCTACTGTTGATCTACAAATCCTATCAATACATGTCAATAATTGGTGTAAAATGCAGTTTTTCATCTTTTCATGGTCGTCAGATATGACCCATTTGAACGTTCAGAGGCTCCGTAGTTACCATGGAAACACTGTCATCTTCTACAACATTGATTCACCAGTAAAACCCACGGAGTTGGATCAGTATTAGCTTTTCCATTTGACATCTGCGCAAAACTTTACCGATATTTACTAAATGTCGAAAAAACAGAAGCGCGTAATGTCAGTTTTTCCATTAAATCACAAAATGCGATTTGTTTATTTATTATCGCGAGATGACAAAAGAAGTCATTCCATAAACATGGCGACAAACATAAATATTGTGTTAATTTACTTTCATTATTCTTATATATTACCCCTCGATCTCCTACTAAACTAAAAATGATTGGGTTTCCTGGTGTGTCCACACATACCGCACCTTGTTTGTTTTAAAACTCTTCTTCTCTTGTTGTAACATCCGTCAACATCCATTTTGTTTTATTCACATGACTCTAGTTGCAGAAAAGGGTCCTTCCATTGCAGTTTTTCATGATATATCAATTGCTCTATACCTGAAAAACCACCTCTTGCCAGTGCAAAAACTTGTAATTGAAAAGCATTTTTCCATTTGGTAAATTTTTATGCGCACGTTATATTTGCACAATTTGAGGATCAATGGAAAAGCAAGTCATGACAGTGGATGGATGCACAAATAATGAATAAAATTAACAGAAATCAAAAAAGATTAACAAAATTATGAAAAAAAAAAAAACGAGACAAAAATAAATAGAAAATTTACTAAAAACGAAGTGAAAAAAAAAGAAAACAATAAACAAAATGAACAAAAATGAACAAATCAACAAAATAACAGCAACATAACCAAAATAACCCACAAACTGAACAAAGTTGAAGAAAACAAAAAACAGGCAACAAAATGTACAAAAATAAAAAAGAATAGGTAACCAAATAAACAAAATTAAAAATAATAATAAAATTAATAGAAATTAACATAATGAATAAAAAATTAAGAAGTTAAGTGCCATGAATAAAATAAGGTTGTTTGCAGTTGCTTTTATGTTCAGTTATTGATTCTTTAGTTTTTGACAGAATAACCCTCAACTTTAATCTGAGTTTTAATGAACATGTACATGATCAGTGAATTAAATATAGGAAAATACATGATTGTCACTGAAAAATGAAAAATATAGAGGATAGTGTTATGATAAATGGTGATAAATCACTTAAAAGACAAACATTTATTTCAGAACTGCCATAAAAGTGGCTCTGGGTCTTTATGGGTTAATCAGCAGCAACAGAAACATGCAGTGTCTTGAAAAGTTCAGGCTGAATTAAATCAAACATGAAAAAGTAAATAACACAAAAGACAAAGGAACATACGGTTCTCTGTGATGGCCACTTCACAGATCTCCTTCAGGCGTGTGATGAGCAGCTGGTCGGCCACCACCAGGACGTTGCACACAAACTCCACATTAAGAGACTCTGTTGAGCAAAAAAAAGAGGACGTTCACTTCTCACTTCAACAGTTTTCATTTTAGAACCAAGTCGAGAACATACGACTGGAGGAGCTACCTTTAATGGTGGGGGATTCATCTGTGTAAATGTACTCCAGAATGACCTGTAGAATCTCAGAGCTAGTGGGCATCTCCAGTGCAGAGCAGGATGTAGCCTGAGAAGATACAAAACAATATCAACCCTTTAGTATTTTAGTATTTATTTATTTGCAAATCACAAACAAGAAAAAAAAAAAGATCATGTAAGTAACACCATTGTGCAGGAGAGGATAGAAACCAAAAAAGGCTTATATAAATACCTCCCCAGAAATAAACAACACACAAAAAAGAAATAAAGAATAAAAATATGATATAACTGAAAAAAATTATTAAAAGTAAAAAAATAAAAAATACAAATCAAAATGGTACAAAGCATTCCATTTTTTCCACAAATTAGTCCTTTTCAGTTGCTTTTTAAATAAAATGATAAAGAAGATGTTAATTGAAGTTCAGGATGTAGATTATTCCAAAGATGTGGTTCATGATATTTTAGAGAATACTGACAGAGAAGTCCAGCAGTGCGGAAGATAACATTTGCTTGAGTATCGTGTAGGAAAATTGTGAATAACAGAAGACAACATAATGAAGTTCTGGAAAACTTTAGGAAGGACATGAGTTAAATGAACATATTTGTACAAATATGTACTTTATGGATTCCCATTATAAACAGGCTGCCTTTTATTTATGTTGATTTTGAAATAAGTGTCTGAAAATGTCTTTTTGCCAATTCTTTAGCACCTATTTTGAGGAAGAATGCAACTTTTTTAAATTTTGTGTCATTATTATATGTAATAAATGTTTAAAAGAGTGTATTATAGCAAAAGATAAAAAAACAAACTTGCACTTTTATGATATTTGTTATGAAAAACAACTGTAAATGTGCATAACGAAACCTTCTGAGAATATAGAAATAAACATTCACCTATGTTCCACATGCTCAAACATTTTAGTTTGTCTAGATCATTGTGTCCATGTTTTTCTTCTCTTTAATTCTTTATAGTCATTTTTATCCTGTGTGACAGAAACATCTATCATCTGATTCTCTTTTACTGCCCTGGCTACCTCTCTGTAAATATATATATATATATATATATATATATACACACACACACACACACACACACACACACACACACACACACACTTATATAGTATTCACAGCTAAAATACAACTATCAGTGAAGTAAACAAACTGGAAAAATACAGATAAAAACAGTGAAAAAAGGCAGGAAAAAAACAGCAAAACTCATCAAAAACACAACAAAAGCACACTAGTAGAACACTCCAAAAAAGCACTATCACTATTATATACAATTATTTATAAGAATTCACCACTAAAATGCTGATAGAATGATTAGAAAGTAAAGTGATTGAATTAAAAGCATAGAATACCTCAATCCATGGGTTTCCAAGCATACTGTTGAAGTATTCTGTAGAGAAAACAGAAGTAAACAAATGACACATCCACATACATGGATTAAAAACAACTCTTACTATATAAATAAATAAATAATTAATAAAAAATCAATGAAATCAGTGTGTTTTATGTTGACGTGATGAACCTCACCCAGTCTTGCACAGAGGACACTTTTGTGACATGGAAACTCTTTCCCATCTTCAGATTTCAGAGTAACATCACAAAGGTACGAGCTGTGAAGACACAAACAAACTGTAGATCACCAATTCACCCATTTCCACTTCATTTCTGATTCATTTCTTAATTTCAAACAGTTTCTACCAGTTTCAACAAGTTAAATGTAGTAGTACAGTAGTAGTTGTTGGTTTAGAAGTTTTATCACAGTGTTATCAATTAAAAACCCTAAAATGACTTTAAAAGGACTGAGATTAAAGTGGCTTTAAAAAAAAAAGTAAAAAGCAGATCAGTTCTTAATACTATTAAAATGGTATTTAACCCATAAAGACCCAGTGCTGCTTATGTGGCAGTTCCTAAATTATTTTTTTCCTCTATTTTTAACCTTTCCTAAGTGATTTACCACCATTTACTCGGATATTATCCTCTGTATTTTGCATTTTAAGTGACAATCTGGTATTTTCCTGTATTTAATTCACTGATTATGTAGATGTTCATTAAAAATCAGATTAAAGTTTAGGGTTATTACATCCAAAACAGAGAAAACTGAAGAAAAAAAGACACATTTTTCAGTAAAATATATCGTTTACTGAACATAAAACAAGCGTCTACAACCATTGTTATTTATCAAACTAAATGGGTTTTACTGGTGAATCAATGTTGTAGAAGATGACGGTGTTTCCATGGTAACTACGGAGCCTCTGAACATCCAAATGGGTCATATCTGATGACCATGAAAAGATGATAAACTGCATTTTACACCACTTATGTACATGTATTGATAGAATCCGTGGATCAAAGGTATTAAACAGTTCAGATCAGTAGATGGTTTTCGTTTTTAAGGGTTTTCAGACTAAATACAGGGTTCTGGATGTTATGAAATGTTAAACTCATCCTCATTTTTCATGCATTTTGTTAATTTTCTCCTCACTTTAGAAGGATTCGTTCATTTTTATGCCATATTTCAAGGTTTTTTGGCTCATTTTTTTCTTACTTTTCAAGTATTTTGCTCATTTCATTATCATTTTGCAAGTTATGTGCACTATATTCTTTGAATAATTCAGGTAAAACTGCATTTTACACCAATGATTTACATGTATTGATAGAATTAGTGGATCAACAGGTATTAAACAGTTTAGATCAGTAGATGATTTTGGTCACCAATGGATTTTGTGTCTTTATGGGTTAAGACATTTAAAGCCTTAAATTCACATTTGATGGATTACAGGCATTTTTAAAATCTCAGACAAGTTCATACATATTGATAAACTCACCATTTTCTCTGACTGAATTTGGGTTTGCTTCCAGATTTCTTGTTTATGATATTGATCTTTCCATTTTCATATTTGACTCCATCCAATCTGTCCAGGAATAAAGAATGAATGTTAGGAAATGACAGTGACTCTGGTTCTGGGTCCAGGTTGGGACTGGACCAGGTCTCTCACCGTGCAGATAGACTGCCCAGGCCCAGCTTCTTGGCAACGCCCTGTAAGGTTTTGACAGGGTTGGCCCCGCCCCCAGTGGCTCCCGCCTTGTCCCCTTTGCCTCCTCTGCCCTTCTTGCCAGGTTTGGAGCCCTTGGTCTTGGTCTTGTCGCCGTCTGCGTTGGTCTGAGGAGGAAGGGAGTGGTAGACGTCGAAGGCCGAGCGCCCTCGCAGGTCCAAGTCCTGCAGACTGCTGATAAGCCTCTCCTGTTCCGAGTCCTGGCCAAGACCACACAGACAGATCACAAGCGTCATGACCAGGGCCGAACCACCAATGACCAAATGAAAAATAGACCAATGTTCCTGTATGTCAGCGTCATGTTCCATCAGAATCAATCCTCAGTTGAATTTGTGAGGTTGTCAGGTTCTGTCTCTAATTTAGACTACGTTCACACAGCAGGTCTTTTTTTTTTGTAATTTTATTTTTATTGGAAAAGGTAAAAAAAAATAAAAAATCTTTGGTGTTGCCATTCATACATATGGTTTCTATTATTATCCTTTTCATATTTCTTATTCTATACATATAAAAGTGTCAATAATAAAATACCAAACAACACAAAAACAAAAAACAAAACAAAAACGAAAGCTCACTAACACATGAAC
>JAPQRP010000010.1:33669266-33679937 GCA_037367295.1 Apogon hyalosoma
ACTGGAGGAACTATTAGGGTCCAAATACACAAAGACAGGAACCACAGACTCAGAAAAGTGGGTTTAGATAAATATGAACCCTTTAACACTGAGGAAAAAGTAGCAGCTTGTTTGCAGTCATGTGATTCAGAGTCAGGAAGTAACAGCAGAATGGACGCAGGTTCAGCAAAGCCTGGACTGTTGTGGTTTATATGATATTACAGAGAAAAACAGTCACTGATAATCACAGCCTGTTACTCCTGTTCACACAGGGTTAATAAACCTACGGACCTTTGATAAAGGACTGGAACTGATTCTATGAAAATGTCTCCACAGGGTGAAAAGGCAGAGGAGAGATGACAGTGTAAATTCCACCGGATTTTTTTTAATCAATGATATATAGTCAAATAAAGGAGAAAGTCATGTTTGGAATCAGGCCTGAAATATGAGTAAAAACTGTCCCGCTGTGAATGTGGAGATACTGCACCTTTTTCTTTGTTTTGGTGCAAAAAAACTATAAATTAAATCATGAAAATATTTACATTTACAAACTATCCTTTCACAGTAAAATGCAAATAACCTGAACGAATATGATCCTGAAATGTCTAAAGAAAATTAAGTGCAATTTTAACAATATTCTGCCTGTTACTAAATGTTTTGTGTAACATTGTGTGTAATGCAATTGTATAAATGATAAACTGAGGCATAATATTAAGATTACCCTTATTTTTCCAAAGAAATGTCATTTTTTTCTAGTTATTCACATCTTTTTTTGTGAAAGGATAGTTTGTAAATGGAAATATTTGCATAATTTACAAACTAAATTTTTTTTCTAGTTTTAGTGTAAAAAGTAAAACTACATGGAAAAATCTACAAACCTCTACCAACTATCATTTAAAAATGTGAACAACCTGAAATGTCTTAATAAATGTAAGTGTAATTTGACCAATATTCTAACTGTTATTAAATGTTTTTTGCATTTGTAGATCCACTGTATGTGTAAATATAGGATAAGCTGAGGCAGAATATTAGTAAAATTGTACTTATGTTTAAGAATTTTCAGGTTGTTCATGATATAAACATTTTCCTGTCATTTTTATCTTCACTTGAAAACAGAGACAAAAGTTTGGAGTTGTTATTTAGATTAATAGTATTGTTTTTGGTTTGGTTTAACACTTTAGCAGCAAAACTATTGGTTGAATTCATACCAAATTGAGTTTATAGTTTGCCAGTGACCCAGAATAGATGTGGTTACATTTTGGGAAAAGTAGGTCAAAGTTCAAATTTTTTTAATCAATTTTTTAAATATTTTTTTTCTTCCTATTTACTTATAATGGTCAAGTTTTCAAATGTCTATAAAAACATCAAATTTGTTTCAGTTTACTTCAAACTTGGCACATATATAGAGGCAACTGATTTGCTAACATCAGCACATGCATAGACATGATGACATCAGCTGGATCGATGCCAAAATAAGCTATAATACATGTGAGGGGCGGGGTTTGTTCTGCCTGGCGCCACTTGTTATGTTCTTATTTTACGGCTCTGACCCACTTTAGATCATATTGGTCGGAATGTGGAACCTGAACTAAAATGACTTTGACACCTCTGTAGTACGTAACAGTTAACGACTCCAATCAGAGGCATTTTGTCTGTTTTCTGCGTAGAAAACCTCCTGGCGTCCGTCTGCTGTTTGTGTCATAGCAATGTAACGTTACATCATCTGTAAACGACTAAGTAAACCGGTACCCCAACCACCCCTCAGGCTTCCCTACACCAGACGCCTTAAAATAAGAGGAATCAAAGAAACACTTCCTCCTTCCACTTACCCTTCCAGCTTCATCCAAAGCCAGGATGGTGACCTTTTCCCCTCCACCCTCGTTCAGGAGCTGTGGGTCCACTCGGTGGTCTAGACTGCCTCCACTGACCAGAACCTTCTTGATGTTCAGCTGCCTGAAGGAGTTGGATGTGAAATGACTTTTAATAACTGATTTATGCAGTGTGTAATGAAGTCTGTCCCTGGTGCCACTGCTTTGGTCACATGAGTCAAGGTCAAGTTTATTTCTGTAGCACAGGGGTGTCAAACACCTGTAATAGTGTATACAGTTTAAAGAAGGGGTCTCAAACATGCAGCCCGGGGGCCAAATGTGGCCCACCAAAGGTTCTAATCTGGCCCGTGGGATGAATTTGCAAAGTGCAGAAATTCCACAGTCAAAGCTGTGGAACTCATTTTATGATCTACAGTCAAATAACAGCAGAATAACCTACAAAAAATAATGACTCCAGATTTTCTCCTCGGTTTGATGTGAAAAAAATATTACATTATGACTATAAATAATGACAACTTCAATTTTTTTTGTCTTTGTTTTAGTGCAAAATATAACATTAAATTATGAAAATACTGACATTTACAAATTATCCTGTAACAATAAAATGTGACTAACCTGAACAAATATGAACCTGAAATGTCTAAAGAAAATTTAGCACAATTTAACAATTTTCTGCCTGTTACGAAGTGTTTAGTGTCTTTGTAGATCCGATCCATAATGCACATGTAGAAATGAGAAGTTGAGGCATAGTATTGTTAAAATTGATCTTATTTTTCTAAAGAAATTTCATTTTTTTCAGGTTATTCACATCTTTTTTGTTTGATTAATTTATAAAAGTAAGTATTTTCATAATTTAATGTGGGGGGGAGGTTGTACTAAAACATAGACAAAAATTTGGAGTTGTCATTATTTATAGGTTATTATGTTATTATTTTACTGGTCCAGCCCACTGGAGATTAAATCAGGCTGAATGTGGAACTTGAAAGAAAATGAGTTTGACACCTTTGGTTTAAAGGGAGATTAAACAGCTGTATGCACTGGCTTCTATCTATAAATTTGTATCAAACTTTACTTCTTGACAGCATTTAAACTCTTATAGCAGGGCAGACAAACATGTGACCTGCGAGCCAAAACCGGCCCTCCAAAGGGTTCAGTTCGACCCACAGGATGAATTTACAAAGTGCAAAAATGACACAGAAGACATTAACAGTCAAGGGTGACACTTAGTCTTGACAAGTTGTTTTGATCATACAGTTAAATGCTGTATTTTTCAGTTCCAGATGTGTTTCTAAATGTTTTGTGTATTTGTAGATCCACTGTGATCTGTACGTTGTAAATGTAATAATATTTTTATATAAATCATGAATAGCAATGCTTTTTTCCATCAAGTGTATTTAATTTTTTTAAAGCCTCTGGACATGGAATTTATTGTTTTTTAATGCCATTTAAGGCCTTAATTTTCACAAAATCTATTTAATGACTTTTAGTGCTTTTTAACGACCCACAGAAACCATGTTAGAGTTGTCATTATTTATAGGTTATCATAATATTATTTTACTGGTCCGGCCCACTTGAGATCAAACTGTGCTGTATATGGCCCCTGGAATGAAATGACTTTGACACCCCTGCCCTTGCACAATGAACTGAATTACCTAGAAGCCATTTTTTTGCACTGGTATTCTGCCAATAGGTAGACGTCTCCCTTTTCAGTCACAACCACCGTCGCTCCATCGCTGGCTGCTGCCATGGCGATGGACGCATCCTTGTGGTGAAGGGCTGAGACCTGCCGCGGAGCCGTCACACACTTCTCTCCGTTGGGGTCCAGTAGGTAACCTGAACATCCAGACAGGACAGGGTTCACATCAGGCTGTTTATACACTTTATATGATCCATACTCTGCATTCTGTGGGTTTCATTCACATTCCTCTGACTCATTTTAATAAATCTCCTCCTGTCATGGCGTAAGCCCCAATAAATAATATAATTCCTGAACCGTTTGGATTATTAACAAAATCCAAACGTCATCTGAACGCTGAGAATTAGCGGTTTCATTTGAAATATAAAACATTACGGCAGAGGCCTGCATTGGCTGAGGGTGAAAGTGGGTGGAGCATAGAGCAGCAGAGTGCAGTCAGTGAGAGAGAGATGGAAGACTTATTACTTTTAGCAGCATTTTAGCAGTGAATTCTTGTAAATAATTGTATATAATAGTGATAGCGCTGTTTTGGAGTGTTCTACTAGTGTGTTTTGCCATGTTTCTATCGAGCATCGCTGGTTTCTTTTGCCTTTTATTCCCATTTTTATCTGGCTTGTATAATTCAATGATAGTTAGACTAGGCAGTGAACATAGACCATCACACAGGCTAAAAAGGACTATAAATAACTAAAAATAAGAAAATGGAACAAGGACACAGAATGATCTAGGCAAAAACATGTGAGCATTTGGAAAACACTTGACCGTTTCTATAATCTCATTGATTTCATCGTACACATTTACAGTTGTTTTTCATAATACGATTAAAAACAAGTCTGATTTTTTTTTTTTACTATAACACACTGTTTTAAGCAATTATTACATAGAATAATGATAATTAATGGCTAGCTATTCAAAGTAAAGTTCTTCCCGATGAAAGGTGCAAAAGAATTGTCAAAAAAGACTTTTTATGACACCTTTATTGCAAAAACAACATAAAGAAATCTTGGCCTATTATAATGGTAGGTCTTAAAGGGTTAAAATAACCTCATTAAAAACTTCTATCAACTTCCCAGAATCTCTGGAAAAGTGGATACTATCCATTTCTACAAACAAGACTCTGCTTATAATAATAATAATAATGGATTAGATTTATATTGCGCTTTTCTATGATAAAAGTTCAAGTTGTCTGATAAAAGTTCATTTCAGTGGAAAAACAGTTTCTACTCATTTATTCTTTATTCATTCTAAACAGTTTTCACATTGTACATGTAAAGGGTTCACATTGGAGGTTTGTGTTTTACTGTTAATTATTTTACTGGATTTTTATGTAAAGTGCATTATAACACATTTTTAAAAGTATCATAAAAATAAAGGTTTTATCACCAACATCCTGACTGTAAAGTGTGTGATGTCATAAACTCAGCTCGTAAACTGGCTTCAGCACTTACACTTTCAGAAACCTTTTCCCTTTCTACAAAACACATATTTCCAGTAGAGGGACACGATTACTAATCTAAGTACAGTTTGGTGTTTTTGGTGCTACCCACCCAGTTGCCCTCCGTTAAGGCCCATGGTATAGACGGCCTCCCTGGTCCACAGCACCGTGTGGAACCGTCCTGCAGCCACTCCGGTCACCGTCCTGCCTTTCAGCATCCTGGAAAACACCTACATACAGAGCAGATCAACCTCCTGAGACCCAAGGAAAGTACAAGTTTTGGCTTTTACAAATCAAATAATTGCCTATATTGAAAACCTCAAGATGTAACACTTTTTCAGAAACATTTTTCAAAATTTTTATGGAATGTCCATTTTCTCTGTACGAACGAATGGAACAGAAAACAATACATGATCATTCAGAAAGATCAGAATCTCTCTTCACGTCTAAACCAGGGTTTTCCGATGATCGTATTTCTAAAGTGCATGTAAACGCATCAGATCTGATAATTACATTTATCTGATTATAACAGTTATCAGAGTTTTCTGGTCATATAAACGGATTCACTGACTGCACTATCACTTGCCTGTTTAGGGAGGTGTGCAGAGGCAGGAGGAGGATTCAGACCCAGTTGGTGGAAGGTGTTAAGGCCAAAGGTGTAAACGTAGCCTTCCTCCGTCAGCACCACCGTGTGGTCTTTAGCCGCCGCCACCCGAGAGCAGTGATGAGACATCAGACCCTCCACCATCCGAGGAACCTGAGGAGAGCGAGGACGACAGGGGTCACCAAAAACTGGACCAGATGAGGATTTGTGTTCTGATGGTGAAAGGTTATGACCACGGTGACATGTAGAGGATTCCCACTGCCTCCGATGCTCCGGTCACAGTCATCTAATATGACCTTTATTATTTATAGGATCGTTTATTCACTTTGTGTGAATAAATGCTCTGCTCCGATAATGTGCTGCTGTTTGGTCAGACAACTGAATCTATATCTGAACCTGTGCAGCGTCTGCATACATTACATGTAAATGTAGCGCTAATGTTGTGATATACAATAAGAATATTATTAGTTATAAAAAGTATCAAATGGCTTCCGAAGCAGGAACAGCCTTTACATACTGGATAAACAGGCATACGGTTCCCTAGCAGTTATGCTTTATTATAGAACAGAATAGAATAGATCTTTATTGTCACTGTTACAGGAACAATGAAATGTCGCAGCTCTGTTCTGTCTCTGCTGTTTTCAATAATTACCCCCTGGGATTCATAAAATATTCTCATTCTGATTTAGCAGCAGATTCTTAAAGTGCAAAAAAAAGGAATGTATATAAATATATCACACAAAATTCTACTGAAAAATAGTTGTTTAAAAGCACCAACAATATTCAGAAATACAAAATAATACTGAAATACACTACAGAAATAAAAAATACATAGAACATATAAAAGGATACAGGGGTGCCTCTATGAAACTGGGTTCATTTTGGTATCTGGCTTTTTTTTCAGCTTTTTAGACCCAATAATTAAAGGTAAATGTAGACATATTTCCCCAGGATGGACCTAATTATGACCTCAGATAAATGCAAAAAAAATGATCCTCTTGCTCTGAGCCATCCAATAATTAATAAATTTTAATCAAATATTGGGTCCAAAAATAGGCCCCAAATATGGACAGTTAAATCTGCCTAGGTGTCAGTGCATTAGATCTGAAAACGTGGCTGTAAATGGTCTTCTATAGACTCTAAAGACACTGTTAAATGTGTTGATCCTAGTGGTTTTTCTAATCCACACATGCAGGTTTTTCATCAATCTACATCTCATTCCAAGGTTTGGTGTGGAACCCATCGTGTCCACTCACGTTACATGCAGAACCTGCCCATTTAAACGAATATAAATCGCGAATGATTTTGCAACAGCGGCCACTTTTGTGAAACACTCTGCCTTGAATAATAAGTTCAATTCCCAAAATGTACTTGTGAGAGAATAAAGAGATATTCAAAAAATAGCAGTGTGTAATTTTTGTGTCCTTTTGACTGTGTTACATGCAGATTTTGAATAAAAAATATTGTAAAACATAAAAATGTGTTTTAAATGAAGAACAGTTTCAAGTAACTATTTATTTTTCAAATACACCCAAAGTGCTTCCAAACTTGCATCATAACATTAGTCTATATCTGGTTTGAATTTTTAGCCCCGTGTCCTGTTTTTGGGACCAGTTTCATAGAAGTACCCATATAGATGGCAATAAACTACATAAGATAAGATTAAAAACAAGGTGCCTGGGTGATAAGTACTGCATTGACATTTTTGAGCTACTATACCACAAACAGCATTAATAAAGTGTTTCAGGAAACCCAAACACACTGATCCACTGTGAAAAATAGTTTTGTGTGGCAGTGGTCAAAGAGGAGATGACCTGTCTGTGCGGTATTAAAAGTAAATGACAGATAGGCTGTAAATCCTTTAACTTTAAGAACGCATTTAGTCTCATCACGATCTCAAAGACACCCTAGCGTAAGACAGCTGTGTTGTAGAAAATATGCATGTGTATATGTTAACAGCCGTACCAGATATGTCTGTTCATCTCCGTGGCCCAGTCGACCTCCTTGTCCATGTCCACAGGTGAACACTTGGCCTTTCTGTGACAGGAACACAGAGTGGAACTTGCACAGGACCACCTATAGCAACAAAAGTCAGTCAGCATCAGTTAATTTATCAGCTGCCTTTAGCTTTAACTTTAGAGTACATGAATTCTGAACAGTAAAACTGAAGAAAAAGTGAGTTTTTTCGTCAAATCTCTCATTAACTGAACATAAACCCAGTGTGTCCATCCACTGTCATTGATCCAACTCCATGGGTTTTACTGGTGAATCAATGCTGTAGAAGATGACGGTGTTTCCATGGTAACTACGGAGCCTTTGAACGTCCGAATGGGTCATATCTGATGACCTTGAGAAGATGAAGAACTGTATTTTATAAGGATGTCACGAGAACCGATACTCATGATACCATTCGATACTATGATGGAAAAAAAAAACGTCAACACAAATTTTTTTAAAAAACTGATGCCTGCGTAAGAGTCGGTACCATCGGTAGGCTACTACTCTTCTGGAATTGATGAGAGCAGTACACATGCAACTGGTGAAAGAATGATATGGGGGGGTACAATGAACCTAGCAAAGCACCTTTGAGACAGGCACCCAGATCTGTTTAAAGAATTCAAGGTGAGTTCTGTTATTCAGCATTAATCATCTGACATGTGGAACCATCAGGGCTCAACACTGGCACTGGTCCGATGCAGGTTTTACAGCCTGGCCCGTTCAGACCACCGCCCATATGAAATGTTGACAACAACAAACTATATCAGCGGTCACTAAAAGGCGGACCATAGTCTGGGTCTGGACCCCGAAGCCGTCCCATATGGTCCTGGACCTACAGCCGGTGGAGCGCTTCTATTTTAACCAGCGCAGCTTACAGTAGAGTAGATGAGGAAACGCACAGACCAA
Source organism: Apogon hyalosoma (assembly GCA_037367295.1). Lineage (NCBI taxonomy): Eukaryota > Metazoa > Chordata > Actinopteri > Kurtiformes > Apogonidae > Apogon > Apogon hyalosoma. The sequence goes on from JAPQRP010000010.1 coordinate 33,677,714, forward strand.
TGGCATGTATGTAGAGCCATCCCATGTGATACCACTCAGCTCTGTGATACCAATCACATCTGTGCATTCAAAGCAGTAAACAGTGACTCACAGTGATGAGAGAGTTAGAGGTAACAGCAATATTCATTTACAAGCAAATACTTAAAGTATTTCTTGTTTAAGCTTATGGGTTCTTACGATTTTTTTTTTTTTTTTAACTGTGGTATCGACTGGTATCAAGAATTGTGTAATTTTAGTGGTATCGGTACTGATTCCTGAATTTTTGGTATCTTGCCATCCCTAGTATTTTACACTAATTATTGATATGTATTGATAGGATTAGTGGATCAACAGGTATTAAACAGTTTAGATCAGTAGATGGTTTTGGTCGGTGGTGGATGTTTGGGTCTTTTATGGGTTAATACTAAATATTAAAGGAGAAGAAAATTCAGCTGACTGGAGACACTTTACGCTGATTAAGGCTCTTGTCATTCTAATTTTGACCTTGTATCAGACCATGTGATGCATCACTTTCCATGTGCTCCAGCCAAGCCCTCTTGTAGTGGTAGTAAAACACTGTGCCAATAAAAGGCCAGGGAACAAGTGGAAAAGCAAACATCATTACTAATACATCGCTCTTCTCTAGACTTCAATAGAATGGAGGGATGTTTCCCGAAGTATCGCATTGATGTGGACTTTCACACACACGCGTACGCACCGGTTTAGTTCACTTAATTAAAAACATGTCATTGTGGAATTAATATTTAACCCCTGGCACCTGCTGGACTGGGCTACGAAGACAAAGACTACATGCACCGCGACTGGGTCATTGTATGGTCACGAAACTGAATCCATCTGACCCCCACAAAGCTTTATGAATCTGCCGAGTAAGACAAGTTCTGCAGGTTAGAAAAAAAAACAAAAAACGACATACTTTTGGGTTTTTGTGTGTAAATAGCTATTATATAACATCATAAAGCCTAGTAATCACTTACCCACGAAGCGTTAACAATAAGTCAAAGTGACATTTTACGAGCCGTGGCGTTCTGCTGTACTTAATCTACTCTGATTACCACCTGGTGCGTACGCTCACCCACTGGGGGGGGTAACTAGATTAATCACACTAACAGCATCCACATAATAAATGCATGAAATAGTAGTCAGGTGATTTAACTATGACCGGGCTGCTTCGGCAAAGTCACAAATTAATATTACACATGAGAAGACAAAGCCATCAGTCGTTACCTTAAACACACACTGTGGCCGCTGTTCGACTCAGTCAAATGAGGTTACGTATGGCTTCGTTCCTAACACACTCACATGCCAATCCAGTTAAAAATATGAGTAAAACCTATGTTTACTGTGGCTGTTTTGGCTGAATTGTGACTGAGTTATTCACATGGTATAATTTGATTCATCCAGCCATGCCAACAAGTGTGTGTTTCACCAGTAACAAACTAAACGGTGTAAGCAAATAATATATAAAACACAGAAAAAGGCCGTTAGTCTGATAAATAACGCAGGATATACAGACCACACAAATTTTTTTTTTAAGATTACAAACTCTAAAATTTCCAGATTTGATTCAGTTCAAAACAGCACAGCTAATATTTAATATTAAAGCAAAACATTAGGGGTGTAATGGTACAGAAAAATTTCAGTTCAGTACATTTTAGTACAGGGGTCTTTGGTTCAATACATTTTCGGTACAGTGAAGGAGACCAGTGGGGGGGGCAATCCATAACTTTCTGCAAAATACTGTTCAGTCATTTATGCACTGACAGGCACCCCACATGTTATGTATTTTTGTATTTTTGAATGTTCAATGTTTGTTTATGGCAAACCTTGTAATTTACTGAGTGTTTGTGAATGCCTCAGAGTATTCCCTGAGGTGCAGTGAATATGACCTCAGAGTCACACCGTAGCAGAGGCAGGAGAAGGAGAAGAGGAGCAGGTTCACTGGATTTGACCAACTGGAGTTAAAAAAACAAAAACATTTTTGCTATAAAGGAACCTGTGACAACGAAAGTGAAACTTAACATGCTTCGGATGTCTGACCCCGCTTCTGTACTTCTCTTATAATCTCTGTTGTCATGTTTTGAGTTTTTTTTTTTTTTACAACGGCACTGAGAATTTGCCACTGCTGAATGTATATAGAGGATATAGAAGTATACTCTATCTATCTATCTATCTATCTATCTATCTATCTATCTATCTATCTATCTATCTATCTATCTATCTATCT
>JAPQRP010000010.1:33714513-33726037 GCA_037367295.1 Apogon hyalosoma
CAGAGGTGGACCTTACAGACCCCGGAGACCACATTGGACCTCAGAGGTGGACCTTACAGACCCCGGAGACCACATTGGACCTCAGAGGTGGACCTTACACACCCCGGAGACCACATTGGACCTCAGAGGTGGACCTTCCAGACCCTGGAGACCACATTGGACCTCAGGTTGTTGACTCACTGTCCTACCTGGAACCGTTACTGTCACTGTCTTGTAATGTGTGCGGAAACGACCAAAAATGAGATGAATGTTTGCAGTTTAAGACTTTGTTGAAGACGACTCCATTTCTGTTACAGTCTTTTTTTTTTGTGTCAGGAGATAGCGCTAGCTGTTCATTAAAGCGACTGCTCGGGGGAGGTGGGGAGTCAAAACAGAATAATATTATAAAATGTACAGATATACCAGGAACCGAATGTGTCAGGAGATGATTTTGCTGTTTTATGGAGAGATTAACTGAACGAGATGAGACCGAAATCAAGGATGTACAATATGGTGGATTAATCCTGGGGCACCGATAGGGGGGGTGGGGTGGGGTGGGGGGGGTGTTAAACATGACAAATTCACAGGGCCCAGTATTTGTGTGGGGCCCATAGAGCAGTGGAGGGCCAGGTTAGAAGTTGTGCAGTTTCGTTTTCATGCTATCGTAAGCGACATCATTTCTGGACGTCAAAAATAGTCAGTTTCTGTAGTCCACGACGATTACGCTTTCACAGGGCGCGTAATTGGTAGTGGCGCCCCTGGATTAATCTGTCATGAAAAGGTCCAGGTTGAGGCTTTTTGTGGGTTCTCAGGCCACCCTGATGGTGAGTGGTATCGGTGGAAGACAGGAAATCCACCCAAAGAAGAAAAAAAGCGTCATTATTTTGCGTCAGGAAAAGGAAAAGGCAGTTTGACAAGAAAGTGGATGTGATGAAGCTCCCGACTTGTCAAACGTCCTCCCCTCTGACTATCGCCTCAGTGGGATGTCGCTGGTCTTTGTTCTGTCTCTGCGATAAACCTTCCCCCGGATAAAACGCTCCTGTGGAAAAGAACCGGAGGGAAACTATGATTTGGGAGCAGCTCCGGGAAACGGCACCGAAAAACATTAATGCCTCCGAGACTAATAATGTGCGCAGTCCTGGAACCATTCAGAAAACTGAAATCAGTCTCATGATGATGAATCCCGTTTAAAGATGGATTCATGAAACTGTACTGGAAGCGACTAAAGGCCTCTGTTTGGCAGGAGGCGGTGGGTAACACACAACCTGGCACCAGTGCACACGGAAACAGTGGAGAGCGTCCTGGTTGGCCGCTGGGAATATGTCTCTGCCTATTATTATTCGCTTTGGTTCCAGGTTTCCACTTTTCTTGGGTTTATCATGTGACGGATGTGTTGCTGTGGGCTCCTCTGGGTCAAGTCTGCAACACAAACAAAAGGCGTCTTTATCCTGGGGCTACAATCAGCTGAAACTCCTGGAGAAGGAGAGGGGGAGGACAGCAGAGAAATGTGCCGGGCAATTTCAGGCGCTATTGTCTTTTCTCTCTCTGGCTACAATTTTTTGCTTTTTGTCTCCTACAAATGCTGGAAAGATGGACGTTCCAATTTCACCCTTTGTTTTTTTTTTTACACCTGGGAAAGAAAATTGCCAGTGTTTCTGTCTGTAAACATAAAACTTCTAGCACTATAACAGTAAAACGGAGCTTATTTACCTTCTGATACAACCGCTAGACACACGGCTGGTTAACGTGCACAAACGTCGTTCTTCATTTGAAGGTCTGAAATGACACTGACCCCGTCGCGGCTGCTGAAAACGCACCCATGAGGCCCGCGGTGGAGACATGAGTCGCTGTAGATTGGGCCATTTGTCTTCGCCGTGAGCGCTGACAGATCGGCCTGTCGTTAACGTCGCCATCTTTCCGTCTCTTCCTGTTCCTGGTTCTATCCATCCTTCATTTAGATCCTCCCTGAAAGAGCGTTAAAGCGCTCCATATAGCTGTCATCTCATCGGCCGCAGCTGATTCATCTTTCTAGTTCTTCTTTTCAGTCTTGAAAATTCCGTAGTTGGACGCACCTGTTTACCAGGTTTCGCCATCTTTGCTTTTCTTTAATAGCTCTTCACCTCCACGGCTGGTATTTGTTGAGGTCGTCGCTACCATTCTGTGATTCCGGTTGTCCATCTGCACTGCAAAAATCAAAATTTTACCAAGTGTATTTTCCTCATTTCTAATCCAAATATCTCATCACACTTAAAATAAGACAGAATCACCTACAGAGGAACTTTTCAGTCAGATATAAGAACTGATTTATGGACAATCGAGCTGGAAAATCTTACTTCAAGAAATCTTACCAAGATAATTTTCACTTGCTCCATTGGCAGATTTTTTTTTTCGCTTGAATTAAGCAAAAAAAAAAAAATCTTGAATTAAGCAAAAAAAATCTGCCAATGGAACAAGTGGTCGCGTTCAGTTCAGACTCAAAACTGACAGAAGTCGCATTTAATGTCTAATACGAACGAGCACACAAAAAAATGGGATTTCGCCAAAAAATCCGAATTGCGCATTAAGACCTGCTGCCTGAACGTAGCCTCGGAGTATTTCTACGAGTGAACTATAAAGGGTTAAATACAGGTAAATAAATAAATAAATGACTATATATAAGTCCATACTGTGCCTGAACAGAGCAGAACACACATTCATCAACAACTTCCCGGTAAGTTACAGTAAGTACAAGAAAACCAACTTTGTTTTCTCAAGATAATGAATTAATTTATTTAGTTATCTCGAGAGAATGAATTAATTTATCGAAGTGTCTGTAGGTCTGGACCCAGACCCACGTCGCTGCTAGCTATTTGTCCATACTAGTTCCAGTTTACATGCGCAGTATGCCACCGCGCCAGCAGCACCAGCATTCTTTTGTGCTAAAATGTGTTAGGGTTAAGGATCCAGGCACACTTACGTATCACTAGGCAACGGCTCACTGCGCATGTACACAGGAAGTGCCAGATAAATAGCTAGCAGTGACATGGGCCCGGACCAATAGCAACAGCCTTAATTTATTTCGTTATCTGGAGAAAACTAACTTATCTCGACAGAACAAATTAATTTGTTTCGTTATCTCCAGAACATGAACTTTATCTCAAGAGAATGAATTCATTTATTTCTTTATCTCGAGAAAACGAACTTTATCTCGAGAGAATGAATTAACTTATTTCGTTATCTTGAGAAAAAGAACTTTGTAATCTCAAGAGAACGACCGTAAAATCAAATAGCAATCCACAGCCGTTCTCAGCTTCCGTATTTATGTCCATAGAGTTTGCTTTTCGTATTGTATTGTGCATTTAGAATTTACCAGAGACGTCATCATCCGGCTGAGAATTCCTTGTATGTGTTTACGTACTTGGCGAATAAAGATGAATCTGATTTTTACTAAATGTCCTGACGTCCTAGCCTTGGAGTTCACACTGCAACTAAATGCTAAAGTCTGTCCATTATAAAAAAAGCCTTTTCTCTGTTGATCTGGATATTTTCTGACGCTTTCATGTCCAGTTTTAACACGTACCAACACACTGGGTTCATTCAGAATCAAGGTTTTGTAAACGACGAGCCCACACACTGTGAACGTCTCCTTGGATTAACAGTCGACTGCTTATTTTTCCATAATATATGCCAAACATTGCCGCTGATAAGCATTTTGTCCCCCTGACGGTGAGGCAAAAGCTCCTCTGTCTCCAGACTCCGAAGCAGCAGCCGATTCATCTCCCCTCGGGCTGGAGGAGATATCAAGCCTGAGCAGCAGCGGAGACGGGATCCGAACAGTCCACGTTCAGCAGGGCTTCCATCTACTCTGTCAGCTGTCAGCTCAAAACGTCTCCTCCATGTCAGACCACAGCTTTCAACTCAGTCTGTGTCTGAGCCTGCCCGGCTATTACCACACTTTCTTTGCAAAGTTCCAAACGAGTTTTACATCATGAGAGGAGATCACAGGCGGATGTGTGTTCTGCAGCCTAAACAAGGCCAACACTGCTGATGCATCTGACAGGTTTCTGCAACATTCTCACACTGGATTCTAACATATTGGCTCAGCTCCTCATGACTGTAAGCAGTTTTTCTATCCGTCATTGGCCTGTCACAAGCACTATCTGTGTTTCGTGCATGACTGTTTTGAGCTGTTTGTCTCACGCTTGCCGAGGCAGCTGAACCCTTCCCGTCGTGTGCACGTGACTGAGCGGTCGCCGCCTCCATGAAGGCTTGGCGCGGGATTGCTCCGAGCTTGTCGCTGGGGCTTGTAGAGACCAACGGACAGCTAATAAGCCCCAGAAGGCAGCGCCGATTCACCGCAAGGCCTCGTTAAAGCCACGGGAGTCGACAGGGAGGAAGAAGCTGAGGTGCAGCTTTTAGGTGTCAGCGGCAGGCGAGGAAGAGGAGGTTGTTAAAATTTGGGGGAAACTGATGAAGCTACAGGCTCGGGGGCGTTGTGATTAAGAGAACACGGAGACACTAGATGAGCGTTTTCCCACAAATGCCACAACTGTGATTCGATCAATCGCATAATGTCATGACGGTTTCCCGGCGCTTAAGAATCTGTGCAGTGGCGGCCATTAGTTTAAATCCATTTCAGCGCTAATGACAACATCCAAAACGGCTTGTACAACACATTAGAAAAACTATCGCTCTTCTGCTCTTCTACAGCAGCAACATTAAGTAAGATTCAGTTATAATCATCATGATTAATCTGATTAAAAATTTTAACGCAGTGAAACCATCTGCAGCAGAATGACTGTGAACGTTTCCTCCAACACATTTGGGTCCGTTTGTCCAGTAGAGTTAGCGTTAACGCACATGAACAAATGGTCAGTTGATCCGGTAGAGACAGGTCAACAAAACCAACCCATGAAGATGGACGAGCAGAAACAGCACGTTGGGCTCTGGATGGAAATATGAGGACAAAAAAAAAAAACAAGACGGAACAGTCGACCCACAGGAAGTATTAGACACACTCTGCAGGAAGGAGTTTTCTATTCACCGGAGCACTTCCCCATTCAAATACCACATTAACACCAAGCATATGTTAGTCTGGGATTCTGCGAGCACTTGGGCTAACGCGTCGCCCAGCTTGGACAAACCAGTTAAGTGCATATATATATACCCTTTTTTCCTGAGTCTGTTCATGCAAAATAAATGACATTTTAATCGTGATTAATTGAAGTTAATCCACAATAACCCTGTGATTAATCTGATTAAAATTTTGAATTGTTTGACAGCAATAATTTATATATAATATACAGATAACGGTCACAAAGTGCTTCAAATTCAATCTAGTGCTTCTTCCTTGTTGTCGACTCCTTTAACGAGGCCTTGCGGTGGATCAGCTCAGCCTTCAGGGGGTTATTAGCTGTCCACTGGTCTTTACTGTACATACTGTTTATATGCTTCTGTTTTTACATGATTACATTCCTTTTTTTTTTTATATGATGTACATATTCTTATTAAGTTTAGCCGAGAACTACTGATCTAAATATTGTTGTGTACACATAATTACAAAAAACAATCCTGACTCTTGAATAAATTATAAAATAAGACAAGCATAACAAAGACGGTCAAATACGTAATAAAATACTAAAAGTTACAAACACCACAAAAGCATACAGTCGTATACTGATTTATTTTAGGCTTAGTTAAGTTTTTAAATAGAACCAACGCTTGCTAACGACCTAAAGTTCAACTCTAGTCATGGTCTTGCAGATATCTGGGCGGTTCAACAAAAATAACTCAAACCAGCTAGAGTCAATCCTTTAAAAGCCGAACCTCATAAAGTGTGGAAAAAGAAAAGGACAAACATCCTGTGATCCCCTCTTTCACTGAGCGACTCCTAGATTCTCAGGATAGATGACCCATTAGGATTGGGTGACTAAAACGGGAACTCAATCTAATGCCTCATTTCCTCTCAGAGATGAGACAAGCTTTATGGCTTGACCTCTCCTTTTTTCCTCGGCGGCCACGTTGTAATCTCACACATCGTTGTCCCGCTTAATCCGAAAATAATATCAAACACATTAGCAAAGGCAAAGGCCTGGAAAATCCAATTTGAAATTCATACAGCAGTCGACACGATCGAGCCGTATGTGTGATGTCATGTAGCTGTGATGGATATTTACTCTGTGTGGACAAAAGTATGTGGACACGTTGAATCCAGGGGTTTATTTTCTAACAGGGGTCTGGGATACAAAACAATAATGACTAATGTTAGAATATGGTTTATATTGGGATAAATATTATTGCATTGGTTAGTTTGGTTTAAATTGTTATCTTTGTTTCCAAAATGCCTCAGAGATGAGATTTTCTTTTAATTCATGACTATGATTTTAAATGTTGTACTTCTAGATTTCTAAAGGAGAGAACGTGCCACTGGCATGTTCCGCGCAGGTCTGAGTCTCTCGCCGTCTGCGCTGTCATGGCGGTCCAATCAGTGGTCTGAGTGATGGGATCCTCAGGACAGGATCAGCAGGCTTAGTTCCATGTGTTGTTGCTGCACTGCTTGTTTGGAACCAGAGGTGGAACAGCCCGTATCGAATGAAGACACTTTCAGTTTCTGAGGACCTGCATTAACCTGCTCAGCTGATCACAATCTGACCACAGTTCATTCTGTAATGACCAATGCTTCCCTCTGGAACATGAAGGGAACCCCAAACCAATTAATTTAATAGATCTACAAATAAGCATATTATTCTGACCTGTGCGTTTTTAATGTCGCTAACTATATATTATGACATGTCTCATTATAGTTTTGTATCCGAAACACCTGAATCCAACGTGTCCACATACTTTTGTCCATATAATGTATCTGGTTCAGGTGCATCAGGTTGTAACATGCAGAGTCTGGTCCAAACACTGGACGACGGAGAAGATGCTCCCAGGATTCTAAAGCTTCTTCTAACACAATCACAATCTGTTCTTAAGATTTGCAAAGTAATAACTTTTCAGGAATTTGGAAAGCGTCTCGACAGCTGCTCGTTCTCCATTCAACGGGATTTCAGATGCTTCCGTAAGACTGCGAATATTTTAAAACTTCTAAATCCATCTTTCAGTTTGAGCCTAAATTGTAATCTTCAGGTTCCTCTGGTCGAATCACTGCCGTGGTTTCTTTTATCTGTTTATTTAGGCGTGGATTAGACTTTCTGAAATCAAAAGATGGGGTTATACGTTTTCCTGTGATGACAGATGTGATACGTGTTGGAGGATGTATCTCAGTCCCACAAGATTATGTTGGCTTTACAGGGAATCTCCAAGTCTGCTGCTGAATATCATTTCCCTTTCTTCCTTATGATTCCTGTACGATGGCTGCACGTGCGAAGGAGAGCCAAACTGTCCTCCAAACCACAGACTGAGTAATTACTCCGGCTGAATACGGAGGTAGACCTTTGTGCAGACTGATATTTTTCATGAGATAACTGTCTGAAAAGGCTAATGAGCTGCACAGTGTCAACAGACGGCGGTGTACCAGCCCCAAACTTTTAATTTGACACTTCCATTGTCTATCATCAAGGGGAGAAAGACAAAGAGCGCCTGGGAGTGTTGGAGACTTCTGGGTGAACGGGTCTGGTGGTGTGTTGAAAACAGCGGCGGCATCGGCCGGTAATGTGGAGTGGCTCCTTCTGCTCAGCGGGCTTGAAACAAATGGGTTATTTAGAGCCTACTTCATTTGCACTTGCGGAGAAAGGGCAGAAAGGAAATGAGAACCCCTTGACGGTTTGGCGTTGGATGTATTTAATTAGGCAATTCACTCTCTGCTTTGCCGCCTCAGTGGGCACAATACTTCTTTGTATTTTTAAAAGTAATTGTCACTCGCCGCATCAGCATTCAGCAGATCCGGGCATGCACTCAGACGCAGGAAAAAAATAGAGGCCAGTTCTCACCAAGGCTGTAAAAATAGAGGAGGAGGCAGATTTTATGCTGCTTTCCCGGTCAGCGATAAGAAAGAACCAATGGATAATATCAGATCACTTTATTTTCCCCAAATGACTGATCCCTGCGTGGATTTGAATGTTTCACTTCCTTGATTTGTGGTAAAACTTTTGAATTATATAAAAATAGACCAATGTCCATGTATGCCAGCATCCTGTTCTGCACAGAATCAATCCCGTTGAATGTGTGAGGTTGATTAGGTTCTGTTCTATGTTCCGGTCCTGTGGTCTGGATGCAGATCAATCTAACAATAGAAGTGGGCGGGACTTTCACTGGAGGAGAACTCAGCTAATCCAATCAGAGTCCATATATGACTTCTATCAGTGATCAATAGGAACTAGACTGATATCTGGAACCATTTACACGTTATAAACCATCCAAATACGGACCATTAGAAGGAAAGGCACATTTTTTCTAATCCAAAAAATTTAAAACTCTAAATTTGTCGAAACTGTGAACAAACTTTGTATAGATTGTCCCAAGAAAGCTACAGAAAAGATTTGACCAGTAGTTTTGTCTGAGAAGATGTTTGAAGAAACTGCCAACAAAGACGCCGCCGGACTCCGCGCCTTCACAGTCGCTCATAACCAATCAGCTGCTGAGATAAAAACAGAAAAGGAGGCAGATTTTATGCTGCTTTGCTAATCAGAGGTAAGAAAAAAAAAACAAAAAACTAAGGATGATAACAGTTCAGTTTATTTTCCCCAAACGACTGATCTCTGCATGCACTTTAATGTTTCATTTCCTTGATTTGTGGCAAAACTTTTTAATTATATAGAAACTCGTCTCTCTTTGACATTTTACTCGTCATTATTTGTGCGGATGAGAAGTTTGTAAAAGTCCAGAGCCTGTAAACTTTACTACTGCTGAGATTGTTTTTTTCCAATCACAGACCTGAGGAATGAGCCCAGACTTGCGATGAAACTGTAATTTAAGAACGTGTCATAAAACGGTGGGAAAAACAGACGAAGGAACAGCGTGCATTATATCTCAAATTAAAAGCTTTGTGGTTAAACGTGTAACTGTATTTGTGCTACCATGCGTGATACATAAAGGCCATCTTTCATTGACTCGCACTCACAAACAAACCCCCAGCCAGACAAAAACCACCTTAGTCCACAAGCTGTAATTACACTCAAGTGGAGGATGCTTTGCTGTAGCCCGGGGCTGCAGAACCTCTATAATAAGCTTTTATCAAGAGCAAAGTCAAGAACAATGTCCCACTTATCAACCAGCAGCGCTCTCCGAAAGACACCAAAAAGACAGACTGGAAACTCAAAAACACAACGGTTTAATCAGTTTTTTTTACAAAATTTAAAAAATGCACGAGGTAACAACGTACAGACCGATACTGAAGGTAAAGCAGCTACAAAAATAATGTTTTTAACAGACGTTAAGGCTCGGATCTCTTTCCCTGGTTCAGTTTACTGGATTTAAGGTGGAATTTAGCAGCTTGGCCCGAACCTGCTGCAACACGAGTCTGCAGGTGAAAAGTCGACCTGAAACCGCACTTTGGCAGCAGTCAGTTACTGGAAGTCGGTCTGAGTGACGTCGCCTTTAACGTACTGTAAATGTTCTCCAATGTTCTGCCGTCTGGGTTCTGAAGACTTCCGGCTCTGGGCTCACAGGCGGAGATACGCCACCTACAAAACAACAGCCACAAGGTTAGATTAAGAGGAGATCATTCATTTACTGATGTTTTACACCACAGACTGAAAAAAAAAAAAAAATCAACACGAAACAAAAATGAAATAATTAAAAATAAATAAATAAAGGAACAAATTAGTAACGCAATTAATGAAATAATCAAAATGACTAAAAATAACTGAATCATCAACAAAATTAACAAAGCAATCAACAAAAAGAACAAATTAATCAAATTCAACAAAAATGAACAAAATAATCAACAAAATGAACATAAAATAAGCAACAAATTGGAACAAAAATGAACAAAATAACCCAGTTTCATTCAACTCGTGTCAGACGTTTCTAATTGTTTGAGCTTCTCCTTGTCATGGGGTCACAGGTCACAGTAAATAGTGATTTTAACCTTTACAGCCCATTTCCTTTAACTGAATAAATTTCCTTCGTCGGCTATCACGCTAATATAAATGATAAAGAACTAGTCATAGCACCTTTGCATATGTTGTATCACCACTGCGTGACGGTTCTGCCAAGAAATACAAAATAAACACTAAGAGACTAAACTATGCAGTCAATATGGAAATTATTGGTTGGTTCAAATAGTTTTTTCAAGCGGCTAAAACACCATCATCTCTGGACCTGCTGCTGTGCTCCTGCCTTCGTCGTCATCGCTCATTTATCCGTATAGTAGTGATAGTGTTTATTATTTAGTTCCATAGATGGTAAAGGTTTCTATTATTGGTACTAATAGCTGCAGTAGTCGTATATCTACTGGTAGTACCGGTATGTGTAGTAGTAGTATTAACCGTTAAGGGTATTTGTACTAGTTATTAGTAGTTATACTAGCAACAGCGATTCAAGTTTTTTAACAGTAGTGGCTTTTTCACTGGACATGTGCGCAAAACTGTACCGATATTTACTAAATGTCGAAAAAACAGAAGTGCGTAAAGTTGTTTTTTTTCTCCATTAAATCACAAATGCGATAATTTGTTTATCTATTATCGCGAGATGACACGAGAAGTCGTTCCATAAACACGGCGATGAACGTAAATATCGTGCTGAATTTTTTTTTTTTTTTTTTACTTTTTATTTAAAAATTTTAAAACGCTTTTACAGTACAGTAACAACAAAAACAGAGCACGAAACTACAAGTGTGTGTGTGTGTGTGTGTGTGCTGTTCCATATGCACTCATCTGCTTTTCCGCATCAGATCTGGTAAGAAGAATTAGTTTCCTTGAATACGGTCCATCTTCGATTAAAAGATCCCGCCTTAATCCTCAGATGAAACGTTCATTTTTCCATGGTATACATTTCCTCTATAATGTCCAGCCGTTCCTGTGGTCGAAGACGGTCACTTTGTAACCAGTTCCTTGTGACAACCTAAATATTTTAAATAAGTAAGCGCCTTCTCTTTTAATTCCATCATCAGGTATTAGACCCAGATAGATAGTCTGGGGGTCCATTGGAGTTTTTTCATTTCAAATGACCTCCACTGTCTGAACAACTACGTATCATGTTGATTTACAGATATATTCATTATTATCTATATTACCCCTCTATCTCCTACTAAATTCTAAACTGATGTGGTTTCCTGGTGTCTCCGCACATACAGCGCCATGTTTCTTTTAAAACTCTTCTTCTTCTCTTGTTGTAACGTACGTCAACATCTGGTTTTTTTCTTTTTTTATTCACGTGACTCTAGTTGCGGAAAAACATCTTTCTATTGCCATTTTGCGTGATATATCAATTGCGCTACGCCCGAAAAACCACCTCTTGCCAGCGCAAAAATGAGATTTTTGGCGAAATTGTTGTTTTTCCATGAGGTTAATTTTTATGCACAAGTTATATTCGCGCAATTTGAGGGTCAATAGAAAAGGTACTAGTTTTAGGTCCATTTGCTGCGCATCCATGTGTCTCCCCCTATTTCCCCTGCCCCCCT
>JAPQRP010000010.1:33743726-33769946 GCA_037367295.1 Apogon hyalosoma
TCAGTTTGAACATTTGACAGATAAACAGTACCACAGTGCTTCAGTTTGAACATCTGACAGATAAACAGTACCACAGTTTGTCATGTCTTTTACAGATTGGGACTGTCTTTCTCAACTCACCATATATTTATTAGTAAGTCTTCTCCTTTTTATTTTTATCAATTCCTAGAAATTTCAGGTGACCCCATTTGAATTCCAAGCGACCCCATATAGGGTCCCAACCCCAAGGCTGAAAAACACTGAGTTAAGAGCTGAAGTCACAAGCCATTTTCAACACTTTTTATTGTTTAAATATTTCTAAAACTGTCAGGCCAACATGAAGACTGACCAACAGAATCATTTTATGACAAAAAAAAAAAAAAAAAAAAATGGACTTACGAGGTTTCTGCCCGACAGCAATGATTTAATAAATTCCATTCGACTCGGTTTCCTCTCTCCATTTGCATCTGCTTCAACTGGACTGTGATGGGCCTGCAACTTTCACTCAACTCATAATCAAGTCACTCCCATTAGTGAGCAGCGTAATCCACTTAGGCGTTGGCTCGCTGATTCTCCAGCCAATTATTGGCAGTTTTAACACCACGTACTGCAAGCTCGAGCCGCAGTCGTCTGTAACCAACTGTATCCTGAAAAAGAGGACTATCATCTGGGGAATTCAGCTCCCCAAGCATAACATTTAATTTAAAAATGTCAGAGATGAGTGATGAAGGATGAATGGTAGATTATGTAGGTGGGGGAATGGAAGTAGCTTTGCAACACTTCAAAGAAGTGTCAGAAATACTGTAGGATTAATTCAGGAAATGTGACGTGCTCCGCAGGCAGGACGGAGCTGCAGAAGATGAGGGAGATAAGGGTTCAAACACTGTCACTATTTTACAGTTGGTCCACCACAGAGCACCGACAAGTTGATTTTATATCGAAAATCAGGGCTTATTTTAGTTCAGTTCATCTACAGCCCAATACAGTCTGAACTGGGTCAAATACAGTAAAATAATATAGAAATAAGGTCAACGCCGACATTTTCTCCATGTTTCAGAGTGATAAACTAAAATTACATGATGAAAATGTTTACATCTACAAACTACCCCTTAAAAAAATGTGACTAACATGAACACCCTGAAGTTTCCTAAGAAAAACAAGCGCAATTTTAACAATATTACACCTCAGTTTAAACCTTATCTTGCTCATCTTTTCAGTTTTGAGTGTTTTTTTTTTCTTATGTGAGCACCTTACAGAACATAAAACCAAATTTCATTGCACTGTACAATGGTATTTTGCAATGACATTTTGCTATTCTACTCCACTCCACTCTACTCTATTTACAAATGCACAATACATTTAGTAACAGGTAGAATATTGGTCCAAATACACTTACTTCTCTTTAAGACATTTCAGGTTGTTCATATTTGTTCAGGTTATTCATATTTTTGTAAAAGGATAGTTTGTAAATGTAAAAATTTTCATGTAACTTGATTCTTTTTACACTGAAACAAAAACAAATATTTGTAGTCGTCACTATTTATTACTTATTATGATAGTAATACTAAACTAAAACCGTCAATACTGAACTAAAATCCTGTTGAGATCCTTGAGTGTTTTTTATTTTTGTGAATTTACATTTTTAACACTAAAACAAAGACTAATATTTGGAGTCATCATTATTTTTCGGTTATTGTGATAGAAATACTAAACTAAAACATTCAATACTGAACTAAAATCCTGCTGAGACCCTTGAGTGTTTCTTATTTTCATGAAATGATGGTTTATAAATGTAGGCTAAATGTTACAGCCCCTGAGCTCTGTAGGTGTTAGACATTTTCATAGAATTTAAATTTTTTACACTAAAACAAAGGTGAGTATTTTGAGTAATTATTTATCGGTTATTATGATAGTAATACTACATTAAAACAATCAATACTGAACTAAAATCATGTTGAGACCCTTGCTTGTTATCATCTTCAGTGTAATTTTTGCACTTCGCTAATTCATCCCATGGGCCTGATTGGATCCACTGGAGGGCCGGTTTTAGTCCACGGTCCATATGTTTAACACCCTTGTACAAAATTGTACATTTGGTGCTTTTTTTTTTAAAGACAACAAACTTCAGGTTGAGTGTTCAGATGAAACATTTCCTCAGTTTAATGTGCTGCTTTGAACACGGAGCCGAGAAGAACCTGGTTTCATGAGGCTTTTGTGTGTAATTCCTCTTTTTCTGTCAGTCAGCCGGTGGGCTCGTCAAAACGGCACAAACAACAAAACTTCCATGTTCTGCTTCCACTCCACCGGGCTGCAGGGGAGGAAAGGAGGGGAAAATGCTGAGTGCTGATTCAGATGAAAATAATGAGAGTGGAAGGCTTTTTCAGTGGGGTGCTGCTGTACTGAACATGGAGAACCACATGCAGCACATCCACCTACACCTTTCTAATTCATCAGTGAAGTGCACACAGACTCACTCCAGTCAAAACAGCATCTCCTCCATGTGCAACTAATACGGCTGTGGCTTATGCAACAGACAACCCCGAGACGACCAGCGCCTTTGATGGAAACCTCACTTGCAAAATAATATACAATTATTTGTGAGCAGGGAACCATAGTGTAAAGTAGGGGTGCCAAACATACGGCCCGTGGGCCAAAACCAGCCCGCTAAAGGGTCCAATCTGGCCGGTGGGATGAATTTGTGAAATGCAAAAATTACACTGAAGATATTAGATAAACATAGATAAAACACTATGAATACAGTAAACAGGATAAAAATAGTAGAAAATATATATAACTAGAAGAGCACTCAGAGAGTGCAGACCTCCACCAAAGCAGAACCCCCCCCAAATCACCGCCAAAATGTAATCATTAATTCCTTGTGTGTCAACATTTCCTGAAAATTTCATCAAAATCCTTTCAGAACTTAAAAAATAAATAAATAATGTAAATATCAAAATCTGTGCTAAAAACTATACCAAGTTCACTGTTGCATTTTATGTCGCTATGTTGAACCGAGCTTGGGACAAATATTGTACAGTTCAGCTTAGAGCACAGGTGTCAAACATACGGCCCGTGGGCCAAAACCGGACACCTAAAGGTCCAATCCGGCCCACG
Source organism: Apogon hyalosoma (assembly GCA_037367295.1). Taxonomy (NCBI): domain Eukaryota; kingdom Metazoa; phylum Chordata; class Actinopteri; order Kurtiformes; family Apogonidae; genus Apogon; species Apogon hyalosoma. The sequence continues at coordinate 33,746,820 of JAPQRP010000010.1, forward strand.
GGATGAATTTATGAAATAAGTACACTGAAGACATTAACAATCAAAGGTGTTCAGTGTATTAGGCAAAAATGGAGGAACAGGGTGTGTAAAAAAACAAACCAAGGTGTGTAATATTCCAGCAGGCGTAAAAGCGACAGGCATTGTGAAACGGCATCATGAGCTTCCTGCCACCTCATCTGACCCGAAAAATCTAGGACTGGGAGTTGGAGGGAGTGTACGGTATTCCCAGCCAAAAACAAATTTGTGGTTACACAGGGTCTTTACCCCTGCTCAGAAACACTCTAATAGTCCAACCGCTTGCATTTCAACATGGTAACACCGTGAAAAGGTAAGAGAACATTTATTGACAATATCACAGCTTTGAGGCAAGCCATGCACCTTTTTTTTTGGCTGTGCACGGGTGCACGGCTCGCTGCCTAATACACTGAAGGTGTTAAACTCATTTTAGTTCAGGTTCCACATACAGACTGATATGATCTCAAGTGGATCAGACTAGTAAAATACTATCACAATAACCTATAAATAATGACAATTACAAATGTTCCTCTTTAAGTGGAAAAAGTCAAATTCCATTAAAAAATTTTTACATTTACAATCTATCCTTTCCCACAAAAATGTGAACAATCTGAACAAACATGAACAACCTTAAATGTAAAACTGACTGTAATTTTACCAATACTCTGTATTTGTAGATCCACTGTGATCTGTAAGTGTTAATGCACATGTGTAAATGATAAACTGAGGCAGAATATTGTTGAAATCCACAAATGGTTGTTCATGTTATTCACATTTTTTTTTGGAAAGTAGAACTTGTAGATGTAAACATTTCCTTCATGTTATGTTACTTTTTTCACTCGAAAGCAAAGAGGAAACTTTGGAGTTGTCATTATTTATATGTTTTTATTGTACTGGTCCGACCCAGTTGAGATAATGGTGGGCTGAATGTGGAACCTGAACTTCAGTAGTTTGACATCCTTGGTGTCAAATCTACTATTAAGGCCTGAAATCTGCTCAACCAACTAGTGTTTCAACCGTCCCAGTGAGCTAAGACAGGTGATGATTGAAAATGTGTGTGGAAAGATAAGAGAAAAAGATTAAGGAGAGGAAAACAAAGATAGATGGAGAGGGAGAAGGAGCATGGGGGGGTACACTGTGTTTCCTGGCTTACTCTCTCTGCTGGGCATCTGCGTCGGAGCAGCAGATGTAGAGGACTTTCAGGGCTCGTGATGCTCTGGGTGACGGACTGTGAAGATCAGAGGAGCTCGTCGACCTCTGGCCCTCCGCATGAGTCTCAGAGATGGATGCGATGAGGGAGTCGCTGTTTAACAGCCACAACTGCAGCGAAAACAGACAAGTCACTTAACACGAATACATGAGCCTGATGTCACGCCCTCACATAAACCAGGGCTGTGGAACGCATGTAGTTCAGGTTCCACATTCAGACCAATCTGATCTAAAGTGGGTCAGATCAATAAAATACCATAATAACCTAGAAATAATAAGTCCAAATTTTTGTCTTTGTTTTTGTGCAAAAAAGTAAAAGTGCAGTTTTAATAAACTTAGGCAATGGTTATTGCCACAGTACTGTGGCATGAAATATGGGTTTGTCTACTGCCACAGAGCCAATCAAATGATCTTGCATTCTGAACATTGTCCCAGTGGCTGATTTATAGTCATCAAAAACCTGGGAAAATTCCTCATATGAGGTAAAACAGTCACCATGTTTCATGTTGTTTTCCTACATGCTGAAACTGAAAGTGTGAATAGGCACAAACCAGCTTCAGGTAACTGGTCCCCTGTCCTTTTCCTGTAAATTGACAGGCACATGGCATGTGCGATGCTTATTGCCACAGTACTGTGGAAGCAGGGTGACAGGTTACAGGTGACCAGTCTACACATGATATAACGAGGGCGCTGATTGGCTCTGTGGTAACAGACAAATGAGACAGTTAGTCCCAAAGCACTGTGGACATTAGACACTTCCATAACATAATGCCGCCGTTTATCAGTTATACACGTGTATTAAAACGTACAGATCACAGTGGATCTATAAAAACACAAAACATTTAGTAACAGGCAGGATACTGGCAAAATTATGCTTTTTCTTAAGAAATTTCAGGTTGTTCATGGTCTAGATTATTCACATTTCCATAGAATTTTAATTTTTTACACTAAAACAAAGAGGAAAACTTGGAGTTGTCATTATCTATAGGTTATTATGATAGTACTAGCGCGCCGACTTGTGGAGAACCACGGGTCATATAAACACCAATATCTAGGGACTGAAGTTAGTAAATAAGTCATTCCTGTTTTTAACTTCATTTCCCATCATGCAGTGTGGTACCTCACTTCTGGTCAACTGGGCAATGTAAGGCTATTGTATTCAAAATTACTAAGATCTTCCAAAATATTGGTCCTATCAACTTGCTGAGATATTTCAAGTGGAGACGGGACTATTCCTCAACTGTAAGAACTAAATTGGCCAGTTAAAAAGGTCTACATTTCTCAGAACTGTGCAGATACACACATACGCTCTGAGACCTTCCAGTATTATAATGTAGACCACAATATAGATGTTACAGGTCTGATCCACTTGAGATTGAATTGCTCTGTATGTGGAAGCTGAACTAAAATGATTGTGACACCACTGATTGTTAATATCATCAGTGTCATTTTAGCAAATGGTTCAGGAGTCATTTGAATACTGTTAGTGCAAAGCATAGCACCGGAGATACAACTGTTATAAAAGGATTAATGTAATAAAGTAAAATTACATAACCAAAATGTTTATATTTACCAACTATCCTTTCATTTTCAATGTGAGTAACCTGAACAACCACAAAAAAAATTGACATTTTTCAAGAAAAATACATTTATTTTTCAACAGTTACTTATATGTAATTATAATAGTATTTTATTGATACCACCCACTTGAGAGCACATTGGTCTGTTCGTGGAAGCTGAACTAAGATTATTAACTAGTGCGTTGACCCGTGGGGATTTTTTTTGTTTTTGTTTATTTGATGAGGGCAGTGCATATTAATGAACACTCAGTACATATAAAAACATTACTTTGTGTAAATATGCTGGATTTAAGTGGGAGCTATTTTCCATCTGTAGTCCTCAACATTTAAAAACCAACTAAACATACGACACATTACTATATAAAAGTGTACGTCATACAATACATTAATACAACAATTAAAATTAATACAATAAATACAAACTAAAACTGCCAGAAGAGTACCTACTGAGATGGAAATGAAATGCTGATCAGACATCACAGGTGTTCACAGGTTTGATTAGATCCACAGGTTCTAGATGTGGTCGTTTTTATGCGGTTGTGTATTCATGCATGGTGTACCGCATTTGTCCAGCAGTCACGGCCAAAGTGTTCTGGCCATAGCAATGTGATTGTTAGACTATTGTATTCCAGAGTTGCTAATATATCCCAAAATATTGGTCCTATCAACTTACCCTTTTCACTAAACTGTTCATTTACCAAAAATACATAAGTATGACAAAAGGCAGCAGTCAGCTCTGTACGGATTTACTATCAATCCTGAGACACACACATGCATACAGAGGCCACTTGACTTTAATAATCTAGATATCTCCAGTGTAATGTATGCATTTCACTAATTCACCTCAGTGGGCTGGATTGGACCCTTTAGAGCAGGGGACTCAATCATGTGGCCCGGGGTCCAAAACCGGCCCGCCAAAAGATCCAATCTGAAGATATTAACAATCAAAGGTATCAAACTCATTTTAGTTCAGGTTCCACGTACAGACCAATATGATTTAAAGTAAAATAATAACATAATAAGCCATAAATAGTGACAACTCCATTTTTCTACGTTCAACTGGACTAGTTTTGGTCTTTTGAGGCAAAAGGAGTCCAGTTGAACCTCAAAGAACTACCATGAAGAACAATGACCTGGGTAAATGAGAAACTGAATGAGAAAATGTTCTTTTTTGTAGTTCCAAACTCCACATTTTTAACAATATTACGCTTATTACCAAATAATATAATAAGGAATTTAATGGTTTTTTTTTTTTAAATTGCACTAAAACAAAGAGGAAAAAGTTGTAATATTTGGCTTGAGAGGGCTGGTTCTGGCCCACAGGCCGTATGTTTGACACCCCTGTACTAAGTGATATGACATTATAACATGGACCATTCTGACCCTTGATGCATTCGTCATAAATCCCTCGACAGCTGTTTCCTATTTTCCACCATGTGTTCCTGTTGTTTCATAATGCACTTCTGTTTAAGAGGATGTAAAGTCATCCAAATCACAGCCAATCAGCTCTGATTACCCTTGAATTACCAGCCATATCACTCTTTAGCCATTCTAAAATGATGGAGGAGTCTATTTTTACTGCAATGTCGGCGGTTTGTTTGATTATGCCGGTTTGTTCTTACCAATAAAACGGCTTTTCCATCAGGAGTCTGGACAGAAAAACGGAAGGTGCTCTGGGAGTTGGACAGCTCCAGCATTCTGGCTGCGACAATCCGCTCCACGAACAGAGATCTGACCAAGAAAATGAAGACATTTACATATTTAATCTTAAGTAGTGTGGGTGTCGTGAAACTTTCAGTCATTAACCTCTGTGCTTGAAAACTACTTGATATTCCAACACACTTATTACATGGAACCAAATCTGCATTTATTTCCCCGTCGTTCTGAAAAGGTCTGAACATGGTGTTGACATGCGTCACTCATTCCCAGGTGTTTCTGTGAAATCCAGTAAGAGCTGGAGTTGATGCACTATATGGACAAAACTATGTGGACACGTTGAATTCAGGTGTTTTTTTTCTAACGGGTCTGGGATACAAAACAATAAGGACTAATGTCAGAATAGTTTTTTATTGGGATAACTATCATCGCATTGATTAGTTTGGGTTAAATTGTTATCTTTGTTTTCAAAATGCCTCAGAGATGGTTTTTACTTAATTTTTCTCAACACTGATTTTTTTTTTAACCATGACTATGATTTTAAATGTTCTTCCTCTAAATTTCTAAAATATTTTTCCTGTTCTGACTGTAAATAATAATTTTCTACCACAACTAACCATCTACTTTCTTCACATCTCACTGAGGAAGAAAAATCTTCCATTAAACTTTAAGGAAATATTGATGTTTTTATCTCAAATCATCATGAACAGGCCATCTTACAACTGTAGACATGAGATGTCCCAATATGTATGTCCATATAGTTTGTAGTTTTACTGTTCTAATAGTTGACCGTTAATTTTTGTAATCCCGCAAAATTTCGTTCTGAACATTTACAGTTGTTTTTCATACTAAATATGAAAAAAAATGCAAGTCTTTTTTTTTATTTTCTGACACACAGTTTTAACCATTTATTACATATAATAATGATAATAATAATAATGGTGTGATATTGAAAGTTAAGTTTTTCCAGAAAAAGGTGCAAAAAAATTGGCAGCAAAGTCATTTACTGACACTTTTATTGAAAAAAAAAAAAAAAGAATATTAAGAAATCTAGGCCTGTTATAATGGTAGTCCTTACAGCAGGGGTCACCAGCCCTGGTCCTGGAGATCTACTATCCTGCATTTTTAGAGGTTTCCCTCTTCTGGCACACCTGACGGTTGTTATCAGCTTCTGCAGAGCTGATGATAGGCTGATCCTTTGAATCAGGTGTGTTGGAAGAGGGATACACTATATGAGCTGTACAACTAGCGTGTTGACCCATGGGGATCCACGGGTTCTACATATGGTCGTTTTTCTGCTGTTGTGAATTTGTGCATGTTGTAGCGCATTTGTCCAGCAGTCACCGCCAAAGCGTTCTGGCCATAGCAATGTGACTGTAAGGCTACTGTATTCCAGAATTACTAAGACCACGTTTCCACCACATGGAACCGGTTCAACTCGACTCGGCTTGACTCTGGTACCAGGAGACCATTTCCATTTCCGTGTCGTCAGCTCAGAGTTGCTGATAAACACATTCGTTGCCTGTTTCCTCGTTAAGCTCATGCTGAATTTTTACATTGTCCATCAAGGACAGAAATGCCCAAATGTCCTGGACTGACCATGGTGTAGTTTTGCAGGCTGTCATCATGTGGATTAACCTACCGCTATATTTACTGGAAACTTCCGCACCTGTTTTTCTTAAAAATGGCGGGTCACCGCACATTGATGACGCAATGACACAGAGACCACTCTGTCCACTCAGTGGTCTGCAGTGTTTACACGTCACGTTTTAGTATCGCTTCCCCCATTTTGGAACTTTGGCGAAGTAGACACCAAGAAACTAGTACCGGGTACCAGATTCCAGGTCCTTTTACGTAATGCAAAAATGCCAAGTCAAATCGAGTACCACGTAGTGGAAATGCAATATATCTCCCAAAATATTGGTCTTATCAACTTGCTGTTTTCATTAGTCTGTTCCTTGACCATAAATACATAAGTATGACAAACGGCAGCAGTCAGCTCTGGACGGATTTAGCGTGAATCCCCGGATGCATGCATGCAACAGAGGCCACTTAGCTTTTATAATATAGACAATTTTATATAATACAATATATACTAATAAGAATTTATTTGACATGATGATATAATGAGTGATTTTCTTGCCTGTTCTCTGAAACCTCTGGTGTTCTGTCCCCGACACTTGGCTCCATGACCACCTGTGTGATGTACAGCTTCAGGGTCCCTGTAAGTGACGATAGAAAAGAACTCACGTAAACAAAGTTAGAAACACTTTCTATGTGTTAAAAATCTGTGACAGTGATTCGTACCCGGTGCCACGGCTTCTCCGAGCTGGAACGAGCAGCTTTTGCAGGAGATGACAGCGAGTCTGTGGCAGGATTTCTACACATATTACATACATAAAAAAAAACCAAAAACCATCATCACAATTCACACTTTAACTGGGCTGATTCTAAACTGCAATCAATAGGCGCTATCACCGGGAAAGAAGACAAAGGAGGACAGACAGAGGGAGATATATAGCAGGCAGATTACCATTTGTTCTCTTTCTATCTGCCTTTTCTTTCTATTGCTCTGAGTTTCAGTCATGCAAAGAGAGACGCTCGTGCAGAGAATGATTAATGGAAGAATTGGGAGATCAATCCTCATCTAGACTGGTTGAATCTGACTTAGTGATGCAGCTGTCTGAGGGCGGTGTCTGTGCAGGCAAATATACCCTATTAGAATAGTAGATCAATCCAATTTATGGAGCTTATCAAAACGACGCCACTGAATATTTAGTGTTTTCGCCACATCCTCCTTGTCCTTGGTCTTTGTTTGGTCTTTGTTTTTTAATCTTCTCTTGTGCATCCATGCAAATCTTAAAATGTTTAAGTTTGTAGATCGGAAAAATCAGACCGCTGAATAAACATCAGCTATCAAACACCACATTAACACATACACTATTTGAAATAACATGCAACATGCTGAGTGGATCTGAAGTGGGCAGGATCAGTAAAATTATAACAGAATAATATATAAATAATGTCAACTCCAAACTTTTCTCTATGTTTTTTGAGTGAAACAGGTAAAATTACATTAGAACATTTTTACATTTACAAACTATCCTTTAAAAAAATGCAAACGACATGAAGAAACTGGAATCTCTTAAGAAAATAAGCGTAATTTTAATGTCTTGCTTTACTCCATTTTAATGTTAATTTTAATGTATGGTTTTAATATAATAAATGTATTTATTTCACTCCGTGAATGCATTTAAAAACCATATTTTATTTCTGATCATTTTAATGTCTTACCCTTTTTGTGCTTTTTAATGTTTTTTTTTAAATGTCTTTGTAAAGCACTTTGAATTACCCTGGGTATGAATAGTGCTACACAAATAAACTTGCCTTGCCTTTTTATCCTGTTTACTGTATTCATAGTGTTTTATCTGTATTTTTATTGTGGCCAATGCAACACAGGTTCGTTTTTGCACTGCATCGATGATGTAATGTTTATACGACATTAAAGAAATTTGAATCTGAATAAATATGCGAATGTGGTTTTTCTTGACGTGTGCTTCACCTTCGGATCCTGATTGTCTTGTGCACCGACGGCGCTCAGTTCTTCAGTGAGTGTGTGTTCACAGCTTCCATCTCGGGCTAAAAGCAGGAACGTGTCACCGAGTAAACAATCGTCTGCTCGAGGCAACAGCTTCTTACTGGGGAAGGGATCTGGGTGGCAACACCAGTCGTCCACGATGGCATTCCAGTTCCCATTAGGCAGAGGGAGAACTCGCTTAAACGACCTGAGGAATGGGAGAGGAGGCAAAAATCCAAGAGCAGGAATGAAAAACCCACTAAACTGTCAGTAGATGATGACAGAATACACACTATTCTCAGGGTTTTGATACAGGAAATTGAACATCAGGCAGAAATGCACAGAACTGCAGACAATTCACTGACAGTTTTTAGACATGACCTCAAACCACTTCACCTGTGTGAGGTCGGTTCCACCTGGTTTTACTCCCTTTACCTTTGTATTTTTAGTAACTCTCTATATTTCTATGTATCTTGACATTTTGAATGCACAGATTGCACACTCATGTTACTTTGTTTTTTTCATTTTACTTTTCTTGTTATTGATGCCCTTAAAGAACTCTTCATTATAAATACAAAAAATATTAAAAATGTAAAAAAAAATTGTCCGTATTTTAAAGTCTTTCAATAAATTATCTACGGTTGTGGAAAAAATGATTAGACCATCAAAAGTCATCAAAAACACTGGTTCTTCAATCCAGTCCTAACTCCTGTGTGGATCATGTGACTAAACCAGACAGAACAGAAAACATGGAATGAATCACAGCACTGTTTTTGTCAGTACAATGACATAAATATTGATGGAAGAACTGAAGTGATTTTGGTTATTATCAAGAAAACATGTTAAATGGATAGATATCAGCTCTGAAATTCCACTACAATGAGCTATTTTTGTTGGTATCATTATATTTGTCCAAACAAATTGGACCAGGCATTAAAATGAACAACAAACTGAAGAAAACAAGTGTGGGCTAAGAATTTTTTCTGCGACTGTATATATGCACTAAGTATATACACACACGCCAAATATAATAGTAATTCTGTTTTTATGCTGATGCTAATTCTTTTTATGCATTTCTCTTCCTGTTTTGATGGAGTTTGTGGTGGGTGCTGTCTGCAGACACACTACCACCTAAAATCAGCCTTCTCTACTCTTTCTAAATCTTGTTTTGAAAGGAAAAAAAAAACTTCCTGTCAACTTTTAGTGGGTTAGTGCTGAAAATCACAGCCAGAGGGCAGGGGTCTGTGTAATGCAGCTATTGCAATTTTCAGAGTGTCACACTGCTGACCACAGAAAGCTCCGAGCTGAAGGTGGTGAGAACAACACCACTGTCTGACTGAAGCAGCTCCAGGTAAGAAACACAGCAGATGTTTCATGTGTGGACCTTTACGTCACACACGCTCGATAACTCTACCCCAGTCAGGCTGACAACCCCCCGACTCCATCCATCAGCTTTTCCCCTCATCACTTCCTCTGCTGGGTCACCCCATCAATAAACCCTCGCTGCTCCCCCGGTGTAGGAGGGTGTAAATAAAACCCACTTCCACTCAGGCTGTCCTGGCCCATCTGGTCCTCACCTGTCCTCCAGCAGCCTGGTCATGCAGCCCCGGCAGTGGAAGCAATAAGTCTGTTTGGCCCGGAGTGCCTCCATCACGCTGTCAGACGCCTCTGCCCAAAGCAAACAAACACGAGTCACATTCAGTGAAAGGGCGGCGACCTTGTACCACACTGCCCGAAAATCGTTAAACACCAGGTTGGAGCCCATCAATCTGTTTCTGATTGGCTTTGTCAGTTCACAGCAGAAACTTTTTTTTTAAACTTAATTTTTATCTAGTTTTGCTCATACAAATATACAAGGCATTTTACATACATAAACATATCTAATCAAACATCCCCATATGGCATATATGAAAAAATATGGATATCAGCTGTAGATATTGATTACAATTATTTCTTTGTTCATTTGCTTAAGAAAAATAAAGGAGAAAAAAAAACACATTTCATTGAATGTAAAGATCTAAAATCTCTAAAAAAAAAAAAAAAGTCTCTCTGTAATCGTAACAGTTGATGCTTGTGAACTTTCCTCCCTGGTTCTGCTGTATTTCCACCATCCACTCTAACATATTTCCACAATCAACCATAATATGTCCCTTCAGTAAATTTGTTCTACAATAAAAAATAAACTAAACAAAACAAAAAAACACAATTAGTCAAAAATGATACGAATGCCACTAAAAAGAGACAAAAAAAGAAAAAAACATGCATGTAGATGACCACTTCTGAATGCTTATTGCATTAAAAGGTCAATCATGGGACTCTTATGTCTTTGTAAATATCTCTCCCAGAATTCTAAGGACATAAGTAATTTGCGCCATCTGATAGATTTCCCTCACTTTGTCAATCCAAATGGTATATGTGGGAGGTTCAGGTTTCAACCACTTGATAGTAAAGAAACTTATTTTTAAGACATATATCGACAACAAAGGTTTCAGGAAGTGTGTCAGGAGTTAAGAATTAGGAGGATAAATTAATTTCAAAACCTTAAAAGTGAGAATGACAGGGAGAATCTATCTATCTATCTATCTATAATATGTTCCTTAGCGTGACCTTAAACACAAAACCTGCTGGAAACCACACACTGGAAAAAATCTAAATCTGACCAAGTGTATTTTTCTCATTTCTAGTCCAAATATCTCATCACACTTAAAATAAGACAGAATCACCTAAAGAGGAACTTTTCAGTGACATATAAGAACTGATTTATAGACAGTAGATCTGGAAGATCTGATTTCAAGAAATCTGACCAAGATAATTTTCACTGGTTCCATTGGCAGATTTTTTTTTTGCGTAATTCAAGCAAAAAATCTGCCAGAGATTTAGATTTTTTCCAGTGCAGTGAGTCGTAGGACTTCCACGTCCTGCCACAACAGCCGTAAAACTTGATTCTACACATCCGTGTGTTCTGCTCGAGGGTTAACCATCATTCTTCAATAAGACATTTCTTTATTTGCTCTTGTTGGAATGTGTTGGAAAGTCAACACCTCGGTACAAACTCTCCTGTGGGCGTGTAGATCTGGGGTCGTAGTGTATGCGTCTGTCATTCTCATCCTGGACGAGGCCAGATCACCAGGTTCAGTTTATGTTTTCTCTGCTGGACTCAAAGCAGCAGTTCAACCCTTTAACCCCTGACGTGTCTGTGGTGAGCCATCTGAATGTATGATTTAGTTTAAATATTCATAAAAATTCAACCGTTTGCTCAAAAGGAAAAATTTCAAACCGTGCTGATAGAATAGACCTTATTCTTTCCATAGACATCTGAGCATGCCCAGTTCACCCCCCCGCCACCTGTGGAATAGGGGGGTAAAACACAGAGCAGTGACTGAGACTGACACTATAAAAATACATGTGTTTTTTTTTTTTTTTTTTACTGTTTTCCTCGTGGTTTTTATCCTTGGCCACACTGGTATTGTCATCAGTTGGTCGTCCGTCTGTCTGTCCAAAAACTTTGCCATGCACTGATAAGTCAGACCACTGGGGGCAGTAGTGCACCTGATAAGTCAGGCTGAGGGTTTTCAAGTGCACATGCGTAATGTTTTGTTTTTACTGTTGTTTGCAGTGCTGTGGTGCATTTCCATTAAAAAAAAATTTTTTAAACTGTGTTTTTACCAAGTTTTGACCGTGTAACTGCTTTCTGGAGTTCAACCAGGTGTTAAAAAACAGCTGGACTGATTTAGAAAAAGAGCCCAAACTAAAACTACTGGACCAAAATTCAAACCTTTGTTGTTGTTCAGTGTGTTCTAATTGATGTTCAACATCCTAAATCTCTTATTGATGTACATTTTAGTGCCTTATTTAGTCCAAACCTGTCAAACTTCAATTCCTCTCTTTGTCCTTTTCTTTTATTCCACCTATTTTGACCCTAAAACACACAGTAAAACTAAACCACTGAAGAAAAGGAACACAAGCACACACTGACAGCAGCTTTAATGAACCTGAAACAGACACAGATTCACAGCGTCATTGGAATAATCTCTCAGGGGTTAAAGGGTTAAAGTCACGTTCTCCTGACTCTGATGATCACTTCTTTGTGCTACATTAAAGATCTTCAGATCCACCTCCATTGTCTCCGATGAACAAATGACTCAATCCAATTAAATCTGAATAGATCTCTAAATAGAGCCCAAAAGGCTTTGTTCCTACCTCGGTAACAGTGGAGTTAAACAAAGCAGAGGGACTTTGCACGTGTCTGTTTGTCCTGAACATTACCTTCATCTGTGCGTTGTGTTGTACTGATACGCAGCCTGAAATGCAGCTCTTCTGCACCGAATTCTCCTGCAGACGTCAGCATGGACGAGCCCTGCTCAAACATGACTCCTGTTGGTAACGCCACACTCTGCTCGCCGTCAGACGTACGGATGTGAAGAGCGGAATCTCCACCTGAAACGACTACGTCTGGAGGACTGTCGGCGGCATCTCTCCTAAAGAACGAACGCAAGCAAATATTACACACACTGAACAAACAAATAGACGTAGAGTTGGTGTTTTTTGTTTTTTTTTAGCTTGTATTTTATTGCTTCATTTTTGAAATTTTACAACATAAACATTTAGAACATAGTGTCAGTTGTTGTCCTGTATATTGTCCATTTTTTCCATCGATCTTCGCATCTTGGTTGTTGTAGTTTTATAGTACAAAAAAAAAAAAAGGAAAATCACCACAACACTGCAAAAAAACAACAAAAACAAAAAAAAGACAGAAAAACAATGTAAAAGAAAAAAAAAGCCCAGACCGTCTATTTTTATAGCGTGTCGGTCTCACTCACTGCTCTGTGTTTTGACCCCCATTCCAGAGCCAGTGGGGGGGTGTACTGAGCATGCTCAGATATCTATGGAAAGAACAAGGTCTATTCTATCAACACGTTTTGAAATTTTTCTTACTGAGCAAATGGTTTAATTTTTATGAATATTTAAAATAAATCATACATTCAGAACGCTCACCACAGACACCAGGGGTGTCAAACTCATTTTAGTTCAGTTCCACATTCAGCCAAATTTGATCTGCAGTGGATTGGACCAGTGAAATAATAACACAAAAATATATAAATAATGTCAACCCCAAAGTTTCCTCAATGTTTTAGAGCAAAAAAGGTAAAATTATGTGATGAAAATGTTTACATCTACCAACTATCCTATAAAACAATGTGAATAACATGAACAAACTGACATTTCTTAAGAAAACTAAGTGCAATTTTAACAATATTATATCTCAGTTTACCATTTACACATGTAAATTATAACTTACAGATCACAGTAGATCAACAAATACACAAAACATGTAATAACAGGCAGAATATTGGTAAACTTACACTTCAGACATTTCAAAATGTTCATATTTGTTCTGGTTATTTGCGTTTTTTGTGAAATGATTGTTTTAGTGTAAATACAGTAAAATGACATGAAAATGTTAACATTTACAAAGAGAAAAATTTAGAGTTTATAGGTTATTATGATCCGACCCACTTAAGATTAAATTGATCTGTATGTGGAACCTGAACTAAAATGATTCATATCTTCAGTGTAATTTTTGCGTTTCATAAATTCATCCCACAGGCCAGACCGGACCCTTTGGCAGGCCGGACTTGGCCCCCAGGCCGCATGTTTGACACCCCTAGGTTAAAGGGTTAAATGCGCCGCAGAGATACACTCGGCTTGGCTTTGTTAATGACGCCTGTGTTTTTCATCGTGTGAGATTTCAGAAATTAATCTCCAGGCCATAAAATTAAAGATGGCCTCTTCCTTCCTTCGACTGCATCACTGCAACCCTCATATTTCATGCAAGACTCTGCAGTAATAACTCAACATACAAGCCAAATTCCCAAATACGTGGCTAAATGAAATCACACGGATGCTTTTGTCCCTGGTCCAAGACATATGGCTCCAGGCAATTCTGTAATTAGTCCACAACTCATACAATACAGTAATTAATGAGACAGCCATCGCTTCAAAACAAAATCAGTTCTTTTCTCTGTTGTGTACTCTGAATAAAACAGTCAGAATTTGAAATTAAGTCCTCCACCCCCCGCAGATGTGGGCCTAGAAAAGTGACATGCTTGTATAAATCACACATGCATGTTCTTCTGTTCCAGCCCTGCCTCCTACTGGATGCTGCTGTCTCAGCTTAAGGAAGTACTAAATAATGACTAAGTTCATCAAGGGCCAGAGGCTAAAAGACGCATTTCCACACTGAAAATAAGCTGAACAAAGACTGAGTGAATACTCTGCTGGGAGGGATGCATTTCCACAGACTTTATTCAGCATCTGTATTTTTATTTCTTAGAGCACAGAGTTTGTTTCCATGAAGAAATGTGTTCTGAGATGTTGCTGTTTTTCATTATATCTCCTCTTGTCTTAGATCTGACTTAGACATTCAAGTATTCAACTAAAATTTAGCTGTGTAATTTTTAGTTTGTACAAAGAACACGTCACCTATTCTTGAATGTGAGGAGGCAGAACAACAGCATGAGCTCCTGTAATCTCATTATCACCATCTAGTGGTGTTTTGAATGTGTGACACACACTTATTGTAGATATGAAATTTTATGAACCTTTATGATATTAAAAGGGTTAGAACAAATAAATAAATCCATTTTAGATGATGACTTTCAGCCCCAAATGTGAACATTTTTTAATCCAGGTTAAAAAACCTTCCTCTTTTCATGTGCTTATGAGTAAACTCTTTTCAATCTTGTCTTTTAAATGCACTTTTTTTTATTTTAATGTATTTCTTTACTCCATTTTAATTTTTAATGTATAATTTAAATATAATTATGTTTTATTCTATGAATACATTTTAAAAATCACATTTTATCTCTGATGATTTTAATGTCTTTTTTCCCTTTTTTGATTTTAGTGTAAAATCAATGTCTCGCATTTTTTTGTTCTTCTGGATTTATTTTTTATGCCTCAGTAAAGCACTTTGAGTTACCCTGTGTATGAACAGTGCTATATAAATAAACTTGCCTTGCCTTACCCATTGTACAGTTATTGTAAGTGTTTTTCCTCTAGACGGAGGTTTTTCTTCCTAGTTTAGGTTCAGGACAAAGTATTAAAAACCAGCTGAGGTGAATAAGCTGTAGCAACATTTGCACATCCAATGCATTTACTACATTATTCTTGTTCTTACCTACTTTTATAGTCGTTGTTGTTCAATATGTTGTTTATTTGTGTCAATTTAACTATTATTTATACATATTTTTTTCACTTTTATGTCTGAATGGTGGAGGCTTATACTTCTTTTATCATGTTTTATTTTGTAGTAACAGTTTAGATTATTTCTAACTTGCATGGTTTGGTTATCTGTCTGTTTAAGAGTTTGTGACCAGCTGCAAAACAAATCTACCCAAAATAAATATTATTAACCAACTTTTTTCATTTTAATTGTCTTATATTACACAATCCCAACATCTTGTTTGTCATGTTTTTAACCTTTGTGTGTTACACCAGGAGACAATGTGTGGATTAGAATAAACTCTTGTCATTAGTTTCAGGGACTGTGATATATTTTATTTATATCTTGTCATTTAATAAACAGAGTTTCTCCTATACTGGGGTAAAGAAATACACACTGAGAGAATACCTGAATTAATGTGGGGATCAGAGTAATGTCGATGATGTAAATGTGATCGAATGTGTAAATATAACAAGGATTAATTAACTATGGCCTTAAATAATCATTATTTCTGCTTCATTTAAGTCTTACAGCTAATTTTTGCTGCTCATGTTCGAGTCTAGTACAAAACATGAGTAATGTTCTACAAGTAAGTGATAAACTAAACATATTTTTACATAAACTACCAGTCAACAGTTTGGGCTCACCTGCTTTTTCTTTCTTTTCATGACTATTTACAGTATAGATTCTCACTGAGTGCATCAAAACTATGAATGAACACTTGGAATTATGTAGTTAAAAAAGTGTGACATAACTCAAAGCATGTTTTAGATTCTTCAAAATAGCTACATTTTGCTTTTATTACTGCTTTGCACATTCTTGGCACTCTCTGGATGATTTCCAACAGTCCTAAAGGAGTTCCTAGTGATGCTGAGCACTTGTTGGCCATCTGAGGTCCTTCTCATGCCATTTAAATGAGAAATTGAGTCCAAACTTTGGTAGAGTAATAATCCTGAACATGTTGAATTAACCAAGTGATGGCTGAGATTTTATAACAACATTAGCTACTCTGCTAACGCTGCAGTTGTAAGCTAGCTAGCCGTTAGCTTCTCTAGCTAGCTCGGCTTACACTGTACATTTAAAAGCAGATGCAAACGGTCA
This sequence comes from Apogon hyalosoma, assembly GCA_037367295.1. NCBI lineage: Eukaryota > Metazoa > Chordata > Actinopteri > Kurtiformes > Apogonidae > Apogon > Apogon hyalosoma. Next base: position 33,763,183 of record JAPQRP010000010.1, read on the forward strand.
AGGTTCAGTAAAATGTCCGTTTGTGTTGAAATACTTACCTGACAATAAGAAGTCCACTCTGCAGCCTTTTCCTCAGTTCCAGAAAAACTCGAGCTCTGGCTGGCATCACTGGCATCTCTACTCCTGCCATTAATTCAGCACAGCGTTAACAAAGAACAGATGTTAGCCTTAAATCACACCGGAACCGACCAAACCTCGGTGTTGCCGGTCACATTTAAATTTCCAGCGAGGTATTAAAACTGTATGAACCAAACTAGTTTACTTATGTAGTCACTAGTGTGTCCGCAGCGTGACAATACCGGTACGGTCAAGTCACAGGAAACACAGAGACAACATCCGGTCAAACCCTTTCAAAATTAAAGCTTAAAAATGTGTTTGCCTCTGTGCAGCAACAAAATGACACAATTATACTTCATATTATATCCAAAGAATCTTAAATTTGGATTTTATGACGCGTAATCTCTTTCCTTTGTCATTAAAATTAATATTTTTCTATGTGAATGTTTGTATGAATTTATAGGAAGGAGCTTTTATCATGTACAATTATTAAATTACTAAGTAACACAGACCTATTATTAACAATAAGTTAGGATCAGTTTATTTATATTGGCTTCAGGAGGGGACTATTTTTGCAATGGGTTATTGTTTTTTTTCATTTTTTATTTTTTTTCACCAAATTTGATTGAATTATATGTTTTTTATTTGAATCTTGATAGACAGCAGTATAAGTTATGATCAAACCTTTATTTTGTAAGATACTACTACTACTACATATAATAATAATAATAATAATAATAATAATAATAATAACAGTAATAATAATAATAACAATAATAATAATAATAATAATAATAATAATAATAATAATGATAATAATAATAATGATAATAATCGTGCAAGGCTCCATAATTTATCAATTTAAGTACAATCAATATATCAGGAGGAACGCTGTTCTCCAGGTGTATATTTCCAACGAATTCTGCTGCAATGTTATTTTGTGTCTTGCCAATTTTTTTATTCACTAACATAGAATCATGAAGTCGACCCCCAAGATTATTGTTTTTTTAAATGAATTCAAACTATACTTAAAGTCCCTGAAATTGATGGAAAACCTCAAAGCCACAACATTATACGAAACGCTGAACAAATTTCCCGTAGAAATCAATACTTGAATTCCCCCCCTTGTTCAACGGCTTACAATGTTCATTTCGTTTTATTTATTTTTTATTTATTTATTGTATATTATTTTCCAAGACTTCTTTTTCCTGATTTGTATTTGTATTCTGTAATTTAATATTTGTCACTTGTTGATGTTCTGTTCAATTGGGCAACGTATGCCTCACTGACACACCAGCATGTAAAATCACCATGTTTGTTATGTGCAAAACTGAAATACATAAATAAAAATAAAAATAAAAATAAGAATAAAAGTAAAAATAAAAAACCCCGGTGTGTATTTCCGGTGTGACTGTTTGCGTCTTGGCGCAGCGGGAGCCGAGGCGGAAGACGTGCATGCGGAAGTACCGGGGACGTACGGCAGCCGATCTGCAGTGCAGTCTGGGAGCTGTCAGTCGAGTCGCTTTGTACCTCTGGCACTTGCAACTGATGCGCTCATCACTGTTTATGAAGACGCAGCGGGAAATCACGAAGACAAATAAGAATATGTAGAAACCCGTCGGACCTTTTGCTCTTCCGGTGCCTGGTTGTCCGCACACCGGGCTGCTTTGGCCGCTGCTTCTTTCATAGCCGGGCCCTGCGTCTCCATCGGTTACCGAGCCGCTAGCGTTAGCCTGTGCTAGCACCAGCACCGACGCCGTCAGCCGTTTTTAGTGTCCGAACCGGGCACATGGTTGGATGACAGTCGGTGGCCGGTGTCCTAGAACGGTGAGCTTTTCGAGCAGCTTCACTTAAATGATAAATTATTCATGTTTGTTTAGAGCCGGAACGGTAGCTCCAATTACATGAAGGAAACAGTAGCTGTGAGGTGAGTGTTTGGACTGACAGACCCCAGTGTGGAGCAGAACATAAACACAGCAGGCCTTTATTATGTCACTTCACACCATAGTTTGATGTCAACACGGTCCGGTGTGTGCTACCTGCTGCTCTGACGTCATGTTTACGTCACTGTGAACTCTCACAGACACAAAACCATGAAGACACAGGTAGTATTTACATGTACAGGTCCAAGTGTGAATGTTGTGTTATCTATAAGCCCAGGGGGGGGTCAAAGGCTTTGGACTTCAGGTTCCACACTCAGCCCGGTGTCATCTGAAGTGGGTCAGAGCAGTAAAATAATACCAAAATAATCCGTAAATGCTGTCAAATCTAAAGTTTTCTCTGTGTTTTAGACTGAAAAAAAGTACAGTTGCACCGTGAAAATGTTTACATCTACGAATGATCCTGAAAAAATGGGATAGACGTGAACAGCCGTGAAAGTAAAAGTGTCATTTCCACAATATTCTGCCTCAGTTTAGCATTTCCACAGGTACGCCGTGGACTGATCCCAGTGGATCTACAAAACGTTCAGTAACAGACAGAATATTGGTACAATTACACTTAATTCTTTTAAGACATTTCAGGTTGTTCACATTTTTTGTGACAGGGTAGTTTGTAAATGTAAAAATATTCATCCATTTTTATACTAAAACAAACTGAAAATGTTAGTTTATGTAGGGAAGTAGAAAGGCCTGCTCCCTTCACACTTTACTCCTCATTATTTTTATGATTAAGCAAATGGCTCCGTCTAAACGCTGGAGGTTATTGGTCCCTCGTGTTGATGACACACCGTGCGGGATGATTTTAGACTGATGAGTCACATGTTTTCTATGTTTTCATCCCCGTTCCTTCTGTTTTCTGTCTTTTTTCTCTCTCTGTAGGTGTGATGTGCATATGTGTGGCCGGTGTTTAACAGTGCCGTCATAACTACCAGGAGAATGAATGCAGAGGAGGTGGAGCTGCTGAGTGACTCCAAGTACAGGAACTATGTGGCAGCAGTGGACAAAGCCCTCAAGAACTTTGAGTATTCCAGCGAGTGGGCGGACCTTATTTCAGCGCTGGGAAAACTCAACAAGGTAATGATCGGACAGACGCACGCTGTGGTATTTACAACCAAGACGCACACACACGCACACACACGCACACGCACGCACAGACACACACACACACACACACACACACAGACATGGATACGGGATGGACTTTGAGTTACTGTCAGTCATTTACGTCATCTGTTTAAATCAGGGGAGTCAAACATACGACCCGTGGGCCAAAACCGGCCCCCCAGAGGGTCCAGTCTGGCCCACAAGATGAATATGTGTGAACAATGACACTGACAACATTATATATCAAGGGTGTGGAACTCGTTTTAATGCAGGCACTCGATGTGATCTCAAGTAAAATGATAACATAACAGGTGGTGCCAGGCACAACAAGCCCCGCCCCTCACATGTATTTTAGATTAGCTGATCTGCCTTGGCTGAGCTTTTCTAGCTTTGTCATCGATCCAGCTGATGTCATCATGTCTATGCATGTGCTGATGTCAGCATATCTATTGCCTCTATATATGTGACAAGTTTAAAGTAAATTGAAACGAAATTGGTGTTTTTATAGACGTGAAATTTGGCCCATTATAAGTAAATGGGAGAAAACAAAAGATTTTTAAAAAATTCCTAAAAAGTTTGAACTTTGACCTACTTTTCCCAAAATATAATCACATCTTGTGTGCATCACTGGAAATCTATAAACCCAATTTGGTATAAATTCAATCAATAGTTTTGCTGCTACAGGCATGTGAAATTTTGCACATTATAAGTAAATGGGGGGAAAAAAATATTTTAAAAATTCATAAAAATTGAAGCTTTGACGTGTTTTCCCCAAAATGTAATGACATCTATTCTGGGTCACTAGCAATATATAAACACAATTTGGTATCAATTCAACCAATAGTTTTGCTGCTAGAGTGTAAACAAACAAATAAACAAACAAACAAACCGAACCAAAAACAATAGCCCTTGCCTCCCCTTCGATGTGCATTTGTAGATCCACTAGGATCTCTGCGTTGTGTTGATAATAGTTTAGTTTATTTGTCTCAAACTTCTAAGTAAAATAACCAAAACAAAACAGTAAAAGCAAGAAATCAATTCCATATGCACATGTCAACCGTCATTAATCACAGAAAAGTAACAAAATATAATAAATTTAACATAAATGTATGAGCTCATAAACACAGTTGGAGAAGGGACAGAAAGAAGCCAAAGCTTATCTAGTCCTGTCCCTCCCTTTCTATCACGTTCAAATAGAATGATAAGCTGAGGCATGTTATTGTTGAAATTGCACTTATTTTTATGAAGAAGCTTCAGGTTGTTCAGGTTATTCATGTTTTCATAATGTCATTTTACTTTTTTCACGCTAAAACAGTAATTCATTACAGGTTATTAAGCTTCTTATTTTTGCCACTATGGCCCACTTGGGATCAAATGGGCCTGAAATAAAATGAGTTTGACATCCCTGATTTAAGTAATTATAGTCTCCAGTCCCAGGATCTGTTTTCTCCACGTTCCACATATCAGAACAGAACTGGGAAAGAAACCTGTTAACTGTTCTGGTTCCGCTCAGTGGAACATCCTACAGAAGGAGATTTAAAAAAAAAAAAAAAAAAGGAAGGAGCCGGTCTCTTTAAAAACATCCAAAGTGACTTTAAATGAATGGGAAAAGACAGAAGAACAGAATAATGAAAAAAATCAACAAAAACAAACAAAACGTCAAGAAAATAAGCAAAATAATCAGTAGAATTAAAACTAAATTGAGCAAAAAATAAACAGAATAATAAAGCTTTAGATATTTTTCTAACTTAGTGAGTCTGGTTCTGCTTTGAGATGTTTTTAAGGATCATTGTTGATTGTACTTTTAGTACCTTTGAAATTATTGCTGGTGTTTTATATGTATATTTTTACTAAAATGTCTTGTGTTTGGTTTAGAACTGAATTTTACTGTGTTTTTTTTGTATGTTATTAGTGCGGATTTATGACTGAAATTTCTATTTTCTGTAAATTCTGCTGTTTTGGCCATGACACTCTAGCAAAAGAGATTTTTAATCTTTAATTTTTTCCTGGTTAAATAAAAGTTAATAAATAATAAAATGTATTTGATCGGGGTGTAACTGTTCGAGGCCTTCGATACAATATGCAGGTGTACCGAATGAATACATGTATCCGATGTGGAGAACACAAACACTGTGGAAGCAGGGTGGAGCCAAGCAGAACCCATGTGCAGGGTTTCCTCTATATACAGTCAGCAGCGTCCAGTTCTGAGCACCATTGCAAAAAAACCCAAAACATGACAACAGAGAGTCTAACAGAGGCACAGAGAGCCGGGTGGGACATTCAAAGTAGGTTAAGTTTCACTTTCAGTTTTCGGTTTGTTGCAGCTTTGTGGCACAAAAGAGTCCATGGGTTCCTTTATAGCAAAAAGGCTTTTATTTTTTAACTCCAGTCGGTCAAATCCAGTGAACCTGCTCCTCTCCTCCTTCACCTGCCTCTCCTGTGGCCTTACTGTGAGGTCACCTTCACAGCACCTCAGGGAATACTGTGAGGCGTTCACAAACACTCAGTAAATTACAGTGTTTGCCACAAACCAGCACTGAACATTCAAAAATACAAAACATGTGGGGTGCCTGTTAATGCACAAATGACTGAACAGTATTTTGTAGAAATGTCCCATGTCCTAGATCACACCCCCCCACCCCCTCACTAGTCTCCTTCACTGTACCGAAAACGTACCAAGCCAAAATTTTTCTGTACCGTTACCCCCCATTGTTTGATACATTTTCCCCTGAACTGGCCTAATTTGATATAAAATCTAATATTTACATGTCATCTTGCACTAGTAGAGGATGTGGTCGTCTCCCTGTTCGCTCTGTTTTACTTTCGCTCATTAATTCTTAAATCCTGTCGCAGGTTTTGCAGAATAATGCAAAATACCAAGTGGTTCCCAAGAAGCTGACGATAGGAAAGCGTCTGGCCCAATGCCTCCACCCCGCCCTGCCCAGCGGCGTCCACCGCAAGGCCCTGGAAACGTACGAGATCATCTTCAAGATCATCGGACCCAAGAGGCTGGCCAAAGACCTCTTCCTGTACAGGTAACGCCGAACCCATACGTACGAGATTAACGTCAGACAGCAACGTCATCAAAGACACGTCCCACCCCGGTCATTGTCTGTTTGACCTTTGACCTTTGGTAGATGCTACAGGTCCCTCAGAACAAGGACAAACAGGTTCACAGTCAGTTTTTTCACCACATTAAACTGCAAATAGTCCTAACTCTGGTGTTTCTTCCTGTTCCATCACTTCCCTCCATGTATCATTATAAAATCACTTCCACTAATGTCCAATAACTCTGTAGAATGTGAATTATGTGCAATAAGTTGTGCAGTAATTTCCTGTTCCTATAATGACAATGCAATATTTGCTCAATATTTATTCAAACATAAATGCACTAATTTTGTAGACTTTCATAGATACTGTTAATATTGTATGTCTATTTTTATTTTTATTCTACTTTTAGTTCTATTCTTATTTATGTTTGTTGAATTTTATATTCTATTTTCTTTGTAATTTTGTAATTTTATATTCCTTTTATTCTTATTTTATGACATTGTTTTTTTATTTATATTGTAGCACTGACAGGAGTAGATCTGCTAATTTTATTGCGCACACAATGAGAGTAAAGTCTATTCTATTCTATTCTATTCTATTCTATTCTATTCT
>JAPQRP010000010.1:33780670-33793385 GCA_037367295.1 Apogon hyalosoma
GACCACACCCACCTCAGCAGGTTAGAGCCCACCTCCCACTAAGACCACACCCACCTCAGCAGGTTAGAGCCCACCTCCCACTAAGACCACACCCACCTCAGCAGGTTAGAGCCCACCTCCCACTAAGACCACACCCACCTCAGCAGGTTAGAGCCCACCTCTCACTAAGACCACACCCACCTCAGAAGGTTAGAGCCCACCAGTCAGACATATTTTGACGTGCGGTGTTCCAGACCTGTCGACTGTTTCTCATTTCATTTTGTTTATTAGTAAACTGCGAGAAAACAAGAAAACGGCTGAGTTGATTAAGACGGCCAACCTCCTGTTCAACTCCTTCGAGCCGTACTACATGTGGGACTACATCGCCCGCTGGTTTGAGGAATGCTGCAGGTCAGTGGGTTATGGTTCTGATGAGTGAGTACAACAGTCCCATCAACACCATGTGAAGGTCTTTGTTAACCACCGCTCCTCATCTCAACCACCTGATGCGCAGGAGGACGGTGAAAAGCAGCACACGGGCACCGCGGCATTCTGGGACATTAGACACTCCAGAACTTACACTGGAGGAGTTCTGTCAGCTGGTCGACTTCCTGTTGGACATCGTCTCCCTGGTGAGGACTTTCTTTCTTTCTTTCTTTCTTTCTGTCTTTCTTTCTTTTCCTTTTTGTCTTATTACTTAGGTTCGGCTCTTTATCATATGTTTGTAGTTGGTTCCATTCAAATATTTATTTCTTCCCCTTCCAACCATTTTCTGTATCTTTTTTCCCTGTATCTTCATTTTATTTTATATTCTTTTTCTTTTATATTCCTTTTCTTTTGTCTTCATTTTCTGTATCTTCATTTTTTTTTAATGTTTTTTCCTTGTATCTTCATTTTTTTTAATCTTTTTTCCTTGTATCTTCATTTTCTTTTATATTCCTTTTCTGTTTCTTCATTTTCTGTATCATTTTCTTTTATCTTTATTTCCTGTATCTTCATATTCTGTATCATTTTGTTTTTACTTCATTTTGTATATCTTTTCTTCCTATATCTTCATTTCCTCGATCTTTTTTCCTGTATCTTCATTTCCTGTGTCTTCTTTTTCCTCTCCTCCATCCCTGTTTCCATTTCTTTTCCTTTTCTGTCCTGACTCTCACACCTCATTCTTCCTCTTCCACACAGTTTTATTTTCCTGCTGTTTTCATATTGTGTCTGATTGACTCCGTTTCTGGGTTGAATCTTGGGATGTTGTGGCCACTTTTAGGTTTATATGTGTGAATCCTGTCTGTTCTTTCTTTTCTTTTTTCTTTGTGCAATCCCTTCACAGGTTCCAAAAGATTCCTGTTTTTAATTTCCTTGCCAATGATATTGTTTGCATTCAGAAATATGCTTGTCTTCTTAGTATTTCCAATCAGAGTAGTTTGGAAATGCCTCAGTCTTTTATTACCCTGGTTGGATGTTTGCGTGTTTGACAGAATCAGAGTGAGTGAGGAAATCTATGTTGGTGGTTAGGCCTGTGCAATATGAGCCAAATATTCTGTATTAGTTTAGAGAATTATATCATATGATTTAGAGCATGTATGTTAAATTAATTAAAGTTAAAAGACTATATAAGAAGAATTACATAATTAAATTATTTCTGAACGTTTTCCTCCTCTTGTATTTGAAACTTAATTTTCAGTTATGCATTCATCAAATGTAAAACAAGACTATATACAACATATACAGGCAAATAGAAAATGTCTGCAATGTTACAAACAAAATAAATACAGGCCTAAAATGTGACACACACACTTACCATGTCAAAGTCATTTCATAGTTCAGGCTCCACAAATGGCCAGACCAGTAAAATAATAACACACAGACCTATAAACCATATGAACTCCTACTGTTTCTCTTTGTTTTAATGCAATAAAGGAAAAATGCATTATGAAAATGTTCACATATACAAACTATCCTTTCACAAAAATGTGAATAACAAGAACAATTTGAAGTTTCTTAAGAAAAATATTATGTCTCTCAACTTATTTACACATGTTCATTACAACTTGAATGTGTCTTACCCTTTGAAATCAAAACTTTGTATTTTGGGTGTATACCACAAGAGCGGGGGAAGAAAGACAAATATTTAATCAATGTGTTGCTGATCGTCTATAAAAAAAACAGGGACTAGGAAATGGTTAACTCAAGAAAAGCCCTGTGTGTCAGCATGGATGGACATAACAACGGACATTTACAAAATGGAGAAAATAACTGCATTGGTTCTTCATAGACTAGAAGTTTTTGCTTCATATTGGGAAAAATGGGTTCAATTTATGATAATCCAGAGATCTGATTTTATTTTATGTAAATGGACATTCATTGCTACACAGTCACTCCCAAATGTTCATTGTTCCAGATGTGTTGTTGTTTTTTTTTTCTTTTTTTTTTCTTAATGCTCTGTCTATTACTGTATTTCAACCTTTCTGCCCATTGACAGTTGAGAAAAGGATACATTAGAGATGCAGACTTGTGAAAATGAGCCTATAGTACACATGTAAATACAAATGAACGTACAATGTATATATGAAAAACTGGAAGTACCCAAGAAATGCATGTCAGTGGAAAATTATAAAAAGCAATACATAAATAACTTTATTAAAAAAAAAATCATGAATTATGGGATGGCTCAGAGCAAGAGGATTTTTTTTTTTGCATTTATCTGAGGTCATCATTAGGTCCATCCTTGGGGGGAAATATGTCTATATTTACCTTTTATTATTGAGCCTAAAAGCTGTAAAAGTGACAGATACTAAAATAAACCCAGTTTGATAGAAGCATCCAACTACACAAGAAGTTCTGCAGACAAATAACGCATATGCAGCATAATAAAATCTATAAAATGTCACCGTATGAGATGCCTGTTCCGTCATATATCTGGTCGTATTGCACAGTCCTACTGGTACAGAACGTGCGTCTGCAAACATACAGTTGTGTTGCCTGTGCTCTGCTTGCTCCTGTCTGTTGAAACTATCTGCTCTTTCTCCTTGAAGCCTACTAGAAGCATGAGGGTAATCTGCCAGGTAAAGTACTGCTCTTTCCTGCTTTTTCACCTCACCCTGCTTCACTGAGGCTTTGATAACATTTCTGCAATTTCCTGCCAACATCCCCAAGGCTATCTTTGTTTCTCCCGCTCCGACTGATCATTTCAGAATGATTGACTGTCACGTATTAATGTCAAAAACTAACACGATCCCATTGAAGAACAGTCATGACCCGGTCCGTTTACTGACTGTTTGGTGTGGATCTTGTGAAAATGAAATCTTTGCCCAGTGTGAATGTGCAGTTTAAGCATGCATGCAGTTATACGCTATAGCAGCGCTCACATATTTTTAAGAAATATGACTGGTTAATTCCTAAACTTTCATGTTTTAATGCTTATATTTTTATTTGGCAGTTATTTTATGCTCATCGTTCTTTTTTTGTTCATTACATTATGTGTTTGCTTGTTAAGTCACAATGATTATTAGAACATAATGGATACTTCTGTCACAGCGGATGGTAAAATTTTACACGGACAGAACGTTTATGAAAAGAGTTCTCTGCACACATTCCCAGATCTGATGGACATATTTGAGAGATAGCAGTTATGAAACATCAGATGTTATTGTGTGAAGCTAAATTAAGAAAGGAACCACAGAATGGATGAGAGATGTCATTGATGTGGCCAAGTTTGGACAATAACTACATTTAAACTGGTAATTTATGCATATTTCACTGTTAAAACTAGTAACGGAGCAACGCAAGGAAGTATTTCATCTTATTTAACCTTGAGGGACAGAAATGTCAATAATTACACAATTTTTTTTTCTGTTTTTCCTTTTTGTTGTGTTGATAATTTCTTTCCTGCTATTTTGTATTATACATGAATGGAGCAACTGTAACACAATAATTTTCCCTTGGATTAATAAAGTAATTCTAATTATGATATTGTATCAGTATTTTGTATAGAAGTCTTCACAGTGTTAATGTCAAACCAATACCTTTTGTAAAATAAAATTTTGATTGATTCTTAATTTCTGGGTTTTTTTTTTGTTTTTTTTTTTGCATATATCCTGGAGTCACATGTATTGAAGAGGATTAGGGCCACTGGAAAAAAAAAAAGGTCCAATATATATATTTTTATTATTATTCTGAGAAAAAAGTCAGAATTCTGACTTTAATCTCAGAAATCAGATTTTTTTTCTCAGAATTCTGACTTTTAAATTTTTTTTATTATTGTTCTGAGATTAAAGTCAGAATTCAGAGAAAAAAAAAGTGATTTGAATCTCAGACTTCTGACTTTTTTCTCAGAATAACAATAAAAAATATGTATTGGACCTTAATTAAATTTTTTTCCCAGTGGCCCTAATCCTCTTCCTACATGTCATCAGAATACTTTATTAGTCACACTGGGAAATTATTGTGTTACAGTTGCTTCATTCAAGTGTAATGAAATGGTAAAATAAAAAAGAAATGATCCATACAAAAAAGAAAAATAGAAGAAAAAAAAATATTTAAAGCTCTTAATATACAAACATATATAGCTCTGAATATGTATATATAGATGTAAATATATACCAAATATACATATTAAAACACTCTATTAAGACACTTATAATAGCAGTTTATCAGTATGATAATTTAAGAAATATACAAGAATAGGTGTTATGTTGTTAATAATGATGTGGTTGTGATGAGGATCACGTTCCTTTCTTCATCCCTGTTCTTGTTATAATTTGTCAGGAGACGTACATAGAGATCCAGACGGAACACCTGCCTCAGCTACTGCTGCGTATGGTGGCGGCGCTCACCTGTCACCTGCAGGCGTTGGGCCTCGCTGAACTCACACACTGCCTTCGCCTCTGCTCCAAGATCCTCAGCAAAGTCCAGCCCCCACTGGTGTCCCCTTTAGCCCTGCCCCCCGGACCCCAGACCCAGGCCCAGGGCATGTCCACCTCCAACGGCACCCCCTTAAACTCCGCAAAAGACAAGAGCAGAAGCAAAGACGACAAACAGGTGAGAGACAGGCCGAACATGTCTGTTAACGGACAGTGTCATTACAGAGAATACGCTGATGTTTGGGTTCCTGTCACGACCATAGAGCACAGTGGCTCAATACAGTGAATGTGTCGGATCATTCTGTAGATTTGAAATAAATCATGTCCAGGCCCTTTACAGTCTAACACATGGGTACCAAACATACAGCCTGTGGGCCAAAACCAGCCCACCTGAGGCTTCAGTTTGTAAAATCCAAAAATGACACTGAAAATATTAACAAATAGAAAAGCAGTCGGACAGCACAGACCTCCCCCAAGGCAGAGCAGCCCCTCACTTGAAATCATTTTGGGGTGAATATGAAACCTGAATTAACCCAAAAGGACCTAAGCAGCCACCGACAACCAAAACCATCTACTGATCTAAAATGTTTAATAACTTCTGATCCACTAATTCTATCAATCCATGCCAATAATTGGTGTAAATACAGTTCTTCATCTTTTCATGGTCATCAGATATGACCCATTCAGAGGCTCCGTAATTACCATGAAAACACCATCTTCTACAACATTGATTCACCAGTAAAACCCATGGAGTTGGATCAATGACAGTGGATGGACACACTGGGTTTATGTTCAGTTCATGAGAGATTTTGCAGAAAAAGTCACTTTTTCTTCAGTTTTCTCTGTTTCTAATATAATAACCGTCAACTTTAATCTGAGTTTAAATGAACATCTACGTGATCATTGAATTAAATACGGGAAAATACGTGATGTTCACTGAAAAAAACACAAAATACAGAGGATTATGTCATAATAAATTTCAATAAATCACTTAAGAAAACTTAAACATAGAGAAAAAAATATTTTGGAACTACCACAAAAGTAACACTGGGTCTTTATGGGTTAAAATGAGTTTGACATCCTTGATCTAACAAAAGAAATCTGAGCAAACAGTTACACTCTTCCAGTAAAGGCCTCTTCTCCAAATAAGCCTCATATTCCACTGCACAGCTCTTTATATCACAGTTTATAGGTTTGTCGTCCACAGACAGGAAGGCGGATCCAGTATTTGTTCACTTTACTGATCGGTCTGAATTAAAACTTACTCTAACTTTGAAAAACAAAGAAAATAATCACTGCCAAATGTTTTTTTTTTTTTTTTTTTGCTATTTTTCATCTTTGATCTGTTAAAAGCCTTTTGATAAGTTACTAAAAAAGAGTAAATCTAATTTTAGTCCCTTTTGACCCATATCTTTTCATTTAATTCGTTGCTCAAACACATCCTGTGGACTGTGATGGTGTGCCCTGGTTTGTGGTCGGGGTCCCAGTGCTGCCGGGGGGGGAGGGGAGTCTGGATGGTTAATGCGACAGGCATAACAGGCAAACTCTCCACTCAAAGCATTTGAAGATGTGTCCAAAAACAAATGTTCCATTGGCCCCTGGTCTCGGTTCAGCCGCCTGGTTGTTTAAGGGTTGGAAGTTCAGAAGGATGTGGCAGTGAGTCCCCTGTCAGAGGAGGGTGGGGGTACCCATGAGGGGTGGGAGACAGGACGTGGACGTGGAAAAGGCAGAAGATGGTTGACAAACAGCTGAGCCCAGCACGCCTTTGGTTTGTAAAGAAAAAGAGGAGTAGACCGGCCTTGTGACGCCTCCAGGGTGAGACAAGTCCACTAGAGTGGAAAACATCCTTCATACATCCATGGAATACTATAACTGCCCCCCCACCCACCCCACCCCCACCCTGAGGGGCGTACAGAGCATGTGTGGAACTCACCATCTGAGTCCAGGATGCACAGGCTACTTGGATCTAAATGTGTTTCTGAAACCTGGTTCTGTTTGAACATCAGCCATAAAACATCCACTATGTGGACAAAAGTATGTGGACACGTTGGATTCAGGTGTTTCTTTTCTAACAGGGGTCTGGGATACAAAACAACAATGACTAATGTCAGAATATAGTTTTATATTGGGATAAATATCATTGCCTTGGTTAGTTTAGGTTTAAATTGTTATCTTTGCTTCAAAATCACTCATAAAACTTTAAGGAAATCGTTACGCCCCAGGCTTGAGGAACCAGAGCATAACATAAAAGGGCTCCCCTCCTTCTTCCAGCTGCCAATAAAAGGCCGTGCAACAGCTATACAGTCCAAAATTATCTTTAGTTATTTATTATCACAACAAAGGCATCAGGGAGGACATGGCCAAAACAACAAACAAAATGGTTCTTGAACGGAAAACTTCCTTATCTAACAAACAAAAGAACAACAATTACTAACCTTCTGAACCAAAACAGGGAAAACAAAATGGCTTCCCTCCCCTACAAAAACTGGACTGTTAACACAAAACAAAGGATCAGTACTCTATTTACAATGGGCAAAACTATCTGAAAGAATCATGGTCAGTACTCCTGCACGACCCAGCTGACTGCATGAAGAAGGAGAGAGAGAGTGGACTCCACCAGCCTCTGCAGCCAATCAGCTTCTGCCACCTGGAACACAGAGTGGAAAACACCACCCTGTGTCCAGGAGGATACATAGCACACACAATACTATAAAGGACCAAGGGGCATAACAGAAATGTTGGTGATGATAAACTATATGGACATAAATATTGGGACACATCCTGTCTACAGCTGTAAGATGTCCTGTTCATGAGGATTTGAGATAAAAACATCAATATTAATCAATGCAATGATATTTATCCCAATAAAAAACTGTATTCTGACATTAGTCATTATTGTTTTGTATCCCAGACCCCTGTTACAAAAGAAACGCCTGGATTCAACGTGTCCACATACTTTTGTCCACATAGTGTATATTTGTTTTTTGTTACTACATTTGCTGTCAAGGCCAAAGGTTTATGTGTTTCCAAACTTGAAGGTTTTCCTGGTTTTCATGGATCTCTTCTTCTTCTGCAGACTCTTCCTTCTACTTTGGAAGTGCCCGGCAGTGGAGAAGTCTTTGAGGATGGAGAGAACGCTCCCAGCGGTCGTTCGTCTGAAAGTGGATTCACAGACTTTGTCCAGTACCAGGGCGACGGTTCCGATCCGACCGAGCAGATCCCCAATCCGCACCCGCCGGTCAGAACCGGGCGCCGCTCCTCAGGCCCGTCTCAGTCCAAACCTCTGGACAAACCCGTCATGCAGTGCTGCCTGGAGCACTTCCAGCAGTTTCTGTCGCGTCTCATCACTTTGTACATCGTCCCTGAGCCGGAGCGAGGCGAGGCCACGCCCTCGGGAACCCTGGTCGTAGAAGGAACCCAGCTCAGTCTGGTCCAGGCAGAACCAGGCTCCGGGTCCGGGCTGGTCCAGAAGGAGTGCGTTGCTGCCTTCACTGCTGCCTGTCAGCTGTTCTTAGAATGCTCCAGTTTCCCCGTCTACATCGCAGAAGGGAATCTGAAGTCGTCGCCCACACAGGACGAGCACTTGAGTACGTATCAGGAACCAGGAACTCACACACATAGAACCTAGTCACACACACCGAGGGCAGGAGTGGACAGCGGGGGCTCCTGGAACACATTTGGCTCTGAATGCTTTCTTTCTTTCTTGCTTTCTTTTTTGCTTTCTTTTTTCTTTCTTTCTTTCTTGTTTTCTTTTTTCTATTTATTTTCCTATATTTAATTTAGATGTTTATGAAAAGTTAGAGTAAATTCAAAAGTTATTAGATCAAAACAGCTAAAACTGATGAAAAATCTCTCATGAACTGAACATAAACCCAGTGTGTCCATCCACTGTCATTGATCCAACTCCATAGGTTTGACTGGTTGAATAAACGTTGTAGAAGATGACTGTGTTTCCACGGTAACTACGGAGCCTCTGAACGTCCAAATGGGTCATATCTGATGACCATGAAAAGATGACGAACTGTATTTTACACCAATTATTTACATGTATTGATAGGATTAGTGGATCAACGAGTATTAAACAGTTTGGATCAGTAGATGGTTTGGGTCACCAGTGAATGTTTGGGTCTTTATGGGATCGAGAAGAGAAAAAAACTGTAAACACAAAAAAACACAAAGAAAAAGAACCAACTAAATAAAACCCAGATGTAATCTATATTCTAATATGTTGCGTCTTTTCTCCGCCCTCACAGATAGCGAGCAGCTCCGCCTCCCAGTGTGGCTGCAGACGCTGATGGACGCCTGCTGCTTGGCCGCTGACTTCAGCCTGCAGGGCGTGGCCATCTCCCTGCTCATGGATCTAGTGGGACTCACCCAGTCCGTCGCCATGGTGACCGCGGAGAGCGTGGCATGCGGCGGTCCGTCCGAGTCGGCCCAGCCCATGAGCCCCAGCCAGGGTCGAGTGGCGGTCGTCATCAGACCGCCGCTCACCCAGGGGATCCTCAAGCACATCGCTGATAAGACCGATTTCTTTAAGGTAAAGAACTGAAGCTGTTATTCAGAGGAAAGGAGGAAAAAACAGTTCATTTAACAATTTAATTCAGGGCTGTCAAATTAACTTTAGTTCAGGTTCCACATTCAGCCCAATTTGATCTCAAGTGGGTCAGAAAAGTAAAATAATAACATAATAATCTATAAAGAATAACAAAAAAAAAAAATCTCTGTTTCAGTGCAAAAAAAACCATTAAATTATAAACATATTTACATTTACAAACTATCCTTTTACAATAAAATATGAATAACATGAATGAATATGAACCTGAAACATCTGAAGAAAAATAAGTGCAGTTTTAACAATATTCTGCCTGTGACTAAATGTTTTCTGAATTTCTAATCTATAAGTTGTTTTAATAATAAGCTGAGACGTAATATTGTTGAAATTGCACTTATTTTCCTAAATAAATTTGAGGTTGTGCATGGTTATTCCGGTTATTCACATTTTCATAATTACATCATGAAAATGTGAATAACCTGAAGTTTTTTCACATTAAAACAAAGAGAAAATCAGGTTATTATTTATAGGTTATTATGCCTTGGGTTATTGTACTGGTCTGGTCCACTTAACAGCTAAAATGACTTTGACACCCCTGCTGTGCAATGACAACAAACGTCTGTTCAGTGAGTTACACTAGTTACAGTAGTAATATGTATATTTATTTTTTGTAAATGTGTACAGCACTTTGGCCACCGTTGCTGTTCTTTTAAAGTGTTTTACAAATAAAATTGCATTGGACAGTTACATTTTTCATTCCTTCTATTTAATGTTGTGACAGTAGTTAATCCTCATTCTTTGTCTCAGAGTGTGGCGTTGATTCTGTGGGACCAGCTGAGCGAAGGAACCCCCCAGCACCATCAGCGCAGCGTGGAGCTCTTCTATCAGCTCCATAACCTGGTGCCTTCGTCCAGTATCTGTGAGGACGTCATCAGCCAACAGCTCATGCACAGAGACAAGGTTCAGTTCAGCACACGCATACGTACACACATCCAGCCTTTCCTGGAAAACTGGGCGTAATCTGATAATTGTTTCCTCCAGAGAATTCGGTTGGAGGCCCATGTGAAGTTCTCCATTCTGTGGCATTTGACACGAGACCTGAACATGACCAAGTCGTCTCCTTTTAATCGCACATTTGACCGGTCAGTGTTTTTCTGTTGTTCAGATGATCAGTGGATGAAGGGATGGAAAAAATTAGACTGATTAAAAAAGTAGAACATGAAAACAAAACAAAAATGAGGAAAAAAAAAAACTGATCAAAATAGGCAAGAAAATGAACAAAATTAAACATAATTAGCACATTGGATGGATGGATGGATGGATGGAAAAAAATTGGCAGATTGATTAAAAAAGTTAACAAAATAAGGGGAAGATTGGAGAAAAATTTACAAACATAAGCATCAAAAAGACTAAACATAAGCTGCAAAATTAGTGGAAAAATGAACAAAATTAAACAAAATTATTAAAAACTGAACAAAATATTCAATAAAATGGACACAATTAAATATAAATAAGTAACACAGTGAATAAAAATAATAGATAGATCTTTATATTTATTTAAATACTGTATTTCATATATTCCTTTAAACTGATTTATGTTTTTACTTCGTTTTAATTCATCTGTTCAGCTGTTCCATAATTTAACCCCTGGGACTGAAACGCACGTCCTTTCTACAGTTGTTCTGTCCAGTTCATCCCCCTTC
The DNA here is from genome assembly GCA_037367295.1 of Apogon hyalosoma. Classification (NCBI taxonomy): domain Eukaryota; kingdom Metazoa; phylum Chordata; class Actinopteri; order Kurtiformes; family Apogonidae; genus Apogon; species Apogon hyalosoma. The sequence continues at coordinate 33,791,764 of JAPQRP010000010.1, forward strand.
TCTGTCTGAGGACAAATTCTATATTTTAATTGGAACTCATTTATGTTTCACTTAAAATATTTGTTGTGCTGTTTTAAACTGAATCAAATGTGGAAATTTTAGTTTGTCAACTTAAAAAAAAGTTCATTTGTATGGTCTCTATGTCCTGCATTATTTCTCAGTCTAATGGGCTTTTTCTGTGTTTTATAGATCGTTTGTATATTGGTTTTGTTTCCTCACAGTTCAACACAGTAACTCAAATACAACTAATGTACGATAGAACATGTATAGTTCTTTCTGATTGGGGATAAGCCTTGTTTTGCTTTGTGCCAACTTCCCCTGAACATATTTAGTGTGTGGTTTCCAGCAGGTTTTGTGTTTAAGATGACATTAAGGAACATATTGAACTCATTAGACGTCTGTCCCTTCCTCTGGTCTGTCCTGGTCTGGCCTAACCCTTCACCCCTCCCTCTGTAGATCTCTCTTCATCATGTTGGACAGTTTGAGTTACTGGGACCCATGCACCAGCGCCGTCGGTCGAGCGTGGCTGAATCAGGTCCTGCAGAGACACGACATAGCCCGGGTCCTGGAGCCCCTCCTCCTCCTCCTGCTTCACCCTAAGACCCACAGGGTGTCCATTCAGAGAGTCCAGGCCCAGCGCCACTGGACCCAGGTCTTCCCTGATCCGCCTGAACAGGACACGACCGACGCCGTCTACACACGGGACTCCGGCTTCTCTGACAGTAAGGGTTTTAGATTTGGACACAGCCAGGGTTCTCCCACAACTCTTAAATCATTTGGTGGTTTTATGTAAAATTCTAATATTTGTCTCCTTTTTTCGTACCCCCCATACACAAGGAATTCCGTCCATTTGTCTGAGATTTTTATCCCATTCATTTCATCCCATTTCTCACCCGATCCTTTTTAAATTTCACACATGTTCTTTGCCAGTGGGAGAAGTGTAATGCACAGCTTGATGGTTGAATTTCCAAGTTTGGGATTTTTTAAATGCATTTTTTTAAAATTTCAACTCAGACACTTTGTCCAGCTGATTTCTCAGACACTATTCACCTGATTCTTTTCAAAATTTCACACACATATTCTTAACATGCGCCATTGGAAGTTAAGACTTACTACTTTGTCACTTTTTTTTTAATGTGGTTTATATAAGGCATACAAAACACACACTTTGTTTCTCTCATTGCCTTTCACTCTCATATATGTTTGTATTTATGATACATCTTTTTTTTTTTTAAATTAGCATATAACCATTTCATTTCAAATGATTTTGCCTCAAATTGGTTACATCTGACCTAAACCTGATCAAAAACTCAATAAATTTTAAATACACTCATTTTCCTTTGCACTGAAAACTCCCATCATAAACGTACTGACTACATTTATGGATTAAAAGCTACTACAACAGACACACAACTGATTAAACACCTGCCACAGACACACAACAGTAGTAGGTCTACAACTATTTTCATGTTTTTTTCTAATATATTAGAATTTCTATATCTGTTTGATATATTCATATATTCAGATCCAGATTTCTTTATTGTCATTCAGACAGTACATCAAAGATACATTGCAGAATGAAATTACAATGCATTATGGCCATGATAAAAACAGTTAGATAA
>JAPQRP010000010.1:33864104-33881863 GCA_037367295.1 Apogon hyalosoma
TTGGTATCATTATATTTGTCCAAACTAATGGACCTTTAGTTGGACCAGGCAGGAAAATGAACAACAAACTGAAGAAAACAAGGGAGTGAGAACCATTTTTTCCATGACTATAGGTTTTAATGATAGTATTTTATTGGACTGACCCTCTCAAAATCATATTTGGGCTAAAATGAGTTTTACATCCTTGATTGTTCACATCTGCAGAGTACTTTTTGCCCTTTTTTTTTTTTTTTTGCAAATTCATCCCCCTCTGGCGGGCCAGTTTGGGCCCACGGGCCGCATGTTTGGCACCTGTGGTCTAGACCCCGGTTCGGTAACCTCTGCATCTAAAGTCACATTTTAGGACTGAAATGGGAAAAATCACACCTGGAGCCAAAAGGTTATTTTAGATTTGTATGTTTTACCTCAAAGTGGTGACTGTTTAGGAAGCTCTTTCAGAATAGTTTGTATGGAATAAGTCAAAGTTTCTGTGCATTTACAGAACTACAAAGAAATGAAAGAACTAAATAAAACTGTGACATTTGTCATTATTGTGTTGTGCACAAAAATCGACTGGTGTGTAAATGCTTTCTTTGGAGAAAACAGATGAACACCTTTAGTGTCATAAAATCAAAATGAGTCTGCTTTTACTTCTACTACTGCTACTTCTGCTTTTGTTTTTTTTACAACTGGACAACATCAGAATGACTTTATGGTTGTGACGATGATAGCAAAATGTGTAAAAAAGACAAATAAATAAATAAATAAATAAAAGTTAGAAGATAAGATTTATCCCACAATGGGGAAATTTCAATTAACAGCAGCAACACATAACAAGTATAATATATATAACAAGTAAAATATATAAGGAGAAAAAAATAGGGAATCTGGTATTTATATAAATATTTATTTTTTTTTAAAGAAAGAAAAAGTGTCATTCATTTTCATATGTTTTTTGACAAAGCCACATGGAGCCACTTGAAAAGGGCTCAACAGCTGAAGAGGTGCCCCCCCCATCCCCATCCCTCGGTCTAGACTCTGGTTTTCAGAGATACCAACCTCAGAATCCCTCCAGAGACATTTAGTTCATCACAGTTTGTGGTTCAGTCTAATCAGCCGGAGCTTCTCATCGGCCAAAACACTAGTTCCCTCAAACATGTTTAGAACAGCGACAGAAAACAGGTTTCTTATTCACCCGGGTGAACCATCCACTGTCAGCCTGAACATGAACCGGGGTGAGGAAATTGGAGGGGAAGGTAGGAAATGACTGCTAAAGCATGTTAGCGGCCGTGCACAGGCAGGCTTCTGTGGTCCGGCCAGTGGCGCATTGTTGGCCTCCCTCTGGTTCCAGCGAACCCTGGGGATGAGGTGTGTTTACCCGCCTCAGCTGGCCCACTTCTCCTCTAACAGGACCCCAGTCACAGCACAACCTGCTAATTGACGCTGAGGGATGCAGCGCTGAAAGCCGCCTGTCCTCACATTGACGGCCTTCGATTTGCTTTTTAAGGCCGCTTTTTAGGCACCGAAGTTAAAAAAAAAAAAATCCATTTTTATTTAAGATTTCAAAAAGCTGTAGTTTGGAAGCATTTAGGATAAAGTCATACGGTAAATGAGAAAAATATTGGATATGACCCAAACTTTATGATGGGAGTAAATTTATCCATCTGATTTGCATTATGACGTCACAGGGCGGCAGCCATATTGGATTGAGCAAGTTTTACTAAAATTGATCTTTGAACATATTTACATGGATGTTTTCTTTGTGTTTTTGGTTTTCTGTCATCTTATCCTCACATTAAATTAGTTTAACCAGTAGAAAGTAAAATACTGTAAGTAAGCAACAGGGTAGCCAAATCTGTCCTCATCCATCAAAACGATATGCTCCACTGTTTGGCTAAAAAGCTACATACTTTTTAAAAATATTTAAGTTAATTTATTTGAAGTATAATATGCACAAAAAAAAACACACAAAGGAAACTTCCATGAGAAAAACATTCAGTATGACCCAAAGTTTGATGGGAGTAAATGTAGTCATCTAATTTGCATATTGTGGCGTCACATGGTGGCGGCCATATTGGATTGTATAACTTTTAGTAAAATTAAACTTTGACCATATCTACATATGTACAAGTTTTCTTATTTTTTGTCATCTTATTCTTATTGCATATGTATAAGTATATTGTTTTGCATAACATTTAGTAAAATTGAACTTTGAACATATTTACATGGAACTTTTCGTTGTGTGTGTGTTTTTTTTTTTTTTGGTCAATTTATCCTTAAAATAAATGAGCTTAAACATCAGTAGAACATTAAATGCAGTTAGTTTTAGTATCTTTTAGTCCAAGCAGCAGAGTAGCCAAATCTGTCCTTATCTATCCAAACTAAAACTAAATAAACTTTACTGACGCACTAAACCAGTGCAGGACCACGCCTTTAAACTGGATTTTCTTCTTCACTTTGAATAGAAACATGCCCTGAAATGGTGTCAGGACTGAAGGGGCACATGTCCGCCGTCTAGCGGTGGGAGGTGGGAACAAGATCTGGCAACTCCCTCTGGAGCTATGGTCTGTTTCAGCCAATTATGTTGCTTGTCGCAGTATTGCAACTTTGGCGCTTAAAGGGTGAATATCTCCACACCCACACGTATACATTCACGTATCCAGGCCCAAACGCACCCCCCCCACACAGCTGCAGAGGTGGAACCGGATATTATAGGTGTGTTTTGTGTGCGCTCGCTGTGCAATAAAAAGATGAAGTGGGGTGCGAGGTGCAGAAAGGCTCCTCTGTGGCGAGGAAGAGAGCGCTGGCCACGCTCCACAGACGTCCTCTGTCCCCAGGCTTCATCACACATTAATGAGGCATCTGTGTGGATCCCGGCCCTCGGCGAGGCTCTGACGCTGGTTCCGCCTTGAAACCTTGAAAAACAACAACAACAACAGCCACTCGAGAAACGCTCTGAGCATCCAATCAGGGATGAGATTTCACCTCAAACACTGAGCCGTCGCCGACCAACAGATGCCCATTCAGGGGTTCTGAACTGGAGCTGGTGGCGGCGGTAACAAGTGCAGCCAGTCATAAAAAGGACGCAAGTGAGACCTGTAGGGGATCTGAACGCGCTTTGACCGATTCTGTCGTTAACCATCATCAAAAATAGGACCAATGTATCTTATTACACATGTTTTCATGGGGTTTTTCACGCGTGACCCGGAAACGGCTTGAAACAACTGACTTTGTGTGTCGCGTCTTCCAGTTTACGTGACACTATTAGCTGAGGCCACATCGAAGGGTCACTGCTGTGTATCTCAGTGTACATCCAATAAACACAGGCAACTATATTTAAGTTTTCACGGTTTTCCTTCCGATTTTAGTTGAGAAGAAGAAATGGGTCGTCGCAGTTCGTGGAGATGAGGGTCTGAACGTCAGAATCCAATCGGCAAGTGCGTTGGTGTCTAACAGGTGTCCTGAACACCGGCATTTATGGAGGATTAGCAGGGAAACATCAGTGATATCAAGAGGTTCAAAAGTCCTCTGATGGGTAACCTGCAAACACATACAGGGATGGACTGAAAAAAAAAAAAGGATTTTCACTGGTACGGCCACAGGTAAAATTAAAGGAAATGCGGGCAAGGAAGTGTAAAAAAATGAAAGATTCATGGCTGAAAATAATAGTCAGGACATTTAATGATGATTATCCTCTAATCTGACCGTGGTTGATCCACAGCGGGTTTGTTTTAGTGTGAAGTGAGCGTCACCTCTGTTTACATCCAACCATAGACATCACTGAGCAGCACATATTAGATTTATTGATATGCGTGTGTTTTAGCCAAAAATCAAGCCCTTAGAAGTGAGTTACTGTGTAGACAATGGGTTTGAGCACGGGTCGGGTTGTGGGTCTAATGTACTCTGGTTCGGGGGGTGCGGATTGGACATAGAAAAAAAAAAAAATGCCAGTGATGGGTCGGGTTGCGTCCTCAGCTTTGTGAGTACGGGTTATTTTCCCTACTTTTATCCTCTTGATTCCCTTCACAGTATCACTGTTTCCCTGGTAATCCTCTTCCCAGAAAGGCCACCTGCCACACACCTGTGACATGAGTTTCACACCCCTGATCTGACAATAATAAATATGACGCCAAACAAAGACTTTGATGATTTTTACAAAAGGCCGGAGTGGGAAATAGCGCTGTCATTCATGCTTTCAGAGCTTAATCCAAAGAAAGCTCAAACCGATTCCCTTGATTAAACGGTAATGCTTGGTTTATTGAGGTTTTTAGAATCACTAACATCACGCGCCATTTGAGTCGACGACGATACGAGCAGAAAGGAGGAACGGCGGCCAGACGTTTGTGCAATCGGACGCCCCATTTACAGCCACAGGCTCCACATGCGACACCGTCAGACGGTTTGTCAGATGAAAGGCTTCAGTTAAAAGTCTCTGCTCTTGGCGAGTGCCGTCCCACTGTTTATCTGACTGGGTACGGAGGATGTGCACGCCAAATGGCCCCGGTCCTGATAACTTTCTGCAGCGAATGGAGGCCATTAGACTCTGTTAGATTTACTCTGGTTTGGCTTCTATGCTCAGGAACTTTTGCTCCCAGAAAAGCTTTTTTCCCCCCGACACACGGTTTCCATTTTCTTTCTAGCCTACATAAATAAATTTAGCAACAAACAAACAAATGGCAACAAATCTGCCAACTTTTAATCCCCTAAGTGGAATTATGCCTGTCTGAGTTTCTGTGTGGCTCTGGATCTTCTGTGGAGTTTTTCATGTGGAACATAATGTGCTCCAGACACCGTGTCACTGAAGCTATGGTTTGATAAGGCGTTTATAGGAGCGCGCACAATTATGTCACAACTGGAAAATGGTGCCAGATAATGACACAGTGAGTGGATGTGAATGCAGCTGGATGACCCGGCCCTTTGGCCACAGCAGTCGGTCTGGGTCTTTGATTCCTGTTGAGTCACAGGGTCAGTTTGACATGAGGGCAAAGTTTGATTTCTTCAGTCTTCTCAAACCTTTGGTCTTTGGCCTCGTATACTCGTATTCATCTGAAGACCAACAGATTTATTACCCTACCCTGGGGCACCGCTGCCAATTCAGGGCCCCGTGAAAGGTAACCGTTGTGAACACTTCATAAAATTCAATATCTTCGCGATCTATCGGAGCAGTGTAAAATGAAAGTGAAACTTAACACCCTTTCAACGTCGGACTTTAGACTTCTACGCCTCTATTCTACAGCGGACCTTGCACTACATTTTCACAACTTCTAACCTGTATCCACTGGACCCCCTCCACTTACTCTATGCCCCCTCACAAATGCTGGGCCCCATGAATTTGTCATGTTTACCCCCTTTTGAAGGCCCCCCAGGCCCCACCCCCTGAACAGGAGGCTAGGGGTACTGCTTTTGGTTCGGTTTGTTTGTTTCTTTGTGTTTTAACACTCTAGCAGCAAAAACATGGGTTAAATTCATACTAAATTGGGTTTATATATTGACAGTGACCCAGAATAGATGTGATTACATTTTGGGAAAAGTAGGTCAAAGTTAAATTTTTTTTGATAAAAAAAAAAAAAAATCTCCCATTTACTTATAATGGGCGAAATTTCAAATGTCTATAAAAACATCAATTTTGTTTCAATTTACTTCAGTCTTGGCACATATTTAGAGGCAGTTGATATGCTGACATCAGCACATGCATAGACATGAGGACATCAGCTGGATCGATGCTACAGTACGTGCGAGGGGCGGGGTTTGTTGTGCCTGGAACCACTTGTTATCTTTACAACCTTCTGATGTGCACAGGCTAAGCAAGCCTTCAAGTATGCGAGTGTCAAAGAATAAGACGTCCTTTTGGGAAGTACACTTACTTGCATTCTTGGCACGAGTCGGATAAGCAGATGTTAATGCTCTCATTTCTCCATGAAAGCACTACTGACGATATGTTATCGTATTTTAGCTCCTTTAAACTATTAGAATGTAATAATCTTCAAAGACCTGAACAGCCTCCGTCAACCAAAAGCATCTGCTGATCTAAACTGTTTAATACCTGTTGATCCATTAATCCAATCAGTCCATGGAAATAACTGTTGTAAAATGCAGTTTGTCGTCTTTTCATGGTCATCAGATACGACCCGTTTGGACGTTCAGAGACAACATTGACTCACCAGTAAAACACATTTAGTTGGATCCATGACAGTGGATGGAGATGATTGTTTTATGTTGCGTTAATGATATATTTTACTGGAAAAGCCCCCCCCCCATATCACACCATATGCATAAATATTTATTTTTTTTCTTCATATTTTATGTTTCATAAGTGTATATTTTATGTCTCTTATCTTTTACTCTGAGCTTTTACACAATCAGTTAATTAAATATAGGAAAATACATAATTTTCACCAAAAAATGCAAAGGATAATGTCATAGTAAATGGTGATAAATGACTTAAGAAAGGTTAAATGTACAGAGAAACTCATTTGGTCGGTGCCACAAATATAGGTTTTTAAGAGTTAATTCTGAATTCGACGGTTCTAAAAAAAAAATTAAGATGATCATGATTGATTGTACTGATCATGCTGTAACAAAACTATAACATTAAAAAAGACATAATGAATGTAAAATTCCTCATATTTAGGACATTATTTAAAGCCATTGGAGTCACACAGACAGATCAGAAACACAGTCACAGTAAAAAGCCACAAGCAAATGCCTGACATCAGCCAATAAATCTGTGTAACTCACAAATAATTGTATGACCTCGATTTTCCTTCATTTTGTTCGTCGTTTTCTCGCCAGTGTGGGTGTGAAATAGGCCCTGCATTACATTCATAATGGTATTAAAATGTGTTAATTTTGACACTGGACTTGGCTGTGAAAGGGTTAAAAGCCCTTAATTCCAGTTTAACCACAGCTTGTTGTTGTTTAACTGTTGGTTTTTCATACTGACTCATAACTTGTTACAGTAGCGAGCGTGAGAGGTTTTTTTTGTGTTAAATATGTCGGCTGTGTGTCGTAAACGCGGCTGTAAATCAGAGCCTGACATCAGCTGCCGTTGTCTCCGGTCTGGATGAGGATGCGTGTGTGGCTCGTACACGCTCCTCACGTTGAACTCTGATGTTGACGGTCGGATTACGAGCCTTCGTTTTAACCGAGCGGCGAAAACCGGCACAAGCGTTTCTCTGTCTGGGCTTTCGTTCACAGCTGCTGCACTTGCCATTTGCTTTTGCTGGGTGTGTGTGTGTGCAGGCCGCTCCAGGTGTGGCCAGGTGTTTCGGGGCGACCGCACGCATCGCCGCGACCACACATTCCTCTGATGGACTGAGGTGGATCCACCAGTTCCACGTCACTGACCGACCTGTTGACCCGAGCACGTGAGCGCCGGCACAGATAAACACACTGGAAAACGTCTAAATCTGACCCAGTGTATTTGTGTCATTTCTAGTCCAAATATCTCATCACACTTAAAATCAGACAGAATCACCTAAAGAGGAACTTTACACTGAGATATAAGAACTGATTTATAGACAATAGATCTGGAAAATCTGGTTTAAGAAATCTGAACAAGATCATTTTCACTGGTTCCACTGGCAGATTTTTTTTTTTTTGTTGCTTGAATTAAGGAGGAAAAAAAAATCTTGAATTAAGCAAAAGAATCTGCCAATGGGCCAAAAAAACCACCTCTGACCAGCGCAAAAACTTTTCATCGAAAAGAGACAGTTTTGGTGAAATTATCGTTTTTCTATTATGCAAATTTTTATGCGCAGTGTCTACAAATTCACTTCACAGTTTTGAGAAATTTTGGAGAAAATTGACTTATTCTTATTTTCAAATTTTGTATACATTTTTGAAATATTCAGAATGTGCCTTTCTCTATAATGGTCCACATTTTGATGGTGTATTATATGTCAATGGTTAGAGGGACCATATAGACAATCTAGTTCTTACTGATCACTGATAAAAGTCGTATATGGAGTTTGATTGAATTCGTTGCGTTCTCCTCCAGTGAAAGTCCCGCCCACTTCAATTGGGAGATTGACCTGCATCCAGACCACTGGACTCTAACTTAGGCTGCGTTCAAACAGCAGGTTTTAATGCATAATAATGCGTCAGTTTTGTGCTGTTCAAACTGTCTTTAACCCCTTAAAGCCTGAACCATTAAATCACTGACAGAAAATTCCAGTTCTCTGAAACTGGAGCCTTTATTGGTCCTTCTGAACAACCAAAAAAAAAAGTTTTTCAAATATCAATTTACATGTATAAGTTTAAGTTTTGTATCCTATTTGATCCATCGGGTCTCAATGCTTAAATATTATTTTTGAACAAACACAAAGATGATGTCACAGAAACATGTCTGACAAATTGCTAATTCCTTTTCAAAAATGCCAAAATTCTTCCTCCTCCCTCATTCATGTCAGTCCTGTAGTGTCACTAAAGGCCTCTGGTGATTGAATTCCTCCCCCTGGTGGATTATCTGTGTATTGCATGTATCTAATTGAATACATCAGGTTTTTCAAGAAAAAAAAATCACACTGATCATGTAGAGAGCTTCAAAACTCATGTATCAAATATGACACGTTTGGCATTATAGGGTTAACAGATCGGATACAGGTCACCTATGGGCCAAAAAAAAAAAAAAGTATTTGGGCCACATTTGCCTGCAGTCTGAACGTAGCCATGGAGACAGAATCTGACAACCTCACAAATTCAACTGGGGATTGATTCAGACAGAACATGACGCTGAGATTCAGGGAAATTGAACCTATTTTATTAGTGTTTTCTTCTGGATCGGCTCAGTTAAAACACCTGTGATATGATCGCACGCCTCCTCGTCTCACCTTTGTGTTCTAGGACAGACCTCATTCATGCAACAGTAATAACAGAAAAAGCCGTTACCGAACCCCAGACGGAGACGGTCCGAGCCTCATCACCCTCCTATGAAGCCCATCCCAAACATCTTACCTCCCTCAGCCCGTCAGCGTTTCCCCCTCCTCTACGCTTCAAAGCTGCTTTTGTCTGTTATATTAGAGCGCTGGAGGTCTGTCCACGTCTGCACAAAGTATTTAAGGGTAGTATTTCAGTTCAGCGTTCTGCAACGTACAAGATGCATGATGTACAAATGGTTTTCCCATGGTTGGAGAGATGGCTATCGCTGCAGCTGATCCAGTGATGACGGACAGGTTTTAGGTCGGTGCACGCTCTTAAGAGGGATGAAGGAGTGAGTTAAAGGACTTTGGGAGATAAAGAGCTGAGTATCTGTCAGTTAAGAGACTCATTTTTCATGTTCTGTGGGTTAAAAAAATAATACTCCCACCTCCCATCAGGGTTTTCTTCAGATGCTCCCATCGTCCAACACAAACAACACAAAAAACTGTAAAGTTTCAAGGTGTTTTTTTTTTTTTTTTTTCTACAGTGAAGAGCGGCGTCCTTTACCTTTTAGCTACAGTGTTACCGCCTTTTTCCTGTTTTTTTTAGCAGCGGTGGTGTTTGCTCAGTGAACAGACAGAGCAAAAAATTAAGGGAAGTTGTCTTTGTCATGATCTTCGTTAGCACTTTCTTCAAACATCTTCTCCAATGAAACTCCCGGTCGGGTTCATTTCAAATTTTATATGCGGCTTCCTTGAGACGATGTCTACAAAGTCTGCTCACAGTTTTGAGAAATTTTAGATTCTTGACGTTTCGGGAATTTTTGAAGGATTTAAAATTTAACTTTACTTCAAATGGTCCATATTTTGATGGTTTATAACACGTGAATGGTTAGAGATATCGATATAGTTCCTATTGATCACTGATAGAAGTCGTATATAGGCTTTAATTTGAGTTCATGACCTTGAGTGACTTTGAAGGGTCAAACTCAGGGTCACCAATGTTTAGATTTCAACAATCTTCTCAGACGAAACCACTGGTCAGATTAATTTCATGTCTTTTTTTGTATCTTCTTTGGGGCAATTTCTACAGGGTTTGTTCATAGTTTTGAGAAATTTAGATTTTTGAACTTTTGACGAATTTTCGAAATATTTAAAATGTGCCTCTATTTATAATGGTCCATATTTTGATGGTTTATAACATGTAAATGGTTAGAGATATCAGTCTAGTTCCTGTTGCTCACTGATAGAAGTCGTATATGGAGTTTGATTGAATTAGTTGAGTTCTCCTCCAGTGAAAGTCCCGCCCACTTCTGTTGATCTCCTGCATCCAGACCACAGGACTGGAACGTAGAACAGAACCTGACAACCTCACAAATTCAACTGGGGATTGATTCTTGATAGAACATGACGCTGACGTACAGGGACATTGGAACTATTTTTAGTTCAGAGGTCGAGTCAGTCAAAAAGTGACCACGTCTCAGCACAAACTGAACCTTCCACAGTGGATTTAACTATTAGTTATTTTTTCTCCTGCTGAGAATTGACTCCAGAATTAAACTCTTATTTTGAGACACTCTGTGGAATTGGATTAACTTTCCGTGACACTGCGAGGGGATTTGTTGTGCTTCTAAGACAGTTGAGACAGTTAAGACTATAGCCCCTTTTCCACAGCACTTCTATTCCGGGAATATTTCACCTTTATTTCGGAACGACAGACGTCTGCGTAAATGAAACGGTGGATCATTTGGTTCTACCTCGGTAACGCCTCTGGAGGTAGGAACAGAGCCCCAATCAAGGTGGAATCAGGATCCCGGAACGCTATGTAAAGGAACATCTCTCATTCCGTGACCAATGGTGCGACATTTTGATGACATGTTGCGTGTGCGACCCCAGCGCTGGGAGGATTTAAAAATGAGCGCGGGCCGTGTACAGTAAACAAACATGTCAACGCCACCAGAAAGATGTGGAACTGTGGAGACGCCCAGATCCACCACCTGTTGTGACTTCGGGAGGAGGACTCTATCTATGCTAACATTTAAGGAACGATGAAAGATGGGCCGACTCTGGAGAGGTTAGCAACACCGCTATGATCAGGGTATTTCCGACATGCAAGTTATCCGTCGCGCTGCATCATCGCCCCTTGGATTCCAGAACGCAGGGCTGCTGTGTAGAAGTCCAGCCTGTCTCACCTCTGTTCCTGCTTTGGCTCAGCTGTGGAAATCGGTCAATGGTGGGAAAAAAGAGGGGATCACCATCAGACCTTTTTTCCAGAATGTCTGTGTAAAAGTGGCTCATGACACTGGCTCTGTTTGATCTACATTACTCAGGTCACATATTCCTTGTCTGAAAGAACAGCATAAACGTGCGGTTCTTCCTCCAGACCGACTCCACAGCCACCTGTAAAGTCAAACAGACCTTTACTGTCACCGAGTACAAGTGAGTGTTTGGCTCCGAGGCTTCGTCGAGCTGCTGATTTCTTTACAGGCTTGGACACTTTCCCCGGCAGCACTCAGGCTCCTGAGGGACCTGGACTGTGCAGCATGAAAAGGTCGCCTCAGGGGGATTTTCACCGTTTGAAGAGTCCTCCATGTCCACTGCCCCCACCCACTCAGGGCTGCCCTCCCTGAGTCAACAGCGGCTCGCTTTTCAAGGCTGTTTGACCAACAAGTGTGTCTGTACATTCACAAGTTGACACCTACTGATTTAAGGAGCCCTGTGCTCGCATATTTGCTCAGGATGCGGAATTCTAGACGTTCCTTTTGGTCGTTTTTTTTCTGAGCGTTTCTAGGTGGGGCTGGATGTTATGAGTCATGAAACTGATGAGTAAGTCAGAGGTGATGTTCTCTGATGGTGGATTGGAGAATGAGATGAGCTGCAGTAGTCTGTTTTAAAGTCTTAGGTGTAGTAGTCGTCGTCGTCTCAAAGATTCTTTGTCAATTCACTAGATGCCGGAACATACAGAGAGTTAAGATACGGTTTCTTTCTCTCTTGTTAAATGTTGTGCTTTTTTTTTTTTTTTTTTAAAGAGAGGAAAAAATAGAATAAGAATAAGTGTTATAAAGAATAAACTATAACAGAATATAAATTCAACATGTCAGTCTATTTATAGTAGCAGCAGTAGTGCATTACAGTAATGGTTATGAGATGCATAATGGAACCAGACAGCAACAGATTTGTCAACAGCAGCAGAAGGGGGCAATAGTGCAACGTGTATAGAATAAACTATATAAAATAAAAATGTAAAGGTACACTATAAGGACAAAAGTATGTGGACACGTTGTGTTCAGGTGTTTCTTTTCGAACAGGGGTCTGGGAAACAAAACAATAAGGACTAATGTCAGAATATAGGTTTATTATCTCTGCCAAAGAGGTTGTTTTCATCAGGGTTTGTCTGTTTGTTTGTTCATCTGTCTGTTGGCAAGATAACTCAAAAAGTTATGGAAGGATGTTGATGAAATGTTCAGGAAATGTTGATACTGGCACAAGGAACAAATGATTAAATTTTGGTGTTGATCCAGATCACTGTGTGGATCCAGGAATTTTTTGAAGGATTCTTTATCATTGCGAGATAGGGACAGTGTCAACATGTGCACATAGAACTGCACAATAGAGAGAATATGAATGTGAATCTAATGCTATGTATAGGTTTTCAAGGTCCAGGAATTCATTTTAGGAGTAAATGAATCATCGCACAGGGAGGGGGGGGATCTGCGCTCCCCGAGTGCTTTTCTAGTTCATTCATTCATTCATTTTTGGAACCCACTTTATCCTCACTGGGGTCACGGGGGTCGCTGGAGCCTATGCCAGCTACTTATGGGTGAAGGTGGGGTTCCTCCTGGACATGTCTGCGGTTCATCACAGGGCTGAACATATACAAACAACCGCTCTCACTTTCACACCTATGGGCAATTTAGATGAACCCATTAACCTATCAGAGCGTGTGTTTGGACAGTGGGAGGAGCCAGAGAACCCACGCAGACATGAAGAGAACATGGTTTTATATTGTGTTAAATATTTCAAAACTACTGCTTATTTTTTAGTCTGTAACCAGATCCATTTCTTCTCCTTTGTCAGCCATTGTTTGTTGCTATTAAATCTAAACCAGTGTATTTTAGCTTCTACAAGATGAGGTTTGAGAATAGTTGAATAGATGGAATCTCCATGGAACAACTGTATAAATGCAGGGTGTAAATGTAGGTCAGTGAGTCGCTACTGGCCCCGATGGTCAAACACTGGGTTTCACTCTTTAAAGCATCTTTTCTTCCGACCACAGCCGCTCATTTCTGAACCAGAGTAACCACATCACATGCAGATATCATCTCAGCAGGGTCACAGGGTCTAAGTGGAACGTCCTGACATTTTTACAAGAACAAGACACACTTCAGGGTTTCGTTTGGACCCGAACTGTAATTTAGATCAAACAAACGGAGAAATTCTCATCGCCGTTATCTGACAGGATGCCCTTGCCCGGTGCAGACTTGTTGATGGAACATAAACACCAGCTATCTTTGTGATGAATGCGTTTGGCTGTACGAACAAAGTTCAAGCGCCATCGGCTCAACCCCCGCTAATGACCAAATTTGTTTAGGAATGAGAGTGCACATGCGGTCCTTACACGGCACATTTGTCGGGAGGCATTCATTGGGAAAAGCTTAGTCAGGCTGTAGGATCCTGAGAAGGGAATGATGGGAGCTGATGTATGCACTTTGTCTTCCTCCTGAGAGGAAGGGATGGATTTAAAGGGCTTTATCCACGGGGCCAATCCTCTTGAACCCTGCTACGCTGCCATTTCAGCAGGAAACAGATGGGGGGCATCTGCTCTGCGGATGGAAAATCTGCAGGATTTGGACACAATAGAGCAAGATGGTTCACACTGAATATATACATATTATATAGGACGTATTAACCCTCGAGAGTTCCTTAACCCTCGGGTACTCTGCCCGTAGAGGCTCTTCATAACCACCAAAAGCATGTAATCTGTGCAGCACCGTAGTCATATCACTTTTTTATACGGTTTGTTTTTACCTCGTGAAAAAGTCTTTATATTTCATCAACTTGAGCCATAAACAAAAATACCAAATACTCAATAATTGTCATATTTTTAACCCTTTAAATGCCATGTTTTTAAAGTAAACAAACCTTTTTTTTTTTTTTTTACACAAGAACATGTTTGTTTTGTTTCATAATTTACATAAAAAATGTAATTACTACTTTTAAAAAAAGGATTATTATGCATCCTGGCATATATCAGTGGTTAACAGCAACATTGGTTAAAATGCATAATTTTTTGTGCGAGGTCAAAAGTTCTAAAATGTTTCAGTGTGCATTTTTTACTCACTTTGGAGAAGGGTATTAGTTTAGTAAAAATGAACAACTTTTGAATTGTGGCCTTAAATTGTAACAATAATATGACATTTTATACCATGAAGTGTGAAGTGTGCATAATATGCTCACCCGGATACTGGAAAGTTTATATTATGCTATGTTTACATAACTCCACTGTGGTTTTTATCTAAAAAAAAAAAATAAAACAATTATTATTAGACCCTGAGATGGGTCAGTGATTTACAGCAACACTGATTTTGATTTCTTTCTTGATTTCTTCAGCGTCAGTGACAAATGTTAGCTTTCCAAATATAAATCATATCTTTGAGTTTACGCAGGCAGAAAACTTGAACATGAATGTAGTTTTACACTAACAAGCAGAAAAATAAAGAAGAACTTAATCGTCTGTGACCTCTGGCTAAACTTGACTTTATCATTTTTTTCAGAAACGGGTTCAGATTTGCCATTATAAGATATATTTACTGTCTGGGTGTGTCAGATTCTTTTCTGTATTAGTGTACAAAATGACTAATCCTACTTTCAGGTAAATATTTGTCGACCTTATTGGCTCATGGTCTGAGGTTTTGTCTGGTCGGTGCATTGAGAGTCGGCTTTAGCAATTATTAACAGTCACTTTGTGTGTGTCATTTGACATGCATGGTCCATAAATTCTTCTACCTACTATGAAAGATGGGCTGAAGTGATTAGACATGGGCAGTAAATTTACTGTAGAGGAAAAGCTAGTCCCATATTTCACTGAATGTCTGAGCAGATCTGCCCAGAAATGTTAAGCTCCGTGTTCAGTTTGATGCGTTCATTGATGTGAAATCTTCCCGATACCGTTCGTTGCACCTTCACAGGCGTCTCTTGTGCTGATGACCACCGTCATCTTCCGCTGAATGAACTGTTTTTCTGCTTCTCCATCGGTGCCTCATGCAGGTGGTCTGCAGTTTCTCCCTCTGGCAGGTTTATTGGAGCTCTGATTCCTCTCACACCAGGAGGGAAATGACAGGAGATAATGAGCGCCTTTAATTACCTCCTAGCAGGATGCAAGCCACTGCAGCACAGCATTATGGGAGAGTGACTCAGTGGAAAAATAAAAACAATAGAGTGCAGATGCTGATGCAGCAGGAGTGCACAATATGGACCGACGCAGTGTCCTCATATCCTACAAACAGAGAGAGGAAGTATTATACAGTTAAACATCTCCAAATTATTACAAAATTAAATATTTATATGGTCAGTGAACCATGTGAGATTAGGTTAGATTAGATGGAACTTTATTGATCCCTCAGGAAATTAAACTTCCAGTAGCAGCACAACACCAAATATACATGTCTAAGAAATAACAAAAACAAAACTACTAATGATAATTATAATAAAGTGATAACAGTAGTAATAATAAGATATCACTAATTAATTCTGACCTTGTGGTTCTTCAGTTATAGGTTTTGGAATTTGGTATGGTAAACAACCTTATTTATTTATTTATTTAGCACAGTGCACATTAATGAACACATTTATCTTTTTCACTATAAACATGTAAATATGCCAGAGTTTGCGACAGCCTCAGTGCTAATTTTCATCCGCAGTCCCCACTTCTGGCTCCGTTCAGACTGCAGCTCAAATCTGAGTTTGTGCCCATATGTGACCTGTATCCGATCTGTCACAGACACTTTGAGGAGCACTAATCCGACTTTTTTTCAAATCCGACCCAGGACACTTTCATATGTGGGCCTAAATCCGATACGTATCTGATATTTTGGGATGCAACTTGAGTCCGAACGGCCAGGTCGCATTTATCTGACCTTTACGAGATTGAAATGCGACAAACGTCACAATTCTGCGTCCCAGGAGGAGGAGCGGCAGAAAAACATACTTCCGTAAACACAGTGCGTGTCTGCGTGGTCACGCGTTACGTCAGGACCTCTTTTGCACTTGTGGGTCATATTCAGTTCATACTCAAAACTGATAGTCACATTTAAAAACGCTGTCAGTACAGTTCTCCCATACACCCTTTTTTTTTTCTTTTTCCTGTTTGGCGTGGTGTATATATACTTGTATATTCTCTAATAATATTAATAACACTACATGTCCTTATCTTATGTGTAGGATGTAACTGAATAAGCAGATCTGTCGACTATTAGGCTGTTTTTTTTTCTTTCTTTGCTTTTATTATTTTATTTAACTTTTTTAATTTGACCTTTTTTGTTCTAGGAGTACTTTGCTGTTTTTTTTTATTCCTATCATCAGGTATGTTATGTAGGACTAGAGGTGGGAGGGTGAGGGGGTGGGAAGAATGGGACATGCTTTTAATGCCTCTGAATTGAATATTCATATGTTCAATGTAACTTCAGTCTGCACCAAAAATGATAAATAAATGTTTGTTTTTTTTAAAAAAGAAGTCTCATTTAATATGTAATATGAACGAACGCACAAAAAAAATCGGATTTCACCAAAAAATCCGAATTGTGCATTAAGACCTGCTGTCTGATCGTAGCCTAAGAGGCATCAATACTCCAAACGTACATGACAAACATCAGTACATTACAGGGGGAAAAAAAAAATCGCAATTATTTCTACCAACGTTGCCCAGTCCTAGAGCACACAACAACAACGATGCAGAAAAAAATAGTTGTGTGCAAACCTCGTAGAAAGTGAAGACAGAAGATGTGGACAGTGACAGTGAAATCGCAGCAGACATATGGTCCCGTCAGCCGGGATTCAGGGCGTTTGTTCCACCGTGGAATGCTTCCTAACCACCCAGTGATCAGGTCGCCCCATGAGAGCTGTTTAAAATAAGTATAATTTCAGCCTGAGCTTCTCTCAGCTGCATGTGGTTGAAAAACAATACTCCATCGAGTCCCCGCGTGGGTCATGTCTGTTCGCACACACTCACTTATGTTGAATATTAGGTCACGGATGTCAAAGTCTTCTTACTTCAGGTTCCACATTCTGCCCAATTTGATCTCCAGTGGTTCAGACCAGAAAAATAATCACATAATAACCAATAAATAATGACAACAACAGATGTTTCTCTTTGTTTTAGTGCAAAACATATGAAAATAGTTATATTTACAAACTATACAAAGAAAAAAGATGTGAATAACCTGAAAAAAACTGAAATTTCTGAGTAAAAATAAGTGCAATTTTAACAATATTATGCATCATCTTATCATTTATACATGTGCATTACAGATCAGATCGACAAAGGTGCAGAATATTGGTAAAATTGCACTTAATTTCTTTTAAACATTTCAGGTTGTTAGTATTTTTTAAGTTATTCACATTTAATTGTTAAAGGATGGTTTGTAAATGTAAATATTTTCGTAATTTTATTTTTTTTTGCATTAAAACAGAAAATTTTGGAGTTATTATTTACAGCCATAATGTAATAATATTTTGGAGAAAATTTGGAGTCATGATTATACCATCATTTTACATGAAATCAATGTTGGGATAGATGGATGGATGGATGTTTATGGGTTGTTTACCATTCAGACTTGGGAACATATGTGTAAACTTGTTTTATATAAATTCTCTCTTTAGAGGCATCAGTTAAGGTTCAGAAGGAGCTAAGTTTATTTTATATAT
>JAPQRP010000010.1:33939598-33951387 GCA_037367295.1 Apogon hyalosoma
GTCTTGTCTTGTCTTGTCTTGTCTTGTCTTGTCTTGTCTTGTCTTGTCTTGTCTTGTCTTGTCTTGTCTTGTCTTGTGAACTGTATTTATTTATTCAACTTGTATTTTACCAGGATGTCCTTTTGAGATTGAACGTCTTTTGCGAGGCAGACCTGGCCAAGAGGCTGAGCTGGCGCAATAATGATAAACAGCAGTTGGCCATAACAATACAAACATTATAACAGACTTTCAGTTAAGGATAGTATGTGCCCTTTTCTATTAATTTAAGTGGTAAAAGAGCCTTGAATTAATTCCAGGAAGTTGAATGTTGATGAACTTTCAAAGTGATAAAGAGGAGTTTCTGTGGTTTTACACTTTGAGATGGTACAGTTTATTAGATGTGGTGTGATTTCCACTAACATTTGAGCTTTTGAGAAATTAGCCTCATTACAGATGATCTTAGTTTGAGCCTTTAGATCATGTACTGTGTAATTAAAAGATACTCCAGTTCATTAACTTCATAGCATAATTTCGTAAGTCATATTTTTGGCCAAATTGTGATACTGCATAACTTTACTCTCCAAACACTGCTGCTTCATTTTGCGTCACTGGCTATGTCCTGAAAAAATATGACTTAGCAATTAGCAATTATGCTATGAGGCTAACGAGTTGCATCATGGGAACAGTTGGATGAGGATCAGGGACTCTCTGTGTTGACCAGCTCTGCTTCAGTAGGAGACATGCCCCTCGCTGCCTGCAGTGACGTCCTCCAGATGTTCAGATGTCCAGATCCACAGAAGCCGTGGAGGGGTCATCATGTGACCACTGTGTGTCAGACCATGCTGGTCTTTCTGGGTCGGCCAGAGTCCCTCTCCCTCTCTGCTGCTGCTGTTTCTGTTCCCTGAGGCCACTGAGGCCGGCCAGCCCTGCCACAGTGCCAGAGGCTATGGGTAAACTCAGGCAGGTCTTGGGCCCAGAGGTGCCACCTCACATTTACAGTTAGTTGGTGTGAGGAGCGTCGGTGACGGGCCTGGATGTGATCGGATCCGAGTAGCACTAATCCAGTGGGCTGGTTGGGATGGTTGGGACTCTGGTATCCCATTAAGTTTGGCCTGGAGGATCATAAGGTTACAATTTCAAGAGTCTGGACTAGTCCCGGGTAATGTGATCCGAAGGTCTACAGCACAGAGACCCTCGTAAGAGGAGCAGGGACTAGAAGAGCCATTAGACTATCAAAGTGACAGACAGGGAGAGGCCAGATAGGCTGGAGGACTCAGTAGAACAGCAGAGAGGCTGAGATCTGAAAACTCACACCATCAATGCCTTTATTATTTTATAAAAGTAGGTTTAGTGTACGTAGAGTGATGCAGTACATTCATATCTACAATTATGAGCTTCTGACCATGTTTACACACTTCATTCTGCATTCTTGTCTGAAACTTGTCTATTTTTAATGGTGTTAGTTTTGTACGTGTTAGTATTCGGTACAGATGGATATCTCAGAACATATGTTAGAGATTTGCTTTTTGGTGACGTGACTGAAATGGGCTTTTGTTTGGATAAATTGGGTACAGCAGACAGGGTTCCTAAAATGTTTTAACTGTCTGTGACCTTTAAGAAGCGAGTAATGGCCTGATTTATAAGTGTATGTTAGTAATTCTTGTTTTTGGTTTAATGATCGTACCTTCAACACAAAGTTCTCCCCTGCAGGCAGCATTTCTTAAATTAAAGCTGATGTAATCAGATCCAATTACATCCAGTAGAAATGTCCCCATTAGATTCCTTTTTTGTTCCAGTTCTGTTTGAGGGTTCAGATCATGATGTTAATTGGGTCCCATCTCAGCCCACTTTATTGAACATGACACTCCAAACAGGCCGTGTCTTTATATCCAACAATATGCCGAAAAGTGAAGGTAAAGGACAAGGGAAAAAAATGAATAATTAAAATTAAATTAGTGACCAGTTAATTTGGTAATTATGACCAATTATGCAGCATGTGGGAGAGTGAAATGATATAAGACCATGAACAAATGAGCATTTTGACACTGTGACCTGTTTTAGCCTTTAGGGGCTTCATGGATATTTAGACATGTTTTATTTTTGGGCATAATTTGACTCAGAATGTGCTCTTCTTAAACAGATTTTTTTCTAATCTTATTTAAAAGTGCAAAAGTATTTTCAATGACTGAAACTCAAGCAAATACAACAGAGCCACCAAGAAAGCATAATTAACTCTGTACTTTGTCTTTTTTTGGAGGAACCTCCACTTCACTTTGGAACAAGTAAAATCCTTAAAAACAGAGGATATTTTTTAAGTGTTAATTAAGTTGGCTTTTAACGTACAATTGCTCTCATTTTGTGTCTTTAGAGTTTAGTAAATCACCTCATTTTCTGACCATCTCAACTTTTTATTAAAACTCCAACTCACTGGAGGAAAAAACTGATTGTTTTGTAAGAACATGTGTATCAACTGGTAAAAATGCAATGGATTCTTTTTAGAGGGTGCAGATGCTTTATGATGCTTAAAGAGTTTACCGTCATTGCTCACGATGGAAAAAAAGAATATTAATTCTATGTTGGCTTTGTGAAATAACCTCCACCATCATCTGACTTGTTGCCTTCTCTGTCAAGGAAAAAGATGATATGAAAGAAGAAAGAAAAGCGTCAAAAGATTTGGTGCTTGAGAATATTTTAATAATTTACCCACCCTCAGGTCAGTCCCTGGGCGTTCAAGATACAAAACAAAACAAAACAAAGGGACGTCATCGACTTCTCAGGCTGCAAGAGAAGCAAAAAATTAAAACAACCTGCCGTGAGAGCAGAGTGCCACTCGTACTCTGCTTTCGTATGGCTCAGAGGTTATTGAAAGGATGAAAATTACACGCTTCAGTTCCCCACAGTAATAAGCAACGGTAAAGAGTCACAGGAAAACTGACGATGCATATACAAGTCTGTCAAAAAGGCAGCGGATGATTCCTGCTGGTGAGTTTGGTGTTTTGTACATCTGTTGGATAAGGCTTGTGTTTTGTTATCATGTTTAAAGGGAGGTTCTTATGCCTTGGTGAGGAAAGAAGTCGACCATAACTGTACGTCTTGTCAGGGGGTAGCCAGCATTATCTTTGTGATAGAGCAGGAACATTCAGTATGACACCAGCAACGCAAACAAGGACATAAATCCTCTCCCTCTGCAGCCTTTTGTTCTATTTACACTAGTTTACCAGTTTCCTTTTTCCTCCAGACTCAAAGCTCTGGGGATGCACAGTATATCAATTAACCCTTTTAGGACCATTGTGTCCCTGGCACCACATTTTTCCATACACCGCCATTCAAATTACCTGAACCGTTTGCACTATTTGACAAAATTCATGCATCATCTGAAAGTTGAGATTGGGTTCTTTCCACCGCTAAAATAACACATTAAGGCAGAGGCCTGCATTAGCTGAGGGGGAGGGGTGGAAGTGGGTGGAGCAGAGAGCAGCAGAGTGCAGTCAGGGAGAGAGAGATGGAAGATTTTTATTTCTTTTAGCAACATTTTGGCGAGGAGATGACAATAAGAAGCTGTAGCATGGACACAGAATGCTCTAGACAAACAAAAATGTTTGAGCGTGTAAAATAGTTGAAAGTTTATTTTCGTAATCTTATAAAGTTTAATTATGCACATTTACAGTTGTTTATCATAATATATATGATATTTTTTTTTACTATAGCTCACTGTTTTAAACATGTATTACTTATAATAATGATAATTAATGGCCAGATATTGAAAGTTCTTCCTTAACTTCCTTGAAAAAAGGTGCTAAAGAATTGGCAAAAAATTTTCTGACATGTTTATTGCAAAAACAACAAAGAAATTTAGGTTGCTTGTTATAATGGGAATCCTTGTAGGGTTTGAGAGTGTCCTGTACCCTGAGGGTATAACGATGGGAGCTCAGGTCTAAATATTTGCAGAGAAGGGTGATGTGTAAGCAAAGCAGTGAGGCCATTAACGGGACTAAATGTCTAGGAAGAATCCCAGAAAGTCAGCCCCAACAACCGTACACGTTTACGTGGACTCCCAACCCATATACACCACCTTTCCCCTGAATGACACCTACAGGCTGAATCACTGGAAGTGCTGCCAGGTTAACTGTTAAATTCTCTGACTGTGTATCTGAAGTAGTATCTGAATGTGCCCTTGTTGTAGTTTTCTCCACTGAAAATTTTGTTGTGGCACAAACCTTGAAGCGGTGGCATGCTTTATTTTCAGTTAGATAAAGGAAGACTTGTATCCCAAGACCACAGCATGACCTCCTTCAAAGCTCATGAATTGATGTTATTCCAAAGTGGAGAATTAGCAAGGCCAATATCTTTCAATTGTTGGAAAAGTTCTTTGAGAGAGCAGCAAAATAATCAAAATAGCCAATTTGCCTTGCAATTTCTTAATTCTTAAGGCAATTTATCCATACAGCTATAGAATTCCTTTTACTGTATAGAGTGCTTCAATGGAGATGAATGTTACAGGATTCTGACTGCTCCTTAAGGTCATTTGCATTACTTGGAGTCCATCCTTTCACTTTACAGTTTGCTACAAGTCTGGATTTCTTTTGACAAATCATTTGATAGCCCTGTGTTTGAGTGATTTCTATTGGTGAGTTGTCAAGTTCCTTGTCAGTCAAGGTGTGAATGAGAGCAGTTAAGTGGCACTGGATGCTTCTCATGGTGACCTCTTTGGTGATCTTTAGGTGCATCCAAACACTCATCAGCCATGACTCCCCGCACCCTGAGGGCAAGTATGTAAACTGTACAAACATTTGGCTGTTTATGAATCATACAGTTTGTTTGGCTTTGAGTATTCAAATGCTGCTTACACTTTTAAAAATTATACAATATTTTCTTATTTTTCAATATCGTATAGAAAACTATGCCAAATATTAACACAAACAGGCTGACAGATACAATACCCTGTGCCAGAAAAAAGGATTCTAATTTTCCAGCTAGTATTTATTTGGAGTTCCTGAAACAACTTGCATTTGCATTTTTCTTGGTGTTTTATGAATCACAATCAATATAAATAGTTGCAGTTAAACCTTTCCAGCAACCAAAATAATAGAAATTACTTTTAAAGGTAATTATTTTTGTCATTTTTTGATAAAGATTCTGGAAAAAGTGGAAATGAATTCAGTTAATTGGGATTCCGTGCACATATTACTAACATTCTGCCATGGTCTAGGACATGACTCCAGAGTCAGATCAACTAAAGATCCAATTAGAGTGATGCAACACAGGTTACAAAGCTGGTTAAAGAGAGTTTGAATTGTGAAGCATTGTTGTGTTTTGCAGCTCCTATAAGGGAAATAACTCGGGAACCAATTATGATAACAAGAATACTTCCCCAGGAAGGCAATGGAAATAATGAAAGAGGCCTTCCATAGCTTTGTTCTGCTTGATTTGCTCAGTTTGCTGAGGCCAAGATATTCAGAAACAGCACCTTAAGCAGTATTATTAATGTAAAATGAAAAAAAAGAGAGAAAGAGGACACGGGATGCATTGCAGGAAGAGGATTTTTCCTTGAACATGCACTTGATTTCAGTCCGATGCGCTTTTGCGTTGCGTTGTATGCCTGTCTGAGTTCACAAGCTGATCCTCCCTCCAGGTTTGAAAACTGCTCTGGCCTCTTCTAAACCCCAGGGCACGGCTTTCATATGTCCGCATATTAGACACATATGGTGCCGACACAGATTTAAGAAATAAGCTGTCATCAAATAATCAAATCATTCATGTTTCACAGAGCAATAATAGAGGTATGTGAGCAGATCCGTCCAGGACCTTTCCTAGTGGGATGCCTTTGTGTGGGCTTGGTGTGCCTGTGGACAAAGGCTTGTTACTGTCTCCTCTTCTTTCTTCTTCATGGCCACACACAGAAGCAAGAAAACAAAAGGAAATCATCAAAAATTACAACGTGATATCATGACTCATGTAAATATACATGCCATTTTTAATTGGCGTGTTATCTGTATGCATCATAAGCTTTCTGCGTGTATGTTCACACCGTTACCAGCCCCCTGTCCAACCTGAATCGATGTGTCAAATACCACGCACTGAGGATTAGGGGTTAGGGTTATGTGAACCAGAGAACTGGGCATAAATTGACCCATGATCAAATGGTCGTTGAATAACACGTGAAAGGTCAAAAATGTGTACGTATAGCACGCTGAATGCCATAAGAACTGGCATGACATACGCCATTTATTGAAATCAGTTTGAAAAATTACCTAACAGTCACTTGATCCAGATATCAATAAGACTTTTCATTGAAGTCAGTTCCTTTTTATGTTGACATCTACATACTGGATGGAATGATCTCTTCTTCTTCACATTAAGAAACATTTTGACTTCAACAGAAGCTGAAATGCGTCTCAGCATCTTTAAATTATTTCACTAAAACTTGTATTATTCTCATTAAAAAGCCCCATACTCTGGGTGTAATAATGTGTCACCTAGAAGTCTAAGTTGAGTTCCTGTTTTTCCTGTAGTCTAAAGTTGTGTGTGCTGCTGTTCTTACTGATAGGTTGGCTGCTGATCAATTCCCACTGATCCAGACAGGCGCTTAAATTAATTAATTAGAGCTTTATCCAAGCAGTGGCTTCATATGATGCACACTATGCAAGCACTAGAAAAGACAAGCCGTGCTCCCTGTACCCTGTCTGCCTTCATCCCATCAACGTCAACAGATCGCAGCATCTTTACTGAGAAAACAAGCCGGCAAAGAGGAAAAGGGGGAAAAAACATGCACCACTCCGCCCACCAAACCCCAGGCTCTGCTTTTTTTAACCCTCGCCTCCGCATCAGCTCGTGCCCCGCCCGCCTGCCGCTCCCCCCGCCAACACTGCATCCACCCTCCACTTGCAACCCAAGGCCATGCGTCCAGGCTGTGCATGACAGCTCGTAACATCCCCTGCCACAAATGTTTTCCCAAAGCATCCACTTCCGTGACCCTATCAGCAGATAAAACCTCCCCACAACCCCTGATGGGGTGTGCATCTCACTTTTTTTTGAATGTGTCAACAATTTCTGGCTGGCTGGCCAGACAGAGCGGCATGGCGATGTCTGCTGTGTGTGCGTCTGTGTGTTTGTACACATTTATGTCCACATATGGGTGTCTTTGTGTGTCGGAACTTGCTTATGTATGTTTGAATATATTTACGTCTCTGCTTTTTCTGTCTTTTTTTCTACATAAAGCAGGAAAAAGGGCCATGTCATTCTTCCACAACTTAATCAGGAGCTACACACAGGAGAGGGCTGCTACAGCATGGACCTCCCTGATCATGTTAATGAGGTCCCCTGGCTATGCAGTCATTGAAGTATAATTGACTTGTTCGTCTCTTATCTTCCTAATAGACACTCTGACCCAGAGCACGTTTATTTCGCTATGAGAAATGTCAAGAAGGATTGGAAGTTTCCTCAGTGTGCCCATTAAAACTGAAGGCATGCCACCCTGTCTCAGGCCAGACCGGGCTGCTATTGGCTCCCTGCCTCATTATGCAGATGCCAAACGTAAATAAATGATTTGCAGATCACTGCTGCCCCCACCATTCCCCCATGCCCTCTTCCCAAACTCTCTTCTGTCGGGATGGGAAAGGAGGACAGGAAGGAGGGAGAAGGGAGGAGAGGAACCTACAAACACAAAACCATCCAGGAAGCACCATGATGATTCGTGTCTATGGAGCAAAATAAATAATACATAGGTAGTAATTATAATAAGACATGTCCCTGACTTGAAAACCTGGCGAAGCGCATTGATGTTGTTACAGCCACGTATGTCTCGTGGCTTTCAGGACCCATCAAAATCAAACAGGGCTGTGTGTAACATAGGGACCAAGAGGCAAGCTGCAAAAGTGAACGGCGGCCGGCGGCGAACCAGCGACCGCGGTCACACGCTTGTGGATATGAGGGGGAACATCTGTGCATATCAACAGCCGTGTGTCCACCATGTCTTCACAGGCTAGTCAGAGTCACAAAGAAATTGCTTTTGCACAGAAAATATTGTTTGTGTTTACTGCATTCCACACAGAGGCTTCCTGCATTGAATATCGTTCATTCTCAAAATATTCCTCATCCTGTTGGAATATATGGAAGTGTACTGACATGGATCAGGGATGTGCTGTGATCAAATATTCCCTAAAAAAAATACTTCCCACCAATTAAAAAATTTTAAGCCGACACTGAAAAATATGTTTTTCACCATAAATGCAGTCTAACCATTTCCTGTGACTAAAATGGGCCATCACAAAAACTTAATTGCTCTTAAACTGCATGGAATAGGGAGGAAAATGGTGAAAAATTAAAAAAAAAAAAAAAATCACATATTAGAGTCACAGTAAAATGATTAACTGATGACATGCAGATTCAGTGCAACATCATGGTATATTTTCCAAAAATAACCACCTACAAACCTTTGATAAGAATACTTAACAATGGCGTCTAATTTTTCCAAAGATTAAAATCTTTTATTCTCTATTAATAATGTGACTGTGACGACCTTGTGTGTCCCCTGAAACCTTTATTTTCTGATCAGCTTCAATGTGATCATGGCACTGGCTCTGCCTTGACTTGGAGACATCATTATAGTAATTACCACAAGCTCTAGTAGTTGCAGGCAAATAATTCTGCTGGGTTCATTTCCCCCCCTTGCTGCCGCTCCACAGAGGAGGGGAAATTACATTTTTCACCAAGCCTTTCTGTTGTCTGTATTGTGACAGCGGTCATACTCTATCACATAGCCCCTCTCTCAGCTATGAGGATCCTACAATCGGAGTAATGGTGAAAAAAATCAGAGCAAAGGAAACAGCCTATTTACCATGCTGTCCCGTACCACCTTCAGCTCATGAATAGAAGAATAGGTTCAGCTCAGTGGCTACCTTTTTCATTTGCATTCGACTCAGTGATGGTTCAGAGATCAGTTTTAATGAAATGAATCCAGACGCAGGGATTACAATTAATGTTTTGCAGCATTGGTGTTGCTCTAGATAATAATCTATTTCCCAAATGTTTAAATCCTTTATTTGATTGTTTTGATTTTATGAAACTGTGAACCTAGACCTTTAAACCGTTTGTGAAGTCCAGGAAGCTAATTGTGTGGAAAATCTTTCAGTAGCACAATGTGTAAAGTTTTCATGTAAGTCTTGTAATTTCACACCAAGGGAAACAAAACCTGGAAACTTTTTTGTGACCAGCACAAAAAACCATGGGCGACGCTTCTCTGCAGCTGCAGATCTCTTGACCTTCACAAAGTGCACCAGAGAACATTTGGAGGAACTGCAGGTTGATTGAGTTTTTTCAAAACGATTTTCTTTTCTGCATTCTTTTGTGACTATACAACCTGAAGACTTACTCTCACTACCTCAGATCTGTAAAGATTATGTAGGATTAAAATAAAACACAAAAACATCCATCATCACAGCATTTACATCCATCTCAGTCTGTTCACTCTTCAACCGGCATTTCTAAACCAATTATTTAGCGTATAATAACAAACATAATTAGCATATCTTTTATTTTGAAAATGATTTTTGATTAAGCACTAAAAAAACGCACTTTGTCACTGCATTGAAGTGTGCTTGAGCGTTAGCTTGTGTGCAACATTTCTGAAGTGCCATTGTCGTTCGTCACTTGTTCACCATACTAACTCTCTATTTAACAGACTAACAATTAAGAGAGATGCAATTAATGCAAAATAGATAAAGGAGAACTGGTGAAAAGAAAAGCATAAAGAAAATGGGACAATAGCGGAATAATATTGGCTGAAACACACAATATATGAACCTCAACGTTGGCGTCCACTTCACACACTCTGGATCCATGAGCAGAGACACGACTGAAGTGTACGCTTTAAATCAGGGATAAAAATCATAAATTAATAGTCTGTCCTCTCAGATGGTCAGGATGAGAGTCCTGTGTTTGTTAAACCTGACTGTAATTTTGGACAGAGAGCTCTGTAATTAGGTATTCAAGCCAAGGCCACACTGGTCACTGTCTACATCTTCTGTTCTAATTACCCTAAATTGAATAATTTGTTTCTCCTTTTAATCCTCAAATCACCCCCTAATCAAATTGTATTTGATATTCAGAGCAGTGACAGTAAGTGACACTGATAGGCTGCTCTTAATGACATGAGCGTCAGAATGAAAGTGCTGCTCAGATTAACCATTGATGTGATGTAAAGGTGCTTTTGTCTCAGAGAAAGTGATTATCTATAACCACACATCAACAAACTGTGACTGAATTTTATATACTTTTTATTATATTGAACCAACCAACATATGAATCCAAACAATATGCAAGAAAGTACATATACTTTAAACTCGTTGATGCTCTAATAGTGGAAGATACGTTTATAGAAATCTGTTTTTGGTGATGGTATATCGCTGGTATTAAAACAATGGATAGAGGTCTTGTTTTTTATTGCTTTTGCAACTTAAAGGGCTCATATTTATCTAAACCCACTTTTCTGAGTCTAGTTCATTTCTTTGTGTATTTGGACCCTAATAGTTCAAAATGTTTGAATGGGAACCCTCCAGGTGCTCCAAAGCTATCTTTTGATTCATTTGGGCATAAATCCAGTGGATTTCTACAACCTGTTTTAATTCCTTCTTAATTAGTTGCATCTATAACTAGTTCTGTCACCACATTTGCACATATAAGGTCCAGACTTCATACCAACATTTCTCCAGTTCCACACAATTATTTGTCAGCAGCAGCGGTTGGAGTCCAGACTGAAAATATGTCCAAACTTGGAGCCCATTACTGAAAATGTTCAGTTGTTGGTTGAACGGGACAGAGCAGCACAGCTGACAACTTGGACCAATCTTTACCATTTATGCAACTATATAATAAACACTATCCCAACTATATAGATAAATGAGTGACGATGAAGGCAGGAGAGAAGGACCACAGCAGCAGGTCCAGAGATGATCCTGGGAAAACCTGAGGTGCTAAAGCACAGAGACTCCAGAGAAGGAGAGTCAGTAACATGGATTTGCTGGGGCTTGAATAGGGGAGAAGATTAGGAGAGAGGAGGAGCAGAAAAGATCTCAGTGTATTATTTAAGGGTGAAATGATTCCTTGAGTAATTCGAGTACAAAAAATGATCAAGGAATTTTCTCTGCCTGGAGGAATTGCTTATTTCATTGTAAAGCTCAACACATGGCATTTCGCACAGACTACTTAATGTGACACAACGCACTTACGTCACTCACGCAAAGGAAGATGACGGAGGATGTGGAAGTGTTTGGCTGAAGATGGAAGAGGCAAGTGAAAACAACAATGATGACAAAAGACAAAAAAAAAAAAAACACAATAAAAAAAGGCAAAAAAAAATGTGACTGTGGAAGCTTTTTAGACTGAACAGCAGGTGAACACCGGTACATGTATACGTTGTAACATGGCCCTTCCAAACCACAACAGCACATCTGCGATGTTGAAGCATCTTCGCCAAAGACAAACAGAATGGAGCGGAGGACCCCAAATAAAACAAAATTAACGTTAATGTACCTTACTAACATAACATTAGCCCTGTGGAGGGCTAGGTTTGTGTTAATTATGGCTACTATTGAATGTGTGGCTGTTTATTACGATTGTGACAAGCATAGATTTAGGCAGCAAGCCGTGCACCGTGATTTACACGGTTAATGTTCCAGAAGCACCAACACAATGGGGCACGGCTTGATGAAAGTTTTGTCTTACCTTGTCACAGCCCAGTTTTGGCAAAATTCAACTACTTTTTACAAAAATGAAGCGAATCATTTATTAACTGGACGTGTGTGTGTGTGTGT
>JAPQRP010000010.1:33951806-33963687 GCA_037367295.1 Apogon hyalosoma
AATGGATAGATATCAGCTCTGAAATTCAACTACTATGAGCTATTTGTGTTGGTATCATTATATTTGTCCAAACAAATAGACCTTTAGTTGGACCAGGCATTAAAATGAACAACAGACTGAAGAAAACAAGGGTGGTCTAATGATTTTTTCCCTGACTGTATGTGTGGTCATTTAAACCTTGAAAAACAACAAAGCTAAAGGTGGACTAAGTACAGTTCAAGAATAACCTGTAACTGTGATCATTGTGTGAAACTGAAGTAAAACCATCACGGTTGAGAACGCGCCCTCTGGCCTCTCATTGAATCTTACCGCTGGTGTTGGTAATCACTTCTTGGACCCTCTACAAGTTTTTGAATGTCTGTTTCTTTTTGTGCGTCTCTGTTTGTGTGTTTTCATTTGTGTATGAATGGATTATGACTGTGTGGATGCACGTGTCCTTGAGTGTGTGTGTGTTTGCGTGGGTCGTGTGTGAGCGGCGGCGCGTGTTGAACATGTGCTGGCGTTCTCAGAGGAACAGCAGGGCTCTAATAAGGACTAGTCCTGGATGGCAGCTGGTAAACTCTGTCTTCAGAATAGGTGTCCTTTATTCATACACAAAGGAATGCAAATTAGTCCCAGTGCCGAGTGGACACTGAGAACGGATCCACATGGCACACACTCGCTCTCCAACTCGCATTGAGAGTTGCACCGTAATGCAACTTCTCTCAATCAAAAGAAAAACAAGCAGGACTAATGACAAGGCCCACCCGCACAGCTGTTTTGTTTGTTTGTGTGCGTGCATGTGTGCGTTCGAGCATGTGTTGTCACCGAGGGTCATTTTACAACCACAACAAAGTCTGGTAGAAGTCTCATGAACTGGAACCTCTCACCAAAAAAGCAGACGTACGATGAAAGTGCTTCATTTCTAAACCCCGAGAGCCGAGTCTGGAGTACCTCCACCCGACCCCATCGCTGGTCTCTCTCCACAAAGCAGCTGTGAAATGGCAGATTAATGTGTTTTTATCTAATGGTTGCAAACAATAATGCTGCAGCCTTCAGCTTGATTTTCAATTTCATATAAATATCAAGTGTCAAATGAATCCAATCTTCACTCTATGTTTAAAACGCTCCAAATGAGTCACATTAACCTGATAATGCTGTTCAGTCGACGCATGTTAAAAACCAGAGGCCTTGAAAAGGAGTTCATGGGTTAAGACAGAATACATACGTGCTCACATGAGAGGAGATGAGCTCTTGATGGCATATAGTGTGTTTTATGTGTTTGTATGTGTACTTCAAGGCTCATTCTTTTTATGAATATGAATGTTAATTCAGCGAGTTATTGAGGATCCTGCAATTTCATATTCAGACGTACAAACACATGAATAACACTGTCTTCATCAAACCTGAAGCTGTGATTATCAGTTTTATTCCACCAAGTCATGTCTACCGCTGGGTATTATTAAAAAAATGTAATTACACTAACACTACATTGACTTTGGTTTCTTTGCAATATTTTTACATTTACATTTTATTTTTTGCTCTTTCAGTATCATAAGAAATGTAAACCTATGTACCATAATGAGGCTAACTTTGTTGTCTCTTTCAGCTTGTTAATTTGATCTTTCAGGTAGTTTAACACCTAAAAAAATTAATCTATTTGCCACAATGAGTCTGTTAATAATAGGCTATAACATAATATTAATAAATAAAACTGTATAAAAGACGTGAATGTGTGCTGAATTAACATTGCTAAGATCCACTCTTTAGTTCTGAAATTTGCAATTTTCTCAGCTTTTAAAATGCGATACCAGTCCAAAACAATATCCATTTTTGTGTTTTTGGTCCGTTTTTCCATTTCTGTCAGGTAGTAACTTTCTTTTTTGTTATTAGAAAGATAAAATGAAAATCAATCAGCTTTTTAAAATTTGGTTTATCGGTTTTGATGCTGAAAAAGAAAAACGCCTTGAAATTAAATTTTAATTCTTTTATTTAAAAATGAAAATCAATTAACCACCAGTTTGTTTGTTTTTTTTGTTTCTGAAAAGAAAATCCAATTACCAAAACATACACTGTCCATCTGGATATGTTTTAGGGAAAAAAGTCAAAATGATTTCAGTTAATTTTTAAAATTCAGTAAATTATCTGCGATGTTTCTGTGTACAGAAATGTACAATGGTAGGATTTTTATATTAGTGGAATAATCAACCAGTCTTATTATCTTACATATTTATCACAACATTGTGTTCAAAGTAATACCTAGAAGAGTCAAATGTGAATATTGTATTACAGACGCTACACTTGCATGTGTCCTACTTCCTTTTTTTAGAAAACTGTTGACTCATTAATTTTGTATCATTATAGTTTTGTGACTACTGGTATTAAAATTTTTTTAAAAATCTGTTGGTAATGCCTTTTAAAACAAAAGCGACATAACTTTTCAGCTGGTTGTTATCAGAATGGCAGTTTTTAACTGGATAAACCATTATCTCCCAGAACAGACAGAAATTATGCTTTCGGACAGCTGTAACCCATCACACGCTTGACAACAGTCTGGTTTTTTTTTTTTTTTCTTTTTTTTTATTAAGCACATGTCTTTTTCCCTTTGTTTTACCAAACTACAGTTATCCTCCATCATGTCAATTATTTTGGTGGATCTGTTCAAAAATCCACAAAAATTGCCTGCGTTCCTTCAGGAGATAAAACAAATTAAACAATAATAATAAACATATTACTGTACTGGACCGAACGATGGAAGCAGTTGTGTAATTTTAGTCTCTGGGTGAGAGCTGTCAAGAAGCTTCGCAGAAAGCCACTGATAGGCATTTGTCGCATGGTGTCATATAGAAAATGATTTCAGTGTCCCGAGAAAAGTATGAATAGATCCGGTGTCAGACGGAGCCGTAAAGGTGACCCAGTGCGAGGCCAGTCAGACATCAAAGGGTGCCAGCTGTTTACTCAAACTGAGAGAGGGGGTGAAGGAGAGCAACGAGGAGGACTCAAGAGGAAGATTGAGATGACACATCGGGTCTCCAGGAGTGTCACTTTGTGTAATAGGTGAGTGGTGGGTATTCATCCGCCTGCAGAGCGAGAGGCAGAATACTCTAGTCAGACTTCAATGAGACTTCAGTAATTACTTATTGCTGCACATATGGATGAGATGGGCGCTGAGAGGACTTGAGGCGTGCGTGGCTCTTCCTCCATCTGAAAACCACCTCCAGGGTGACTTCAAGAACATCCCTATAATGCTCCAAGACAAAAGTCTCATTACAGGTAATTATGGACTGCCTATACCCCCCACCCCAACCTTCCCGCCTCCTTTTCTACTTTTATCCTCTCATTCAACAGGAGGAGCGGGCTTGGAGAGGGAGGCTGGGATGGAATGGGGGAAGGGAGGGGACTATTACCTGGGAGCAGACACTGATCATGGCCGCTGACGCTTTACTGCACTTCCATTCATGTGGAGTGGCTCACTTGTGGGCAGCAATTACCCACCAAATGATCCAAACTGGGCCTTGTGATAAAGTATGTGGACTGACTGAGTGACTGGCCTCCATCTCCTTCTACGCTCGTGCACTTTTATTGTCTCTCTCACGAGTACCGAGCTGCTCTGTGTGTATGTGTCTGTATTTTCATGGACCAGAGAGACAACCTTCTCTCTGAAAGTCCACACGGAGGCTTCGTTTTTTAGTGAATGTTGCATAACTCAAATGATGTAACATGATGTTCAACGTGTCCACTTGTAAATGGAAAAACAACAGGACTCTGTTGTGCACAAAACAGGGAGCAAGACATGTATCCAACCCAAAATAAAATGTCACCAGGATACATCTCTGCGAGCCAGATACATATCACAACTTAATTAGTCATTGAAAGATCTGCTGCTACTTTGCTTTTGGAGAGTGTTGGATGTTGGATATGACATCCAGGATTTTTCCACAAGAGACTAGAGTTTGCATCTGAAATCAGGAAAATAAAGGCATATGTGACTTGTTACAGTGAAGAAAAGATCATGTCAGAGTTTTTCTGTATCAAACCAAGCTCTGCTAACACTCCTCATTCATGTTTCAGTGACTAAAATCATTATTAGTTCATTATGAGTGTAATTTCTGAAAGACACATTTAGAAATGCTCACATAAGATCTATTTTTAGTTGCAAGATAAGTAGTAGTTGGTAATGGTTTAATTTTTCATATAGGAGTTAAAAAGTTTTTGACTGACCAAATATGTTCATTTGTATTTATACCTTTTGGGATTGTACTTTTAACATTTTAATGGCAGTAGATCAAGGGCTGTTATTTGTTCATCATGTTTTATTGTAATTTCTACCGTTTTGGGATTGTAATTTGTCGTGTGTTTTATTGTCTTTTGTGAAGCACTTTGTGACTTCTCTTGTCTGTGAAAGGTGCTATAGAAATCAACTTTGCTTGCTTGCTTGTATGAAGCTTAAACAAATCGCAGTATTTTTGAGGAGTTATGTAACATGTTTAATCTTTTATCTTCAGTATTTTCATCAAAAGGCAATGATGGAGGCCTAAAAACTGATCAAACCACGCATGAAAATGTACATTTCAGAGGAAAGATGTAGCGTCTCACTGTGTTTTTCCCAAGTACATTCAAACTGGTGCAGGTTTGTTACTGGTTTGTGGTAAAGATGGTGAAAAGATGACCCTCTCCGGAAGTTCTTTGAAGCTCTATACTGTTAATATCAACGTGATCTCATGACTTGCATAAATATACACACCACTTTTAACTGGTGTGTTATCTGTACGTATTATAAACTTTGTGCGTGTATGTTCACGCTGCATCAAATACCATGCACTGAGGGTTAGGGTTACCGTTATGTGAACCGGAGATGTTGGCATAAATTGACACACAATCAAATAGTGTTTAATGACGCGTGAAAGGTCTAAAATGCATATGTATAGCACGCCAAATGCCATAACAACTGGCGTGACATACAACACAATTTCATGAGATCAGTCTTGTTAATATACTCTTGTTCTACATATAGTAATATTTATAAATCCTCTAGATTCAGTATCACTCCAACTGTCTGTACACCTAACATTTATTATGCTGTAATAATCTGTCTTCATGCATGTATACAGGTTAATCTGATTTATTTTGTTCTTTTACATTTGCACGTGCCAATAAAAAAAGTAAACAACAAACCAAAACACAGTCTTATTGGTGTGACTGCTGTGGAACAGTTAGTGTTTCATGTTTGACATATGACATCCACCCAAGCAACAGAGACAGTTCAGACAATAATTAAAATAGTTTGAAGTTTGATTGTACCATTACTACATATGTACTAATGATAGACCGATATATCAGCCGGCCGATATTTATGTTTTTTCTTGTATCGGCATCAGCCTGTTGCGTTGGCCGATATGCTCTTTTTTTCCTGCCATGATTTGCTGACAGGCAGAGTTCACGGCACCTCTGTGTTCTTGGAGATACTGCTGTCCAAACGGAAAAAAAAAAAAAAGTTTTTGGTGTAATAATATTTATTAGGTTAACTGTCACAGTTTTTATTTTCTGATTATAAGTATCAGTGAGAACTGGAATTATTCAAGTAAAACTAAATATATCATTCGTGTAATGAATAAACTTGTGTGAGAAGATTATGTTGTATTTTGTGTTTTCACATAATAGTCAAAGGTTTCATTCATTGCACATGAACCTAGAAATACCAAGGAAGTTTTAATAGTGTTGCGTGTTTTGACTGTGCATGCGCCTTGTGACGCAGGGACAGTTTGTGCCGAGTCATGTGACTCACGTAGTTCACAGTGTCACCAAGTCATGTGACGGTGCGCTACCTTGCAAGTTGTAAATATTCATTAAAAGCAAGTTGCTGTTCTGTGGTCTGTAGTTCAATGACTCATGCTCTGCCTATAGGGGAGAGGAGCTGAGTGAACTGGGTGGAAGGAATATTTCAGTTTGACACATGACTGAACGGTCTGTGCTGCTGTCATTGTTTATTTTAGAAAGAACTGACTTGAAGAATTAAATGCACTGAACACTTTTTGTTTTTATCTGAATGTAAATTTTATTATGTGAAATGTTAATATTACCTGTTCTACCTTATCTTTCTCCTTTTTTTGTTTTTTACCAGTAGTTTAATATTATTTTTAGCTCAATAAATGTTTCCTTTAAAAAAAAAGAAGATTTTCTGACATTAGTTATCATTTGACAGAGAAAAAAAAATCAGTATTGGGTCCAAATGTCGGCTTAGAAGTATCGGTGGCCTGTATCGGTCATCGGCTAAGGCTGATGTAAAAAAAAAAAAAAAAAATTGGTATCAGCCCCAAAAATCCATATCAGTTGGTCACTAATATATACATACTCTGAAAGAATTGCAATAATGGACTAAAACATCAAAACCAGGGTCAGATCTGATTATTACAATTATCTGATTGACTCCCAGTTATGGGACTTTTATGTTCATGTAAATGGGCTTAGTGTCAGTCATTTAAAGTGAACAGGTAAAAATACACTGTATGGACAAAAGTTTGTGGACACGTTGAATTCAGGTTTAAATTGTTATCTTTGCTTCAAAAATGCATCAGAGATGGTTTTGACTTCCAACATGATATCATGACTCGCATAAATATACACGCCACTTAATTTGTGTGTTATCTGTACGCATTATAATATTTCAGCTTGCATGTTCATGCTGTTGTCAGCCCCCTGTCCAAACTGAATCAATGCGTCAAATATCATGCACTGAGGGTTAGGATTATGTGAGATCTTGGCATAAATTGACATGCAATCAAATGGCGTTGAATAACACGTGAAAGGTCAAAAATGCATTCGGTATAGCACGCCAAATGCCGTAAGAACTGGCATACAGCGCCATTTATTGACATCAGTCTGTAATTTCTCTTAATATTGATTTTTTTTTAACATGTCTATAATTTTAAATGTTCTTCCTCTAAATTTCTACAATATTTTTCATGCTCTGACTATAAAAAATTATTTTGTACCACAACTAACATCTACTTTCTTCACATCTTACTTAAGGAAAAAAAATCTCTCAAACTTTAAGGAGAAATTAATGTTTATATCTCAAATCAACATAAACAGGACATCTTATAGCTGTAGCCATGACGCTAATATTTTGTTCATATAGTTTACAGTGATTCCTTTTTTACTGTATGTAAAATAATAGTAGCTTACACCATAACACAAGTAAATATAACTGGTATGATTCCCCCACACCTGCATGTGAATGTAATCACCGAAAGCATTAACTTTGACACTGGCGCAGAAGCGTAGGTGCTCAGCGGTCGTCGTCCTAAATATTTGACCATTTTCTGTCAAAGCTACGTGTCATCCATACCTCAAAACATGGCGGGCACACATGGCTGCACACGCCCTGTTCCTCTCTCACCATGAGCTCGCCCGTGTGGAGCTGGTGCAACAGGCAGCGCTGTCATCAACAGATCAGAGGCAACAATGGCGCCGTCCTCGGCCGCCTTTGAATATGTCACTGTGGGAACAGCATAATCAACCCCATGTCACCACCA
Organism: Apogon hyalosoma; assembly: GCA_037367295.1. Taxonomy (NCBI): domain Eukaryota; kingdom Metazoa; phylum Chordata; class Actinopteri; order Kurtiformes; family Apogonidae; genus Apogon; species Apogon hyalosoma. Next base: position 33,959,321 of record JAPQRP010000010.1, read on the forward strand.
GCTGCTCCATCCGGACCACATTAGAATAAACAACAGGCAAGGAAGAAGCAGAGGCATAAAGAGACGACACAAGTGGGTAAGAGAGACAGCGATACACTTGTCTTGTCCACCACTGATGGATACATGATATTGTTTTGGGCTATTTGGCCCGGTGTCAATGCTGCGCTCCATCTGTGGCCTCTGGTGAACGAGTTGGCATGGAGCACAACTTCAACCAGTTACAGGAGGATGAACAGCCTCGTCTGTTAAACCACAATACCCACAATTCACAGCAGAGACCTGTCAACCACGTTCAGAGATGACTACGCGGACTCATTTTGCATATGGCGCCTTATGGTTTTGCAGTTATTTCCTCACACAGTGGCTCTTACTCTTGGACTGCACTTTTAAATGCACACAAATGTGTGCAAACAGTTCACTTAATACAGCAGCAACACTTATGAGTATCTCCTTGGACCGAATATAATGGAGGCTTTAAGAAAAAAGGAGAGAAAACAGAAGTAGTCCAGCACTGTGACCACAAGAGCTGCCGTGTTTTTTCAACAATAAAGTGTCCTTGGAGAACTCCGACAGAATGTGTACAAAGGTTTTGTTATCGTCTTTGACAAAGGACCAGTGCTACCTGTACCGAGGAGGGTGTGCTTCCCATTTCTCTGGTTAAACACAGGTCACCCTCCAACGGACAAAGTGCAGCATTTTGAGGCGAGTGCAGCTGTAGGAAACAACTCCTAAATCAATGAGTGGAAGCCTTATGGAGGGAGTACAAATTTCCCACCACCATTTCCCATATGTAGTTAATGACATTAAATATAGGTTGTGTAATGCACAGACTGCCCCCATTCATTTGGACTAAAGTGCCCTCTCACTAGCCAAGATCTCTTCTCATCTCCAGTACCTGTGAATTACACAAAATGATGCGTTGCCATTGATTTTATCAGTCCACTGTAGTCGCTAGTAATCCCATTATAACATGTCTGTTAGTACAATAGCTAGATATGGCCTGAATAAAAGGCAGCCTTTCTTTGCCTTGTCAAAGGTAGGCTGTCTTCCAAATTACTTCTTCAGAAGTTAAAAGGCCCACTGCCTAATCAGTCCATTATACCAGACTAATAGATGACCAGTAATTGCAACTAATAACTTATTACTCATCTACACAAATATTCTAATAGCTTGTATTTAGAAGCCAATTTTTTCAATGGACATAGCAAGAAAGGGGGGGTCCTATTCACTAGGCAGACAGACAGCAACACAAAGAAATACTCCCACAAAGGAAGCTTAGAAAGCAACCTGTAGCATGTTTTTTCTTCTCTTAGCTGGATTAATATCTAACCTTATTCATGGGGATGTGAAACCTCAGCTTCGTCTTCATCTTCAGAGCAGCTAGCAGCGGGGCTTTGTTTGGTGCCTGGGCCCCTTTTGAGAGAGATGGTGCAGGGAATTATAGATAATGTCCTCTATCCTCTCCCCCTGGTAGCCTGCTAGGCCTCAGACACAGATCTCAGTGGGGACCGGAGAGGTGGACACACTGTACATGATTTGAGCTACAGCAGCCATTGTCGTCCCGACAGGGCTCACAGGTGGAAACGCATTCACGCACAGCCGGGCGGCGACGAAAAAATCTACCAGACATAAAGTCAGATGATAAAGTCTAGTGAGCATGCGATTTTTAGATGCTGGTCATTTAGTCAAAATGGAAACACTCTGGAGCGAACTGATGAAGAGATAATCATCTATTAAAATAAAACTTTGAAGATTTAGATGAGTTATTTGGTTTAGTATTTGGAATTATTTTTTAAATAATTGTTTCTTTATATATTTTTTATATTTTTAAATAATTGTCTCTTTATATTTTACTGCCTTTGTGAAGCACTTAGTAACTTGGATTTTTATTTAATTATTATTATTGTTAGTAGTAGTTGTAGTAGTGGTATTGGATGAGAATAAGCATGATTGTTTTTTGTATTTTCTGCATATTGTCTGTGAAACCACAAGGTGTTGAATACATTTATTTTAATTATAAAAATACAAAACATCTCATGGAAAATCAATCATTTATTCTGTGCTTTTTATTTTGCTCTGTCCATGCAATCCGCGGTTTTATTACTTCAATAACGGCTAATGTAAGGGATTTATTTCTGTAAATGCAGACTTCTAATTGTAATGTTTATCTTAAAGCTAAGTGCAAGTCACATGATGTGCTACACTGAGTGGTATTTATTTTGCTGTAGAAGTTGCACATTAACAATTGTCCGGGTCCGTAGTCGACAAACATGCTTTGGCCTGAGTCTACACTTGGGAGGAAGCATCATTAACAAATATGTTTATTGACCGCAGTGCATTGAGGGCTGAATGAGCAGAGTACAATGGGGATAGTTAAAGGGGCAGGACACACAAAAACCCACTGGGAGTATACAGCCCCCGCAGATCAATGACCTCATCCAGAGTCAGTTTTTCTTTTAAAGTCGGCAAGACCAAAGACCAGCGGGGCCTTTTCAGCACCGCAGATAACAAACCAACACCAGACACCCAATAAAGAGACTTCCACTTCATTTAAAAGCAATTAATATTCTTGGCTGGCTGGCGTGATCCCTTTGGTGTGGCAGGTCTGTACACGCCCCCTGCACTGTAATGGAGTTGACTGGTTAACTTTGAGTCTGTGGCCGGTTTGGCTGCCTGGGTGAGAGCGTTGATGCGCAGTGGGACACGGTGTTTAGACGACGGTGAATGGACCTGTCTCACAGCCCAGTGAACCCCAAAAGAGCCTCGTCTTCGCCATCTCTTTCCCTCTATACGAGTCCGACTCTTTCCTTCTAGCGTCCTTCCCGTTCTCTTCCTCTATTCCATGTTCTCTGAGAGTCTATCTCAGCCTTTGTTTCCTTCTTACCCTCCCTTTCTTTCTTTTTTAAACTCCTCTTCTTCAGTTGCCATGAATTGGCTTTCAATAGGAGCAAGGGTTTAGATAGTTAGCCTTTGTAATGTTTGGTAATGATTGTCCCCTGAGGATGTGAAAGAAAGGCTGGAGCCAGAGAAAAATACTTTCTTCCTTTAAGCACATTCATCCTTGCCCACAACAAGAGGTTAATAACAAGGATAATGTATAAATACGTTGGTGTCAGACCTTATGCAGAAGAACTCAGCCAGGAAATGAATTGAAGTGGGGAAAAAAAAAACATCACCGTTGATTGTCTTTGCTCCGAGTCCTAATTTCAGGCTAACAAGCTGCCCACACATAAATGCTTATGGGATTAAAATAATACATCTTTACATATTGAATAACAAGGTCAGCTCAATAAGAAAGTACTACATAAAGTAAAGCCATTTTCAATTAAAGCTCAAACTTTTCCTCCACAGACAGGATCTGTGCACAATGAATGTTTTCCTATTTTTGATTTCAGAACGAAGCTAATCAAAAGAACATTCACCGTTAAGATTGCTCTGAATAACAGTGAAACCTGTTCTCTGACCCCAACCTTTAATGCATAAATCCACTACACAATACCATGGTTACATATGTGTGTCCTTGATGACTGTAGATTGCCGTCAGAGACTTTGTCCAGTAAGTTGAATGGTAATGACTAGTGCATTAGCAGTTGCCTGGTTGTTTAGTAGGGTGAGCGTAATGAGGAAATCAATGAAACGCATTCAACACATCTATAGCCGCAGACACGACTGGAAGATCAACGAGAGCAGAAGATATCATTCAACCTTGTACTGATGGTATCCTTCCATTGGCTGAACACAAGAACAGAATAACCTCAACCTCCCTGCAACCACTGAAGTTTCACCTCGATGATATCAGCAAGGATGCACAGTCGAGCAATTAACTGTTTTTTCTGTTATAGACTGGAATAAGCAGCCTGTCGATAGCAGCTTGTCGCAGCCTGTGGGCTTCAATTAAAGCCAACTTTTAAACCCGCTGGTCAGTCGATGAGAACTAGACCTGCTGCTCCTACTTTTCACATCCAGCTGCCATGATGATAAACTCTGTCTGCATCTCCAACCAACATGGTTCACCTGCCCCAGGAAAACAAACTGCCGGTTGGAGATGTGCCGCTTAACATCCACCGTCAGACCTTTGAGTGTCCCCTCTAGAGACGTTATGTAACATAATACACATTGAATTATATGGTTTTATCTGTCCAAGTTAAAAATAAAATAAAAAAAATTTAAAAGGACATTGAATGTTGAAAAGCAGAAACACACAAGTTTTTTTTTTTTTTACTCCTCTTGGACATATTAGGGTTGATTTCGATATAAGAGTAGCACTGCACTGGAAAAAATCTAAATCTTACCAAGTGTATTTTTCTCATTTCTAATCCAAATATCTCATCACACTTAAAATAAGACAGAATCACCTACAGAGGAAC
>JAPQRP010000010.1:33975878-33989691 GCA_037367295.1 Apogon hyalosoma
ATTCAACTACTATGAGCTATTTGTGTTGGTATCATTATATTTGTCCAAACACATGGACCTTTAGTTGGACCAGGCAGTAAAATAAACTAGAAATTGAAGAAAACAAGGGGTGTGATAATAATTTTTTTCCACGACTGTAATTGTGTTTCATCTGTTTTTGTTTTGCAGCTGTTGAAATGACTGGACCGAGACATCCAGTTGTAAGTACTTTTTTGTGATGTTAATGGTGTCTTCAATAAACTCTGCATGTTTTCTTTACATTCTGGATGTTAGACAGTGTTTTACCTTCACATATGTATTTAATTGCCGCTGTATATTTAATGTAAAGTCATTTGTGTGTGTGACTGGACACTGCAGAGGGAAATGGTCTGAAGGTTTAGGTTGTTATTTTTACTTGTCACACAGACGCCTGTTAAATCGCTGTAGTGGTTGTTCGTCCTACTCAGTCTGATGGGGTTTAGCTGTACCAAATAGGAGGTGGCAATTATTTATTTATTTATTTATTTTTTACTTCATTCCGTGTTTCTGCCTTAACTGCAAAGATGCAAAGGCTTGTGGGGATTTAGAATAGTAAGAATTTAAATTCCTTGTTCAGAAGGAATTTATTTAATATTAATTTTTGAGATGAGTGAAGAAGATCTGAATGAATGTTTTTCATATTTGTTCCTACATTTTTTTTTGTAAAGCCATTTATATTTTTGTTACAATCTCAGGAACTAGTGTTTGGACAGTTGAAGTAAATCAATATTTTAGAAAATTATCGCATTTTTGCTGAGATTTTTCTTTAATTCTAATAAAAAAAGAGTCGTGTTAATGATCGAAGATGTGTTCAAAGAAGGCATAAATAAAATGAAGCCTAATTAGTCTACGTATTATTATTATTATTATTTTATTTTATTTTATTTTTTTATTAATGGGTTATGCGTTCGCATCTGTTGCGATTTCTTCCGTCATATTTTGGTCCCGACACGAAATATGACGCAAAAATAATCAAGACTTTATTATTATAATTATATTCTTGTCCGTTAAATCAGACTCGTATGAACATTTCCACACAATATGTGGATTTTTTTGTTTATTATGTATTTATAGGAATTGTAAATCTGAGGAATGACAGTCATTTGCTCTGGGAAATGAAACAGGCTTTTTATCGGTTACACTCGACAGATCATTCAATAAATAAGTAGATGAATAAATAAAAAGGACCAAACATTCATTATCATGTTTTAAAATTAATTTATTTAAAAACCAACAACTTAATGGACATGAATAAAATATTGCCATCGTTGACAATATCACTTATAAACAAACAACACTTCTCCACTGAAATGTCAAATATCATACTTTACACTTTACATAAGCTATAACTGCACTCAGTACATTTCTTTTCTTTCTCTAGAAATAATTCCTTAAAAAAATGAAATTCAGCTGCTTCTTTAACAGCTCGGCCTCGTCGGAAAGTGCAAATTTACGTCCAGTGTGAAAGTCAGTGAGGCTTTGTGGGGAATCCAACCTTTACTGAGGACATGAACATGGACAAAAGTCATTTTCTGTTTGAGTTTGTTGGAATAAAATGCCCCTGCTGTTGTTAAAGTGCAACTGGCTGCGTAAAGGAGGAGAAATGGGAACAATGTGAGTGGATTTTTTTTTTTTTTTAATCACAATCGCATTCTTTTGCATCGATTTCCAAAATGCTTTAATATAATGCAGTGCTATTTTTGGGAAAAGGTATTTATTTAAATTAAGGGAGGCATTATAAAATAACTTCGCATATTCGCTGCAAAAACAAAAAACAAAAACGACCTGGTTTAAGGAGTCTTTTGGTCTCTTGCGGCCTAAATGGAATTATTTAGCTGGTTTTGAGTCCAGATTTGTGTTGAAATGTGAGTGTTTCAGACAGAGAGAGGCTTTATCTTAAAATATAAATACTTTTTCGCTGCAGGAAACCGTGCAATAATCCACAGGTCCCAGGCTGGTTCTGCAGCGCATTGAGTCCATTCCTGCAGAATCATTTTATGTGGGGAAATCTAGAGTCATTTCGATGTATTGGGAAGTCAGATCGGCTTTAGATCTAGCATTGTGTCAGACATCGCACGTTGCTTTTCTTTTCTCCACGTGTAAAATGAACACAGGGGCATGTGGAAGTCAGTCCCAGGCCTGTGCGTGACCCCTGCCCGCCTCTGTCGGATTAATGCCACATGGAAAAGTCAAAGACTTGATACAAGACTTAAGGACGCGTTTTATTGCGCACACAACAAAACGCGTATCATAGACAATAACTGTGTATTTATAGACAATAATCAGTCTGTGAGTTGAGCAGAAGAGCCTCTCAGTCAGTGTTTTTGCTCAGCTCCTGGTCGCTCTGGTCGTCGGTGAAACACACGTCCACGTCGCTGTCATTGTCACTCTTTTGCTCCGCGTCCTCGAACAGGCCTCCGGGTTTGTCGTCCAGTTTCTTGACGGTTTGTCCGGGGTGTCTGGACTTGACGTGCCTCTCCAGGTCCCTCCTCCGCACCAGGACCTTCCCGCAGAAGTCGCACCTGTACGGGGTGTTCCCCTCCGCGTGCAGCCGGATGTGCTTGTTCAGGTTACTGGGGTCTCCGAAGGGCCTGAAGCACACTTTGCACTTGAGCGGTTTGTAACCCGTGTGAGTCCGCATGTGGATTTTCAGGCCGTATTTTCTGGAGTACAGCTTGCCGCAGTACAGACACAGATGTCCTTTTTTCGGCTTCCCGGTGGCGGCGTTGCTGGAGTTCCCGGTGGGCAGTGAGTCCAGCCGCGTCCGGTTCTTCTCCGCCGCGATCTCGGACAGCTGCTGCGTGTGCATGGCTATCTCCCGGTCGATGTTAGTGATGGAGCCCAGGTCTTGACTCAGAGACGGTGCGCCGAAGTAGGACATGTTCTCCGGGTACTTGAGGAGGTTGCTGAAGTGGAATTTGAGGGGGTAGTAAGGGGAGCTGTACAAAAGCTCCCCGTTATAGACGGTGAACGGCATCAGCGGGATGTTACAGTCTCCACCGTAAGACTTGACACCATCAAAATGAGAGAGGGAGAACCTTTCAAAGTGGAGTCCGGGGGGCATCTGGGGGTACCGGGATGGGGACAGGCCGGAGTGCATACGACTCTCCACGTGCTTAAAAGCCGAAGTCTCCTCCACGTGAGGCAGCAACGGGAAACCTCTGATAGTATTTGCGCACGGGACCATGGGAGACGTGGAGTCCATGATTGCAGGTGGACATTTAGGAGGGTGGTTCCCCCCTCCGTTTAGGGTCTCACCCACGTTGCGGATCGGTTTCATGTTCCCTATGAGTTTACCGAACCCCAGGCCGCTCAGCTTCCCGTTGACGTCCTCCCTCGGTGCGTCCGAACCCGGGACTTTGGAGACGCCCGTGGGTTTGAAAGCGGAGCGGACGCCCGGGTGGAAGCCCATGCTGCTCAGCACTGAAGTGGTGGCTCCGAGGCCGAGGAGGTGTCCTTGGTTTCTGGCTGAGGTAACGCTCATGTCGAGGGCCCGGTCCTGATCCTCTGAGGTGCTTTTCTTTGACAGTGAGGCTTTATTTAAAAACGGCGAGGAAGACACTGCCCGCCTAGAGTCTGACATGGAGGAATTAGTGTGGCCGCTTCTGGGAGACGTGGAGGTGTTGGGGATGTCTCCGGACTTTGGTGACCGGTTGAAGGTCTCGGTGCCTCTGACCTGCTCGCTGTTCACAAACCCCCTCCCGTTGCTCAGGGCGCAGTGGAAGTGGACGTGGGCTTTGAGTGTGTTGGGGTACTTAAATATCCTCCAGCAGTACCAGCAGATGTACCGCTCTTCACCTGTGGAGACGAGAGCACACGGGGCATTAATTATATGACAGATACAGAACATTTAACTGTGCAACATAATTATAAACCAGTGGAATAAGTTTTATCCTCGTGCGTAAAATATGAAGTCCGTGCGTAAAATGCGAATTATATGTTTGGAATCCTGTAGAGAGGAGCTCCGCGCGTCTAACCTGACAAATAATTCTCCTTATATCACAAAAATTGTCCAACGAGAAGCACAAACAGGTCTAATATTTTAAATATTTTAATGTATTTATTTTAATACGTTGTTGACCTGGGTGTTTGCTCGTTTAAAACGCCCCTTAAACAGCATCATTTCCATCAGCCCCTTCTACACTTCACCTGAAATTTACATTTAGGCCTAATGGATAAGGTCCTGTTTGTAAGATCTGGTGCCAAATGGTATTAGACACATGAGTCTTCTTTTTAATGACCCCCAGTAGAGTATTCAGAGGTTAATATAGATGTAATGATTTTGTAATCCTCATACGGGCCATTGTTTATGATCAGCCATCAAAAGAGCAAACGCCCAGCCCAATCTGGCGCTCAGAGAAGCGGTGCATTCAATGCGGGACTTTCCCTCTCTGGGCTCTTTCCCGTGGAAGTGACAGCAGCTGTTGCTTGAAATCGCAAGTCTCCAGAAACAATGGCGGTGGCCCATCTGTTGACGCCTAATAATAGGAGAGAGCGTATGTCCAGGAGCGCACACGATGTGTTGGGCCGGAGAATCAGGGCAATATACACCCCACATAAAAGTTAGCATTCATTAGGCCACAATACCTTAACGCACCCACCTAATTTACCGTGAAGCACTTGTTTTTGAATTTATTTGCTTTTGAATACATGAATATTAATGACGCCGTGACATTTGCTCACCTCCCTCTAGTGAGTGAATCACCAGCCTCTTCTTCTGCCAGGGCCGCCGAGACACTGAAGCACCGCAATTACTTTATTATTATCATCTTTATTAATTCATTTTAAGGTTCTTATCGTTTTACTTCTGCGTTTATTCGATCCTTTAAGAGGCTCTTAAGCGGGAAACGCGATATAATATCCAGCCAACATATGGTAGATTAAAGGAATTTACTGCAAATTGTCTGTTGATATTAGGTAATCCTTCCTTATTGTAAACGGATTAGTCTCTAGTGAGCTGGTGTTTGACCAAGATTAAGAAATAATCCACACCCAAAAGCCAAACTGTCATTCCTAATCCAAACAAGCGGATTAAAAGTCTGAACATGAACATTTAAGATCCAGACGAGGAGGCTCGGTTCAAGTCAAGGTGCGTCACCTTGTGCGCAAATTCACACGGATAAATGTGCATCAAATAGACGAGCTGTCCGTTTAGTCAGACTTTTTTCCCCCTGTACTTATTGTATAGAAACTTAACAAACAAATACTGAATATTGACAGGAAATAAATAGATAAAATTGTGCCTGGGGAAAAAACGGCATCAATTGATTTCCATCTGTCAGCGATAAAAGGACATCAATCAGCCCAAAGTCGATGACTGTCAGTCTGATTATTATTATTATTATTATTATTATTATTATTATCATTATTATTATTTCTTCTACAGCACTTTCTATCCAGACAGAATGATTGAGTGAACATTGGTCATTTACCTTTCTCGTCGTGCGTGGGAGTGGCCGTCGTGGGGATGTCGTACCACTGGGCCAGAGTGTTGGAGTACCAAACAGTCAGCTCTTCTCCGGCCGGGATTTCTCTCAGAACGCGGTAGAAAATCTTAAAATATAAAAGAAACAGATTGTTACTGAGTTTACTGTGTCCAAGAGTCTAAGTTAGAATTCGAGGCCCGTGAAGCTCCAGTCCAGGCCGTGCGTGTGCGTGTGCGTGATGGGGTGAAATCTCACCTGTCCGCCAGGTAGGTCCGACACTGCCTCCAGGTTTTGCTCTTGGCTGTTTCTGGCCGCGCGGACGAACCCGATCCAGTCTGGCACGGGACAGCCCGACTCATCCACGAACTCCCCACGCACCAGGCGGATCTAAATGGGCCGCACAGACGACGATGATGAGTGATTAGTCAGTGAATTAAAAGCCCAAAACAGAACAACGCAACCGAATATTTAATGCGCGTATTCATAAATAGACATGAAGCATTTTGGCGTATTTTAGAACCCAGCTTCTGCATGAGCGTTTCTGTCCGATATATAGCCTACATATTTATACTAATCTACATTTATTGCGTTTATGTTTTTATTTATATTTAATCTAACGAAATGTTTAGCCAGAGTCGCCGCCTCTGATGCTCTGGTACCTGGACACGCATGACCACAAAGCGCGTAATGCGTCTTTATCCGCTCTGCTGATAATTTACTGAAGAAAATGACACACGGGCCTAATTGAGTTGATATGGGAAACGAATTTGAAGAGTGTCAGAGCGTTTCTAAACTGTTCAAGGACATTAAAGATCGAAGCGTGACATTTGACACGGAGATTGCACCTGATGATCGCCGGCAGGCCCGCGGGCCACGCATTTAGACGCATCAATCACAGGAGCTGACAGCTTCAACAATAACAGGCTGCGGCTAGAAGTGCACTTAAGAGGGAAATGATTTATTTCTATGCATGTTGATATTTATCGACTAGAATATTTTTGAGCCTTGTAATTTTAACTAATCTGTTTTAACTTCTTTTTATTCTATTTATTTATTTTACACAAGGGCCTGCGTCAAATATGTTTATCCCCATGATGCCAAAACCAGGAGTTTATTTAATTCGATCATTTACAGGGTTTTTATCCCTTATATTTCCTCATATCCTCCGGCTCCAGCCAGGCATCTTTCTGTGGCCGGATTACATTAAAATTAAACGGCTCATCGGGATAACTAGCCCGCCAGGCAGTGAAATGTGAGGCGGCTGAGGGCATGAAATCCCGCACAGCAGACCCGGGCGCCCATTAGGCCGGTTAAGGAGAGGCGCAGACTGACAAGTCGGCCGCTAATAGAGCGCAATTATTTCCAACGTGACAGGCCAAACCAATTAATAACTGAAGGCCATCGATGGAGTTTGACAGTGCAGCTTTAAAATCCAAACACAAACTAATTCGATGTTTTTCTATTAACCTCAGCTGTATTCACTTCGATGGATGAGTTCAAAAAGTAAGTTGCCGTATTGTTTTTATTGGTTGCATCATTTTGTGGTGAATGCCCATAAATAATAATAATAATAATAATAATAATGATAATAATAATAGATTTTCCTCTTTGCTGCAGCTTTCAAACACTAAACGCGTATTAAATCTAACTGCATTTATTTAAACTCTGTGCGTAAAAACGCTTTAATGATGCACTAAAATGCTTAGAATGCCTAGAATGGTTACCTTAAAGTAAAAGCGTGTTTAAAAAGTTTTAAACTCACCTTTTTCTTGGGTCCAACTTCCTTTCGATCTGACACGTACTTCCCCAGCTTGAAGATCCCCGGTACCGGTCCAATCCGGAGCCCGGCCGGGATGCTGCAGTCCGCAAACACACTGACGGTGGTGGACGCCCGGGTGGCTTGCATGGCGTGGGGTGAGATCAGAACCATGAAGACTGATGGAGACTGAGTGGGAGAGTCAGGGAAGGAGGAAGAGGAGGAGGAGAGGATGAGGACCGGCCGATATCCGCCCTCAAAGTGACGCGGTGGCGTTATGCTCTCCGGCTTTTCTAGTGATGGTGCATGCAAGGTAGCCCCCCCCACACACACCATCACCTACCCCCCCACCTCCGACCTCTCCGACTCGGGATGGGACGAGCAAGTGTGTGCGCGTACTGGGAGGAGGAGTAGGAGGGGGGTGCGCGCAGAGCTGATGCTGTAAGGTGGTTCAGAGGGGGACGCGGTGGGAGTTTGTTGCGGCGGCTCCGACTTGTGCGTACGAGTGTGTGCGTGCGTGCGCGTGCGTGAGTGTGAGAGAGTTGGGCTCTCCCAGCAGCTGTGAGGAGAGGGAAAACGGGCCGGCCTGGTCACATGGAGACTTTCCCTCACCCCGCCGCATAATGAATTGCTCCAAAACGGTCAAGAGACACAAAGGGCCAGGCGACCTTCCCATCCCCAAAATCCAATTTGTCAAGGGCAGAGAAAAGAGGGTGCAGAATCAAAGGTCCAGAGCGACCATTAATCCTCAGCATGTGGCTTTGTCCTTCAGACAGTTCCGATATTTTAACTGACAAATCCACTGTATAATTTCTCCATAAATCCTCACCCTTTTCCATTCTTCCCTTTCAAGCCAGGTTTTGGAAATCAGTGACTACTTTAAATCTACTTGGCTGGCATTCTTTGGGCTTTATTTACTTCAAAGCGCTTTATTCTCCTCCTCCTTTGTGCCCTTAGTTTAACAAAAGAAGCAGGAAAGTTTAGAGGACTTGTTAACTTCTATTGACTCTCGGCGTGTGCCGGGTTGAGATCAGGCAGGTACTGAAAAGGCAGAACCACCAGCAGCAACAGAGAAAACACTTCAAAATACCATCTTTCCAACTCACACACACTTGTGGTTTTCTTGTCTTCCTCTGCTCTGCGACTCTGCCACTGTGGGCCATTTGAGCCGTTTTATTTATGTATTAATTTACTAATTCATAATAATAATTTACGGCAAATTTGGTCATATATTTTAAGACACGTAGTAGAATTCTGACAATAAAATCGTGTAAATTGAGCAACGCTATGGAAAAAAAAATAGAAGAATTCTTATTAATTCACAGAAGGAGAAAAATAATTTATCCGGGCAAGATGAGGATATATTTTTTTAATAAATATTTACGCCGTTTGCTTTGATTATATTATTCTCTTTATTTAATTACAAAATATAAAAGCAACTGGCGCATTAATACAAAGATGTTTCAGCGAAGAAATTCAGAATTTAGGGCTTAAATAAAACAAAAACAAAAAAATCGTCACTATATCAGTTCAGTTAGCAAGATGTCTTTCATAATCAAACGATGTCAGTGGCGTTAAGTGAGAAAATGAGGATGTTGAAGGAGCGTTCTGACCTGACAGCTTGGTTTTGAGGCTTTTGATCCTGTGTTGATGAGTCTGAACAGAGAAGAACAAGAACCTGTAGGCGACGACTTCAGACCGACACTTGACCTTTGACCTTTCCACCGTGGACCCCACGTCTGTCCGGCTGTGACTCAAATATTTAATCAACATGCGGATATGAAATGGAGGATTTAGGAGCTGAAACAGTGGCTGCAGAGTGTTTTAAATATTTCTAGGCAGATATTAATTGGGCGTAAATCTTGTCTTTATCCTTTAAATCCAACCAGCCTGAGGTGAAGAGTTTCGCTGCTTTTTGTTGGTGTTTTTATGAATACATTGGCGGTGAACAGCCCCCCCACACACCCACACACCCCCTCTCTCTCCGCAGGCATCCCTTGTTGCTCCTCTCTCCTCCCTGCGCTCCTCCACACTCAAAGAGCTCGGACGACACGCGAACAATCTCATCAATAGGCGCAATGTTTGCGCCTGGCTGTTCGGAGGGGTTATTTATTAACGCCGCGCCATTTGCGGCTGGTTCCCATCCACCCTTTCGTTGCTTTAAGATCCCGCACCTCTCTCCACAATGAAATTAATTATTCTCCGAAGAGGGAAAGTGGAGGAGACGTGTCCTTTCTGTTTGCGGAGGCGCTTATAAAAGTCGCTGGGGTGAATCCCGCTCCACTGTGCGCACTGACGCCCCGAAGAGCGGTCAAAAGGCTCGGTGTCAGAGTGAAAGCAGTGTTGGAAGCAAATGGGATGGAAAATTAAATGAAATTAAATGGCTTGACCGGCGGTATTGTCCCTCCTCCTTTTTAGAACAAGAAAAAGACACATTAATTACATGGTCGGATCTTTATTCCGGGACAATATTGCGGAGTCAATCAACAGCATTCTGTAAGTGGAATGAACTCCGCATCTCTTTAATGAACTTAAATAACGACCTGAGAAGAATCGGAGTTTCTAGAGGAGAAAGACGTTTTATGGGCAGCTCTGCCTGGCTCTTGCCAGCCTTTTGGGTTTTACTGTCTAAACGGAGGGACTCTGATTTAACTGGTTGGCCATTAATGAGCCATGAATATAGAGGAACAACCTGTCTGCAAAGCAAAGCGGTAAATACAGAGAGCAATGCCCCACCAGGGATCTCCATTCATGCGCCCCAGCCATACTTCAGGGGTGCCAAGGGTTCACCACCACCTCTCCTGGACTGGTTTCAATGACCTACCATTTAGGACCCCTCTGAGCTCAGAAGAAAACACATTTTTTATGTCGACCCATAAACTTTGTTTGGGTCTATTCACTGGAGCCCAATCATTGTCCCATTTAGCAATAGGCCGGTGTGGCCTATTTCTCAAAGATTCCCACGTTTAAAAAATGACTTTGTATTTGTCTAGATCAAATATTTCTTCACGTGTGAGCCCAGTGCTTGTATACCTCCCACATCCATTTGGTCACACTTTTCTGTGTTTCCAAAAAAAAAAAAAAAAAAAAAACAGAGAGAGAGAGAGAGGGAGCCTAAGTGCCGGTGCGTTCATTTCTTATTATTCCTTTCAGATCTGAAGCTGCTCTCAGACAAAGAGAAGCGCTTCGGACATACCCGTTTATCTTGTGTTTTTCCTGTCTTTTCTCTGTTTCCTCGCTCATATTTAAGGTGGTTTTCTCTGTGAAACCTGGGGAAAGATGCATCTGCACCCAGGGCGGACCAGCTGCCGGGATGCGGGTGGGACATTAGCGACGCGTTTGAATAGTAATGATGCTTGTATGGGACTCCCACCAGATGACATGATTGGGATTTTAACCCAGACTAATATTCAAAATCGCATTAGTGAGGAGCCGAATAAACGGCACCCGATTCAACGCAGTTCATGCGTGATTTCATTGAAAATGCCTTCCCTCTCTCTCTTTGCTCGGAGTGGGCTGCACCATTTCGGTATTCAAAGTCTCTACAAAGTTTTGCGCCGGCTTTTTCAGCCGCATTTCCCTGACTTAAACTCGCTTTGTCTCGCATGAGGAGACGCGGATAAAGGCATGTGAAGTTGAGTGAATTGATATGTTTCGGTGTACCTTATAAATTCATACCTTTTCTCACTCGACCGCCTCAGAAAGAAAGTATCAGTCAGGCCGATTCTCTCTGCTGTCCAACGCATTTAGCAGGAGATCTATTTAAGAAGTTCATTCCTAGGCAAATGTATGCAGGCAGGGCTGCGCATGAATGGAGCAGCGTGTCAGCCGACCCTAATTGGGATTTAGCCACCCAAAGCATATGCACAAAGTGACAGAAAATCACAGGTTTCAAAGAAAGTCACAACTTTTGCCCTTCTTGGTGAATATAAGGAGCTCTTTCCCTGAGCCCGGAGTAAAACAGCATTTTTCTTATGGGATGAAGGTTAGTGACCCATCTGTGTTTTTGTGGAAAATAAAAGTGTGAGCAGAGCGACTTAATGGCAAAGAGCGCGTTAAAAACACGTAACCTTGACTGGGAAAAGGGTTTAGGAAAGGCAAGAAATTTAAGGCTGAGTCATGGTTATTATCTGAGCAAATACGAGGATAAATGAAGAAGGAAAAGGGCAAGAAACTAATAATAATAACAACAATGGCGATGATGATAATATCGGATTAATTATAATATGCAAACAATCCCAGTATTTATTTTCTGTATCTAACATTCTTCCCTTCTTGGTTAATTGCATCGATAATAGCCCATTTAACCCTTCATATATTCTCAAGCCCATACATTCTTCCGCTCAGACGCACGTTAATAAATCGCTGTAACGAAATGTGATCTAATGATAAAAGCCTCTCCTCGTTACTGCTCCGGTTGACAGTTCTAGGTCCATCATGTGCTAAATGATGTCCAGGGGAAATATTGATTATTTAGGCAAGAATCCAGAGTTGTTAATTCAGTGACCAAATAATAAAATTATATGAAATGTTAAATTAAATTAAAATAAAATAGAATTATGTTATTGAAAGACAGGAGCTCCAGCAAGAAGATAAGGGTTGAGCGACATTTTTGTCTGAAATGCCTGTAATTATTCAGCTTTTCCCACTTTGTTTTGCCATTTTCAATCACAATGTATGCAAATGATATTTTTAGTCATTCTGTAATGCTTAAATTACTCAGATATGTTAACATTTTCTGGATTACAAGGACATTACTCTAGTTTTCCAACACGTGTTATTCTTTTATTAAATCAGATATCATGAATAGCTCATTTTCTTTTCACAGTATTAAATTTTGCATTTTATAGATTAGATTGATTTAAATTATTTTAAAATATCCACAAATTGCTCTTTGTCAGCACAAAAATGACCTAAAAGCTCCTCAAATACAGAGGATTTAGCATGTATCTTTTCCATCTTTGCTTGAACTAAATGTGATTTGCCTCTTCTTCCGTATGTTGCAGATTCTGTTAGAGGATTGGTGAGTTGCATGTCTTCGCTCTCAGCCTCTGAGCAGGACACTGACTGTGTTTGGCATCTGCTGGCCAGATCCGATCGCTCCCAATCAGCGGCAGGAGGAGAAGGTGTGGATGTGGATGGAATGAGGACAGGAAACGGCTGTGTGCCGTCACCTCGCTGCAGGACGGAATCTGACTGACGGATTCCTCAGCCCCCAGAAAGTGTCAGGACAGTGGCCTCGACCCTTAGGTGACTCTGAATCTGCTCTGCTCGTCTCTCAGTATTTTCATTTTTTTATTTTTTTATTTTCCAAAACCAAGTGTCACTTCATCCCTCCCAGTCAACACAAAATACTATATGTTCCAGCATTTAATGAAAACATCACTGTAATATTCTTCAGATTTAAGGGACAAGAAAACCTAAAGACTATAAATAAAAGAAGGACAAGGTAGTTGAATGCTGATTGCTTTATTTGCAGTGAAAGGAGAAAAAGGGGTGTGCAAGGCATACAAAAGTTTCAAGAGCGTGTAAAGTGTTGTGAGGCATATTAAGAACCCATGGGCAAAGGCTTAAATCTGCAGCAAAGGGTCATTTATCGTGTTCTTTTCCAGGCCAAAGGGCGAAGGTCAGTGCCCAGACATGGGCTTTGGTCAGTGCGAGAGCTCAAAGGGGCGTGGAGGTTTAAGGGCGAGAAGAGGTCAGTTGAGAATGTGCGCTGCTCAGTCGTCATCAGAGTCATCGGCTGCACCGGTGATGATGTAGGTCTGTTCGTGGTGGTCCGTCTCCAGCACATCATCCTCAGTTTTTATTGTCCTATGGAGAAGAAATGTTAGGTGTGAATTTTCTGCTTTTTACTTTTGCTGTTTTCTACTGGCAGGTAATGTCTGTGTGAGCCAACAGGTGCTTCTTCATTCTATTCGTGTTATTTTTGATTTTATTTTCTGGGTTTGGTGTAAACATCAGCTTCACCTCATGGTACCTTTACCTAATCAGAACTGTCCTTCTCTCTGTCAGCTCCACAGCCTGCTCAGCATAGGGCTCAAAGTTGTCATATCCATCTGATCCAAATCCCATCCCAGCACCACTGCTGTCACTCACTCCTGCCCCTCCCCTCCCCACCCGCCCACCCACCACGCCATCTACAATCATTCCTCTCATGCCCTCTTCTCCTCCAACGCCACCCCACTGAGCACTGGGCACGCCATGGTCTCCACCTCTGACCCCTCCTGCTCCTCCTCCCCCACCTACACCAACAATTCCACCACTAAACCCCATGCCAGGACCACCCTTGACACCTGAACCTGCAGGGCTGTCCTCAGTACCCATCCTGACACCCCCAGTGCTATCTTCACCTCTGCCTGCAGTATCAAACCCCAACATTCCCCTCACACCTCCATCCACACCCCCAAGGCCAGTGCCTATACTACCTGAACTAGCCCCTACACCTCCAGGACCAGAGGACACACCTCCAGGACCAGAGGACAGACCTCCAACACCAGCCCCTACACCTCCAGGACCAGAGGACACACCTCCAGCACCAGCCCCTACACCTCCAGGACCAGAGGACAGACCTCCAACACCAGCCCCTACACCTCCAGGACCAGAGGACAGA
>JAPQRP010000010.1:34001454-34014156 GCA_037367295.1 Apogon hyalosoma
TGGTGTAAATACAGTTCTTCATCTTTTCATGGTCATCAGATTTGACCCATTTGGACGTTCAGAGGCTCCGTAGTTACAGCTTATGCTTAAGTAATAATCTCAAACTTTACACTCACACTGTCATCCACTCTTTGCTAGGATTCATATACATAGAAAGACAGCGGGACAGAACAGACATAAGACAAGACAGTGGGACGGACCAGCTAAGTGGTTGCTGTTGGAGACACAGATGCTGGTCAGATGTATTGTGTTGGCATGAGTGTAGTGTGTGTATACAATTGTTATGTTAATGATGAGTGGGAGGGGTAGAAGTTGAATGCTGACATAGGAAAATTGGTGTTGGGGGGGGGTACAAGGGCGTGTGTGTTCTGTTCTGGTGATATACAGAGTTTTAGGCGGTTTGGTTTAGAAAAGTTATGAATGGAGGGTCTAAGGACGGGAGATGCCCGGGACATTAATCCATTTCCTGCATCTGCTGTTTATTTGACTGTTGTTTGTTTATATCCAACTCATTCTGTAAAGCCCTGTGAGGCAATCTGAATTAAACTGAATTAAATATAGGAAATTAAATATAGGAAAATGCATAATTTACAGTAAAAAATGCACAGAGGATAATATTATAATAAATGGTGATAAATCACTTAAAGGTTAACTAGAGAGAAAAATGTATTTGGGAACTGCCTCAAAACTAGCATTGGGTCTTTATGGGTTAACATGTAAAAAAACAAACAAAAAACCCCCCACAGAAACTGAGTATCACGCTTAATCAAAACTATAATTTTATTAATTAAACAGTATTGGCAACAACTGCATTGCATATGTAGGCGAGAAGCTTCTCATTATGTACAATAAGCTGTTCTTATATGCAATGTTAAGACTTCATATTCTCAGAATAATACACAGTTTTAAAGTCATTTGCATAGATAAAGTCTGAGCATGATACAGTGAAATTTAGCACTACATTTTCCATTAAGGTTGAGAATTTTCACTGGTTATATAACTATACTGTTATGAGGTTGTAAAGGGTTTTTAATAGTTGTGTGGTTAAATTTACAAATGACTTCAAGTAATACTGCAGCAGATTGAGACGTACAGTCACAGAAAAAATGATTATTCCATCCAAATCATCAAAACAGTGTTTATCCAATCCAGTCCTCTAACTCCTGTGTGGATCATGTGACTAAAACAGACAGAACAGAAAACATGTTAAATGGATAGATATCAGCTCTGAAATTCAACTACTATGAGCTATTTGTGTTGGTATCATTATATTTGTCCAAACTAATGGACCTTTAGTTGGACCAGGCAGTAAAATGAACAACAAACTGAACTAAACAAGGGGTGGGATAATAATTTTTTCCGCGACTGTACATGAACAACACAGTCCATGTGTGGTAAAGAATCAGTCTTTGGGATTCATATGAGGAAAAGCAAGTAAAATCAGTCGTACCGAAAAAAAAAAAAAAAAAAAAGGATTAACTTGTTAAAAATCCTTTACAAGATCCCAACTTATGTACTCTGGGTTCACAGCCGGATGTCTGGCGACTACAAACGTGTGCTTTGTTTGCTCTTCTGTTCTTATGTCCTCCTCTCAGTTATTTTGTTCGTTCTTCACCCAGTCTTGCCATCCACCCGGGTAATGCTGAACACTGGACACACAAAGAAAGAGAGAGAGAGAGAGAATGCACTGCGGTCACATCTGAGGTTCTAATTTAATGTTCAAGAAGACACAGACTCTGAGGTCAGATGTAAAACACGGTAAAAACGTGCTCATTCTTTGCTGTTCTTTAATCAAACTGAAACTCTAGCGTGTGGCCACCCTCCAAATAAAACAGCATGATGCAACAACAGGTCGATGACCTCGAGCTGGTGAAATCATGCTTGTCTTGTGATGAAATAAAAAATCAGGTGTTGGGTATAAAATGTACTATTACTCTTTGTCCTGACATCAACGATAAGGCTCACCTTTACTCCTACAGAAACAAAGTCATTACGAAGCATGGATCATTTTGTTTCAAGTTTAATGTTTTTTTTTTTTTTTTTTTTAACAGACTGAGCCTTCTCTCACCCCTTGTATCCCAGTGAAGCAGCTGTGTCCAGTGAGGCCTTGCTTCTGATTCCCGCCAGGCAAGTGAAAACTATGTTATCCGTCTGACGGGGCATTCCGCCGCCGTACTTTTCCTCAAAATCTTCTGGAGGAAGCTGGAGGGCAGTGCTCACGTGTCCCACTGAAAAGGAAAAGAAGCATAGGACTAGTTGTACATAAGGGCCGTCATAGTCAAATCAGGGTTTAACCACTGTGACTGCCACCGCCGTAGTATCGGCACACACTACCAGTCAAAAGTTTGTTTTTTCTTTATTTTCATGACTATTTACATTGTAGAATTTCACTGAAGGCATCAAAACTATGAATGAACACATATGGAATGATGTAGTTAAAAAAAACTCAAAGCATGTTTTTATATTTTAGATTCTTCAAAATAGCCACATTTTGCTTTTATTACTGCTTTGCACATTCTTGCCATTCTCTGGATGAGCTTCGTGAGGTAGTCAGTGTTTTCCGACAGACAGTCCTGAAGCAGTTCCCAGTGATGCTGAGCACTTGTCGGCCATCTGCGGTCCATCTCAGGTCATTTAAATGAGAAGGTGAGTCCAAACTTTGGACTGGTAGCGTAATAACAGTTAAATTATGTACAAACATCTTAGGAAGAACAGGAGCCATTTAGCACCGTAGAATTTTGAAATATGGTTGTATTTCTGTTTGCCTTTTGTTCATAAGTGGAGACTTGGCAGCAATAACATGACTTACAAATATCCTTTCCTTTCTGCTCAACATGCGTATAAAACCAAGTATAAACCCACATACAGTCCAGTACTAGTCTATATTTGCAGTGCAGTGTTCTGCAGTGCAAAATAGCACAAGTTAAATGCTCCTTGTTTATTTTCTATTTTAGAGTTTGTTCTATTTTTTGCAACTGTATATTTATTCCTGTTTTAATTATACTTATTTTTTTACCTTCTTAATTCCCTTCTTATCTTCACTTACTTATATTGGTCTAAGCGCTCTAATTTCATTGACTTGATTTAGTGATTTATTCCGAATGTGCAATGAAATTTAACATATAAGTGAACAAGCAAAACAAATAATATTACAAATCATAACAATCTTAGACAGAAAAACAGCACAATAGTTTCATTTACATGCCCGAAAAGCATATGACAGTGTAATGACAATAAAGTCGATTCTATTCTAAAACCTACTTATGTGTGATATCCAGAAGAGTCATAATAAATTTATAATTCATAGCAGAAGAATGACATGCAATATGATGACACCATTTAAAGAGCGCCAAACAATGGGGAATGGTATCAAAATAATAGTCAAATATATTATTTTTGTCACTTAACCCAACGGTTTATGTAGATGATCATTATGACTCTAAAGCAGGAGGGTCAAATGCATTTCAGTTCAGGTTTCATAAAGACTAATATGATTTCAAGGGGGTCAGACCAGTAAAATAATAACCTATAAACATTGTCAACTCTAAAGTTTTCTCTGTTTTAGAGTGAAAAAAGTAAAATGACATTATGAAAATGTATACATTTACAAACTGTCCTTTAATAAATGTGTATAACATGAAGAACCAGGATCAACCTGAAATTTCTTCAGAAAAATAAGTGCAATTTTAACAATACTGAGTCAGCTTTACATTTAGGCATGTGCGTTATAACATACAGATCACAGTGAAACGACAAAGGCACAAAAAAATGTAGTAACAGGAAGAATATTGTTAAAATTGCACTTCAGGTTATTCAAGTTTTTTTGTGAAAGAATAATTTGAAAATGCACACATTTTCAAGCAATTTAACTTTTTTTTTTTTTTTTTTTACACTAAAACAAAGGAAAAATTTGGTGTTGTCATCATTTATAGGTTTCTAGGATAACAGAGACTATCATCAGGGATCCTCACCATGTGACGTCTAAGAAGTTTGCTTTGATGCCCTCAGGCCGGTGCTACCGTGCACCTCAGAGGAGAACCAACACAGATCCAAAAGCTTTGAGTCCTTCAGCTGTCACACTCTTAAACTCTTTTAGTCTTTTATCCTACATTGGTATTTATTGATTAGTTATTGTTGATTATTTAATGCATCTATTTGTAATTGCCTTCAAATGATCTACTAGTTGCATACTGATTCAAATGCATCACATTACACTTTGAATACTGACCGTCTGATATCTGTGGTAAGCTGCAAATGAACTGCCCGTATGGGATACATAAAGTTTTCTGAATCGGAGGTTATCATGATAGTCTTTCACTGGTCTGGCCTACTTAAGATCACATTGGTCTGTATGTGACCACTGAACTAAAATGATTTTGACACCCATGACAGTGTAATATTTGCATTTCACAGATTCATCCCACTGACTGGACTGGACCCTTTGGCAGGTTGGTTTTGGCCTGCAGGAAGTATGTTTGACATTAGTGGCTGATATAGTATGTGATGTTGTTTTGACCAAACTGGAGTGAGTTATTTTGGAAATTTTAATCCATAAAGACCCAGTGGTACTTTTTAGTTGCAGTTCTCAAATGCATTTTTCTCTATTTTTCACCTTTCTTAATTGATTTATTAATCTGTATTATAATATTATGCTCTGCACTTTGCATTTTTAAGTGAAAATCACTTATCATTTAAATTTTATAGTTAATTTACTGATCATATAGATGTTCATAAGGGGGTTATTATAGCAAAAACAGAGAAAACTGAAGAAAAAGACTTTTTCAGTAAAATCTATCCTGAACTGAACATAACCCCAGTGTGTTCATCCACTGTCACTGATCCAACTCCATGGGTTTTACTGGGGAATCAGTGTTGGAGAAGATGACAGTGTTTCCACGTTCACTACAGAGCCTCTGAACGTCCAGATGGATCCTATCTGATGACCATGAAAAGATGAAAAACTGTATTTTACACTAATTATTTAGACAGGATTAGTGGATCAATAACACATTTTAGATCCGTAGATGGATTTTGTCGATGGTGAATGTTTGGGTCTTTATGGGTCAAAGTCCACTGGTGTCATCCATGATTCATCCAATTTAGTAATAATTCATTAAATCCAAATGTGCAGCTCAAAGCTGACCCTCAGCAGGGTCACAGACTTCAGGGTGTTAGGTTTATGTTTAAGGACTGGACTTCTGCAGAACCTGTTCATGAGCTGCAGGTGTAAACACGGTGGACACAAGCGTTTAGTCACGTTCCTTGTCCCATTACTCACAGGGAACATTAATGGATCCGGGGATGAAGCCGTACTCCCGGAGCTCCCATGGTTCTCTGACATCTATCACCACTGCTTTCCGTCCGGCCAGGATCTGCTTCAGCTCCTCATAACTCACATCTGTGCTCGACGGCGCGGAACTAAACCTCCGAACCGGCAACTCTGAACCTACGAGAAAAACACCAGGAACAAGTGAAACGTGTTTGTTTGGACAGGTGAGCGGAACCCCAGCTGCAGACGGATGGAAGGCGCACACACACTCACATCTGAGTCCGGAGGAACTGTTGACAAGGGTGGACACCAAGCTTTGACCTCCCGGGACAGAAACCCCACAAAGGACGGGGCTCCTCCAGAAGAGCCGCGGGGCAACACCCGCAAACCTCCAACACCTTCGGAGAGCCATATGTGATCACTAACCGCCGCTTGTTATGTAGAGGTTTTCAACACAAACTGGAAAATCCGCACTAACGCTGTGGTGCGTAACCGACCGACGTATTCACCTGCTGACCAACACCTGCGCATGCGCACAAGAGCCGGATACGTAACAAAATCATTTTTGTTTGTTTTCCTCAGAAACGAACCCGTAAAAACTTAATGCGTTTACGGTCAGACATTATCGCTGTCAATAAATGTTTTTTTCAGTCATTTAAGACAAAAAATTCTCAAGTTAAGTTATTGTAACAAAATTGATGCATTCAATGCCGCCAGGATAACCGACCAAATTGTTCAATTCACTTACCCTTATTGTACTAATTACTCTAAACATTTACCAGATAATCTTATAAATATATTAAGAACTATGCAGAAGCAATATAGAGCATCAGACTGCTAAAACACTACATTTTCCGACAACATAATGAAGCGATGTACTCAACATTACCAACGTCACTTACAACTTCGTTTTTGATTCAGTAAAATACTGTAATTGTTTCTGGTCAGAACCTGCCACTATCTGTTATCACCTAACCATAAGCTAATAAAGTTAAGACAGACAACCAAATATCCTACCAATGGTATTACGTGCGTTCGTATGTGCATTCCCACTGGCAGTGAATGCAGCATAGGGCCCTTCTGAGTTGCCGTAGTGCGTCACATGTTGACTGATGTGCTCGTGAATGCTAACGTTAGCCTGAGAAATTGAGAAAGTCAAAGATATTAACGTATACATTTAACTATAAATAGTGTTGCCCTTTCCTATCGTTAGTCTTTGCTTAATGTTGGGATATTAACATATTTCTGCACATCGTTAGGGATTCCACACTTGGATTGTTTCTTTTGACAGGCTAATGTAGCTCCAGTTTGCTAGTCAGGAAGAGTTCACAGTTGGCTGCAGGTTAGCTAACACAGTCAACATAGAAGCTAAAATTAAAGAGGTGAGTAATATAGTTCTTTGTCATCTAGTTGTATTAATATGACTGAGAAGGAAAAATACATTTCTGTCGACGTTAAGTATTCTCTGATGAACCACTTTGGTCTCCGTCATTTTAATTAGAAACTCGGGACTAGTATTGGCCTCTTGACTCTGGTGCTGGGCTTTTCTAGGTAACCGTTCATTTAGCTAA
The DNA here is from genome assembly GCA_037367295.1 of Apogon hyalosoma. NCBI lineage: Eukaryota > Metazoa > Chordata > Actinopteri > Kurtiformes > Apogonidae > Apogon > Apogon hyalosoma. Next base: position 34,008,295 of record JAPQRP010000010.1, read on the forward strand.
TATCATTTGGTGTCATCTGTTATTTTATAGATTGCTTAATGTGACAAATTCCCCCTAGATAATCAGACAGTGACGTTGAAAGATCAGCACAATGGTGATAGTAGGGCTGGCTGCTGAAGGAATGGATCTGTATTGAATCGGGTGAAAAGTGAAATAGGTAAATCTAATGCTACTTCCTGTATTTTCAGGTCAGTCCAAAAGAATAGTTGTCATAAACCCACAAACAGCCTCAGAGCTGTTAAGACCATACAGTGGGGTGGTCTTAGAGCCAAAAAGGATTTAACGTTTTTTAAGATCATCCTCTATTTATCCCACAAGGGGAAATTCCAGGTTTATAAGAAATACTATATGTTTTTTGTTGATATAAGAATTCACACCCTTTACTGAAGTACCATTGCAATACCTTATTCAGTTGTTTTAAGGCTGCTTATTAACACCAGAACAGGGACAACAGTTTGTGATTTCCTGTTTTTTGTTGACAGCTGAGAAATGTCCTGGAAAATAAAGTAATAAATAAATGAAGTGGAAGTATTCAAAAGTGCTGAAAGCAGGAGTAAATAATCATTGTTCAGTAAAATGGCCCTTATCAGTTGATTAATATTATCATACTTTAAGAGTTTATTATGTTAATTTATTGATGAGAAATGGGGGTGGGATTAAATAAGTTTTCATCTTCCAGCTCCTTTTCAAGTGTAATTGAATTCATTTGAATTTTGAACTTGTATGTACTCTGTTGAATGCTCGAAATAGATTAATGAATGAATGAAGAGTAAGCTTACTGTTGCATTCATGTGTTGCATGTTACTGCTTGAACTAGCCTAATTCTGTCTGCTTTATTCACTGTTGGATAGTTTAATCTAGAGCTGGTACTTGAGGAACTTTTATCTTTAAAAAGTCAACTTTATGAGCTCAGAAAGAGAAAAACAGGTCTATTTTCAAACCAAAAGGAGGGTATTTAGCTTTAGAAGAGTAGCAAAATATAGTTGTGTATGATGGAAAATCTGTGCTTCAGTACAAGATCTGATTGAACCGCAAAACAAAAACCATCTCACTACCCACAGAACTTGAAGTATTTCTAATAATGTAATGACGATTACATAAAGTAAAATTACTTATTTTGTCTTTACTAAAATGTAATTATCTTGAGGTAATATATTGTGGTTAGTAATACCAACATCTGTCTGCTATTCACCATCCAGCACTCCAGATGCGGCTAAAAGACCCCTTCTCTTTGAAAGCCACCGACATGACTAAGCGGACTAACAAACCGCGAAAACCTCGAGATGAGGAGTCATCAGATGAAGTCAGTGGTAAGTCACTGGAGCTTAACAGGGCACCAGACAGTTATGGTGTCTGGAAAATGGGATTAACTTTGTTTTAAAACAAGATATGAGTGTAGAAAACAGGTTATTTTGTAAAATGTTACCTAGGTACACTACAAACAAAAAGTTAAAGATATTCTTCAAGGGGTTGAATTGCTCTAGCCATATCCATGGCTTCCAAATGACATTGTACAGATCCACAATTGTGACAAAACATCAAAAAAACATAACAAGCGAAGAAAAGAACATCTTCATTTTGGCTTCTGTTGACTTGAATAATGTGAAAATTGGACCAGAAGAACAAGCACCTCAAGTGTACAATTGTGAGTATTACCATAATGCTCAACTTGGCAGTGTTCATCCGAGCAGAACCATGCTGAACTCATTGTAATAGGAAACAAACAAATGGGAGGACCAGGGGAATGCTAAAAAAGTGGACAGATTTAATGATTAGCACCTAGGGCAAAAAAAAAAAAGAAAAATCCTTCACTTTTTGTTTGTAGTGTATCTCTTTACATTCACCTGCTGCTGCGGCTTCTGCTAATAGATCTTATAGAGTTTATGAACAGGATAACAGTGTGATGATCAGAAAGGGGGGACTGACATTACATGTCTGTTTGGTGGAATGTCCAGCCTCATTCAAATGACAGAAGCTGTACTTTTATACTTAATGCGTGTTATAAATAATTTCTTGTTTGTTGATCAGGGTTGACATGCCAACATGTGAGTAAGGCAGTGGATCTGAACTCAGTGAAGAAGTCAGTGCTCTCCTGCGTTTGGTCGATGTGCTCCGAGTGCTTAAAGGAAAGAACCATGATTGACGGAGAGCCGGCGGCTTCGCATGACATCCTGGTCTGCCTCAAGTGTGGATACCAGGTTTGGATTTGTTTCTTGATATGCTAATGGATTTTTTTCAGGATGATTATTGTAATATAAGTGGTCTTAACTACTGTGCCACTTAGAAAAGCACTTTTGCATAGTGTGTGTTAAATGCTGTCAAACAGTAATGGGTCTGTATGGGTTTGTGTTTGTTAACCCTTTAAGACCTAAACATCTAAAATGTTTAATAACTGATGGTCCACTAATCCTATCAGTGCATTTAAATAATTGGTGCTAAATGCAGTTTGACATCTTTTCATGGTCATTAGATATGACCCATTTGGATGTTCAGAGACTCCAAAGTGAAGGTGGAAACAGTGTCACCTTCTACAACACTGATTCATCAGTAAAACCCATGGACTTGATAAATAACAGTGGATGGACACAGTTTTACCTGATTTTCACTGAAAAAATGCAGACTATAAAATAAAAAAAAGTGATAAATCACTTAACAAAGGTTATAAAAGAGCAATTCATTTGAAAATCATTAAGGGTTAAAATTAGATGAATTTATTGATCCCGGTCATTCAGCAGACAAACAGAATGTACATGGTTTAACACATTTAGTACATTTTGTTGATAATGTTTAATATAAATAGAGTGAACTAAGTTTTTTTCTGTTACAGGGCTGTAACCAGTCAGGGATTCAACACGCTGTAAAGCACCACCAAGCTTTCCATCCAGAGTCTCACTGCATCACCATCAGCCTGAGCACCTGGAAGGCCTGGTGAGAAGCCCAACAAATACATTCAATATTACATCTGGAATAAAAAAAGACTGCTTTTGGTGAACGCAAAGGCTGGACAGTGAATCAGACTATCAGCTGGTATAATAGTGCTGCATAATTGTAAAAGGCTACGATTTAAAGGTCTGTATTTAGGAGGATTATTTATTGGGGGTCTCCATTAGCTTCCACCATTGTGGTTGCTAGTCTTCCTGGGTTCTCAGTTAAAAAGACATCAGAAATTGATACAGCAAGTTCAACTTTCACATGTGGTAAACTCTAGATTTTAGTGCTCTTTTAAATACGTGTAAAGTAGGTGAGTCCCTCAGCCTTTTTGGCAAATTCTTCCAGAGTTGCGATGACCTGAATAAAACAGACTTTTGCAGTGAATTATTTCTAGGCCAATTAATGACTGAATCGGCACTACAAGCACGCTGAGTAGAATGTGAGTGCGTCTGGTTTGCATATTTGAGATTTTCAGACATTGAAATTGGTTTACTAGTTAGAATTATTTTCTTTAAAAATACTAGTAAGTTATTCTGTAATTTATTTTGGAGCATAGGCCAAGATAACATATACTGCATTCCTTAACACTTGTAAAGACATTTCAGCACTAGGCGGGCAGCCTTGTTTTGGACTACCTGAAGCTTTGCGCTGTCAGTTTTATTGGCAGCGGACCTTATAGTGGAACAGTAATTTGAGATGTGATAACACAAGGGACTGAACTACCTGTTCTATTATCGCTGACATGACAAAGTAGTAGCACCTTCTGACCACAGCAATAGCTTTACCCATTTTACTAATTACATGGTCTATATGAGGTGACTATGACAGATCCTGATCCACGGTGACGCCCAAAGGCTCATTTGTTGAACTTAGTCTAATTTGGAGCATTACGTTCTCAGCATCAATTGAGAATTATTATGTTGATGCTGTAATTCTGAATTTCTGGTGCTCTAATCACAGAAATGGAAAAAATAAACACAGCCTCTGTTGTCTGTTGATATGTTGCATTTAGTGACACTGAGCAGAGAGAGGTACTGTGAAAATCCTGCAAAATTAAGGCTGATTTTTTCTTGTGAGTTTGTATGATTATGAATTTTTTTTGTGTATATTCCTTCATTACCAGGCACTAAAATGGAAATCTGAATTGCAATACTGCCCACAATGATTACAGTGTGATTTTTTTCACCAAATTTTGCTGCACTAATGAATGCCAGACACCTTTAGTTTATGCTACAGCTCTGATTTTCCATTAAAAATAGAAATAACAGCACTTCAACATGGCTTTCTGAAATTATCTTACAGCTTTCATTGCTCTTAGTTTTTGTGCTGTTATTGAGGACATAGGATCAGAGGCTGCATATCTTTTGTTAATTTGCAATTAAGGTAATGCTACAGAGGGACAAGGAGAGTCATAGAAAAGAGGGAGAAGAGGGAGCAAGGAGCCAAATATCTTTTATGAATGAGTCAGACACAGAGCTAATGGTAAACCTGCTTTACGTCCTTGTCAGTCACAGAATGGGAAAGAAGTCCTTGTCTTGGCCTCCATAGTTCAAGGCATTTTTAGTCTTTAAGCCTATTTAGGATTTAAAGTAAACGTTATGTCTAAATAATCGGTCAATCCTAGGTTGTAACCTGGTTAGAAATTCCATTATTCCATTTGATTGTCATAAATGAAAATGTTTTCTCACTTAAGCCACATACTTCTGTGGTCAAATAATGGTTAATTTCGCACTCGCTCCTTGAGGTGTTAACTTTAACTCCCAGTGTGTGTCTGTGACCTTCTGTCATTGTTAACAGGTGTTTTGAATGTAATGAGGAGCTCTCCACTCACTGTAACAAGAAGGCTTTGGCTCAGACCCTGGACTTTCTACAAAAGCACTCTGTCAAGGCAACATCAGGTAAGGTGTTTGCCAGCATCTCAAAGGTCTGGCCACTGACTGTTGTGGAATCAGGCTTTTATTAAACAAGTGCATCCTCCCTGTAGTTTCAACAATATACAATTCAGTTGATTTGGGGTTTTATATGCACACATTCCTTTAATGTAGAAAGTTTGGATTAACCTTGAGTGTAATGAAAATGTGGTGGTGATAATGCAGATTTTTGCAGTAATCTGCACTGACGGACCTCATACGTGTCGTCATTCATTCCCAAAAAATAATTTGACAATAGCAGGAACTGAAGTGGGTCGTCCACCGCTCATAAGAAAGACGCCCACAGCACCTTCACTGTGAGTGACGGGCTGCATTAAAGCAGAACCACGGCTTTTTACAATGATGTATTGGCCGCTACAATAGATGACTTTCATATTTTACCTGATCACAGAGATTCAAATGCATCATTTGGCACAATGAGAATAAATGAGACACATGAGATACAAGGAATTGACTGCAGTCCACCTGCTCCCCCTGCTGGCAGTGGTTGTCTGAATCACGCCACATTTCTTTCTCAGTGTGGAGAGACTATGTGTATTTGTACATGAAGTAAAACAGTCAGCCTTATGTCAAATGGATGCATGTACATTCAGCTGTAACTGATCTGTATTGACACTATAGAGAGATAATGAGTGAAGTGATATTGACGTAGAAGAGTAGCACTTTTGAACCAAATTCCAACCTTTCACCACTGTTAATTTACTATAAGTGTGGGTGTGTCTATGAAACTGGGTTTGTTTTAGTATCTGGCATTTTTCCAGCTTTTTTAGACCCAATAATAAAAGGTAAATGTAGACATATTTACCCCCAGGATGGACCTAATGATGGCCTCAGATAAATTAAAAAAATATATATCCTCTTGCTCTGAGCCATCCCATAATTAATGAACTTTTAATCAAATATTGAATCTAAAAATAGGCCCTAAATATGGACAGTTCAATCTGCCTAGGTGTCAGTGCATTAGATGTGAAAACATGGCTGTAAATGCTCTTCTATAGAC
>JAPQRP010000010.1:34057304-34071366 GCA_037367295.1 Apogon hyalosoma
TCCATGTTTTCTGTTCTGTCTGTTTGAGTCACATGATCCACACAGGAGTTAGGACTGGATTGGATAAACACTGTTTTTGATGACTCTGGATGGAAGAATCATTTTTTTCACAACTACAGATACTGGAAGGTCTCAGCGTCTTTGTGTGAGTGTGTGTATCTGCACAGTTCTGAGAAATGTAGACGTTTTTCACTGGCCAATTTAGTTCCTACAGCTGAGGAACAGTCCCATCTCCACTTTAAATATCTCGGCAAGTTGATAGGACCAATATTTTGGAAGATATTAGTCATTTTGGAATACAACCGCCTTACAATCACGTTGCTCGGTTGACGGGAAGCACAGTACCACACTGCATGATGGGAAATGAAGTTAAAAACAGGAAAGACCCATTTACTAACTTCAGTCCCTAGATATCAGTATGAATATGACCTGTGGGGAACCACGGGTCAACGAGGTAGTACTATCACAATAACCTATAGATAATGACTCCAAATTTTCTTCTTGGTTGAATGTGAAAAAAAGTGTACACACACACACACACACACACACATATATATATATATTTATATATATGTGTGTGTGTGTGTGTATTACATCATGTCTATAAATAATGACAATTCCAAATTGTTCTCTTTGTTTTAGTGAAAAAAAACCCCAAAACATTACATTATGAAAGAAAGAAGTGCAACTTATTTAACTTAATTAGTTTGTTAATGGAAATATTTTCATTAACAAACTAAATAAATAAGTTGCACTTCTTCCCACCCCTTTTTCGGGCATGTAAATGAAACTATTGTGCTGTTTTTCTTTCTAAGATTGTCTTGATTGTTGATTTTTGTGTTATTATTTCAGAGTTTTGTATTTTTTCAGATTTTTGTATTATTATTTCTGTTTTTTTCTTTTTCACACATATGTTAAATCTCATTGCATGTTCAGAAAAAAAATCACCAAAACTATCCTTTAACAACAACATGTGAATAACCCGAACAAATATGGAACTGAAATGTCTAAAGAAAATTACATGTAATTTTAACAATATTCTGCCTGTCACTAAATGTTTGTGCCTTTGTTGATACAATCCGTAATGCACATTTATAAATGATAAGTTGAGGTATAATTTGTAATAATTGCACTTATTTTTCTTAAGAATTTTACGTTTTTTCCGGTTATTCACATCTTTTTTGTTTTAATAGTTTGTAAATGTAAATATTTTATAATTTAATGTTATTTTTTGGTGCTAAAACAAAGAGAAAATTTGGCATTGTCATTATTTATAGGCTATTCTGTTATTATTTTACTGGTCCAGCCCACTGTAGACCGCTGTGTGTGGCCCCTGAACTAAAATGAGCTTGACACCCCTGCCTTACATTAACACACAACACAGGAAACACACTCACGCTGAAGTCCATACACTTGGGCTGTAAATGCCTCAGGCTTTGTGCATCACTGGACATATACATCACCACCGCTCACCAACACAACACCTGCACATAACAACAGAGTATGTGTTAAAAAACATTCCAAACATTTCAGAAAAGGCTTTACACATTACAACAGACTATTGACGAGAACCACTTCATTAGATGGAAGACCCTTCAGACATAAACGCTGACAAATGTAGAACAAAAACCACATTCAGCCGGGTCCTCAGTATCACTTAAAACTGCAGTAGGAAGCACAAGGGCTTTGTTTAAGGACATAATCCTACTAACCTTTTATTTCTAATTAACATTTCATTCGTTTCAAGGTACTTGAGGGTTGCGATGTAAACTGCACCACAGAAAAACGTAGATTATTCACAAGTGCTGCCTTTGTTTTTCATTAAAATAAAAGAAAAGTATTTCAGCAGCAAGTCATCTATTTTTACAAGACATGGTGAAATGTTTTGCTGAATTTTTTAGGTTCTTAAATTCCCATTTGTCATCTTACACAATACTTTTTCTTTTACACTAATGATGCTCATGTCAGATACTAGCAACGACGAGGTAATTAGCGAGTTACTGTGTGTGTATTATGGGTAAAATGAATTTGCCTATAGAGCCATTAAAGACCCAAACAGCCACTGGCAACCAAATCATCTACTGATCTAAAATGTCTAATGACTCCTGTCAATAACTGGTGTAAATACAGTTCTTCATCTTTTCATGGTCATCAGATATGACCCATTCGGACGATCAGAGGCTCCGTAGTTACCATGGAAACACCGTCATCTTCTACAACATCTATTCACCATTTTTTGTGAAATGATACTTTATTTTAGTGTCAATACTGGAAAATTACATGGAGATTTTTGAGCTGTCTTTTTGTATAGTTTATTTTGACAGTATTTTACTGATCTGACCCACTTGAGATTGAAATGGTCTGAATGTGGAACCTGAACTATGATTGCATTTCAGAAATTCATCCCACAGGCTGGACTGGACCCTTTGGTGGGCCGGATTTGGCCCCCGGGCCACATATTTGACACACCTGATCTATGATCTACACGATCAGTGAATTAAATATAGGAAAGTACATCATTTATTCTGAAAAATGCAAAATACAGATGATAATATTACATTAAATGATGATAAATCACTTAACCAAGGTTAAATATAGAGAAAAATTAATTTGGGAACTGCCGCAAAAGTAGCACTGGGTCTTTGTTGGTTAACCTTTAAATGCAGAGTTTGCAGATGCAGAGCTGTTACATCGTTCCAGTTTATGCTTATGGAGTTTTGTTTGTTAGTAATCCAGTATCTGCCTCATTCATTAAAAATTTTTCATCACGTCCATAAAATCAGAATGCAGTCCATGTGAAATACAAACTTGGGATATTTCATGCTTTAATATCTAAATGTTATTCATATGTAATTCAGAAGAATGTGAAGTGGAACGATGAAAACCTTGTCTGGCAGCAGCAAAACTTTCTGTCACCAGTAAAAGACGCAGATGAAACCACTGATCTGTGTTGTTTTAGGTTCGGATGATGTTTCAGCCTTTCTTGGATGCACCGTGACGACCCCAGCAGTGGAGGTTTAGTCAGGAACACGATCAATGCATTCACATTTTCAGTGAAATGACATCAAATCTGTGCTCATTATGAAATAAGTCCATCTACCAGAGGTGCTTCGAGTGGCCTGGTGTTGTTATGCCTGTCATCTGAGGGGAGTTCTGTCCTCATCCTTTTTCCGTCCGTAAACACAAATAACTAGAACTCAGAGCTGCAGTTTGATGGAGATAATGAGTAAAGATAAAAGGAAAATGAGAAAATGCAATAATGTTATCTGAAGAAATTTCAAAAAGGTGGAGAAGATTTGGTCAAAAATGTACAGTTTGTGAGAAAATGTCTTCTGTTTCTCATTAATTATCATCTAAACTCAAAAGTACATCATCACATGACAATATATAGTGTCCCTATTTATTTATTTGTTTGTTTGTTTGTTTTTATTTATTTATTTTAGCAGTTCATCATAGAATATCTCAGATAAATCTCCAGGAGTGTTTCCGTTTCCGTGCCGTTCCTGAAGGCAACGGGTTGTGTCGTCACTTCCGGTTGCAGGTCTCTCCATTGCGGCCATTTTGAGTCAGTACCGTATCGCTGCAGAGAGACACTCTGGAAAAGGTGTGTATAATGTTACCTAAAGCACAACATTCATAACTATTTGATACGCCCCCTTAATGAGTGTTGTATTTTAAAGACCACGGCAGGTTTGTTCACCTGTTAAATGTATACCATCGACTCTCTGTTAGCCTTCTCTTTTAGCTTAGCTAGTGTTAGCCTTTAGCTTCCTATAGCTCGTAAATGTCTGACTAGTAGCAGGTTAAACAGCTCGAATTTCTGTGTCTAAATATTTCAGTACCAAACATTAGAAGTCCAACATAAGCTCTCACGTATGTCTTATTCTTCCAAGAACCTTCCCTGCGTTTTGAACCAGAGCTGGTAAAACAGTGTGGGCTAGGTGTAGCTTGTTACCTCGCTAGCAGTTGGGTCGAAGCTAAGTTGCTATTTTTTGATCATCAGATGACACTGGGAATGAAGTCTGCAACACTGAGTAACTCAGACTAGCTCTGCTTAGTAAATGAACAGCCGGGAGTCTGAATTAAAATGTTAATGTGGGATGAATTGGACGTTGCAGGTGGTGAGTCGGTAGGAGAGATGTGGGACCAGGGAGGACAGCCCTGGCCGCAGTGGCCTCTGAGCCAGCAGCAGTGGATGCAGTCATTTCAGCATCAACAAGATCCAGGTCAGTTTATGATTTACAAATTTCTTTAAAGGAAACTGTTACCGGTGCGGTCCACTTTCTAAACACAATCAAGTTGGATCTTCAGTGGGTGTGCTGAATTTGTCTTTGTTCAGGTCAAGTGGATTGGGCTGCCTTAGCACAGGCATGGATCGCACAGAAAGAGTCAACAGGAGCAGAGCAGCCCAACATCCAGCCCAACGGCCAGGATATTCCAGGCATCGAACCTGTCGGACAGGGCAACCATGGGGCCTTCCAGGGTGACCCGGCATTTGGCAGGATGTGGCAGCCAGGTACAGGTCAACTGTTTCACTTACATTTTTATTGATTGATTAATTTATTTTCCAAACTACTTAATCCTCAAGAGAGCTGTGGGATGCTGAAGCCTATCGCAGCTACCACTGGACAAAGGCGGGGTATTGTTGTTGTTGAAATATCTGTGATCTGTTTCAAACTTCATAATGTATATGCATGGTTTTGGAAAATACTCACAGACTACATAGGTAACATATTCCACTGATATACACATTTCTGGGCATCATTTACAGAATGGGGAATGCATGGTCAGCCCCCTCCTCCTCCGCCCCCTGACCAGGCCTGGATCCCTCCAGGTTCAGGACCGATGGATGTGGTGAACCCCAGTGAGGACAGCAACAGTCAGGACAGCGCAGAGTTCAACTCAGAAGCCCACCATGGGGTTTACCCCCAGAACAGCCATGGGTATGGGGCACAGCCCGACAGCTACGCCATGGCCCCCTTGGCCATGAACCAGTTTGATTATCAGGTATGCAGATGCCACAGTAGAAACTGTTGAAGCGTTTGGGTTTTAGTGTGACAACCAAGTAACACAAGAAGGAGCAATCCATAGAAACTGTTCCGGATCCCAGCATCTAGGTGTCTTTACTTTCTTGATGTGATGCGGTGCAGAGGAAACAATCGCTTGTTGAAGATCCAGCTCGGTTTGATATTGGATTATTTGCACCGTTCCTAAGAATTTAAACTGATTTTTCTTTTTAGCCCAGTCAGGATTGGTGGCTGAATGTGTAAAGGTCAACACCGTACTCTGGGCCTAGCGGAGTGTTTTTTACACAGTGAACACCATTGAATTTTAACTTTGTGTTGTCTTTTAACAGCATGGAGCTGCATCCACATATGGCCCCACACCCACAGGCTTCCACTCGCAATACTGGCAGGGCCCACCGCAGAACAGACGAGACAACAGACCCCCCGGGTTCAGAGACCGGCCCCGATCCCCGATCCAGCTGCCTGTGAAGCCTGTGGAGGCCCCTGCAACATTAGGTAAGTGGATGTGCCCCTGAATAGCACATCACTGGTGGTACTATATTTGTATTGTATTGGGAAGAGAATGGTGAAGTAGAGACCATCAAACGATTGATTTACAGAAATATGGATTTGAAATTTATGTTTGACTAGACTTTTATTGCATTTATAATTATATCCCCCTGTGCATTAGACAAAAATCACAGGCTGTAAACACCATTTCAAAGCACCCTGTCTGACACATCAGATCCAGATATTCCCTAGAGAAATCTATTTGTTTATTCGTTCATTTATTCATTTGTTCATTCATTCGCTTTCAGATGACAGCCATTTAAAAAGTTCCCCCTGAAGACCAGCTAATGGAGATTTAATAATATCTGAAGTTCTTATAATTATTTATGATCATAAATAAGTAAAAAGTTGGATCGTTCACAGCAACATAAGGAGATTGACCAGGGTTAAAAGTTATGTTGACACCACACATCAGCTAGTTCAAGTCTATGAACTGTATTATTGGAAAAACTTAAATATATAAAGCGCCACAAAATTCAAAAGAGATAAATAAGAAATGAAGATAGAAAGCAATGTGAGGGTAGTTCATAGTTCATTCTGCCCTTGGATTCCACCTTCAGATGCTGTAAAAAGACGCACACTACCAGCATGGATCCGAGAAGGCCTTGAAAAAATGGACAGAGAAAAGCAAAAGAAGCAGGAACGAGAACGAATGGAGAAGGAGCGTGCAGAAATGGCAAAAGATGATGGCAAAGAGCATGAAGCAGATGAGGATAGTAACGGGCCACGTGTGCCTCGCAAGAGTAAATTTGTAAGTAACTGATTTCTGGCCTTGACTGAAGAATTGAAAAGCTGTTGCCATTTTATGAGTTGTATTGGAGGTGAAAATATGAGGCCATGAACTATTCCTCTGGCTTCCTTTCATCCTTTGTCATATTGATCTGAACTCTGCCACTATTTTTATCAGGACAGTGACGATGAAGGGAATGATGATGATGCTGAAGATAAGACGTCCATGAGGAAGGAGTTTACAGGTCGCAGTCCATCACCTCCTGCTGAAGACAGTGAATCTGAAATGACAGACGAGGAAAAGGAGTTCCAGTTGGTCAGTTAACGCTCAGAGTATCCTCTATTTAATAAAGCTGTCAGTGGTCAGCGTGAATGTTCCTGATGAGTATCTATTCATCCTTTTAGATGCTCATCACAAAAACGTTGCTGACGGAGATCCTCCTAGAAGTCACTAATGAGGAAATCCTGCATGTGGCTAAAGATGCTCACCGCAAAGCCACACGAGGTCTGCTCTTGTCTTTTTCAGTCTCAGCCATGCTTGTCACCAAGAGATTTAAAGTCTGAAGATATAATTAATGATAAGTGTATAAAATCTCTTCAGTTTAGTCTCCATTATGCCCTGTAAACCAGGGTGACTGAGTTACACACTTGGGAGTTTGTCTTATTTGTATATTTAACCATTCTCTGCTAATGCATCAGAAGGAGAAAAAGCAGAGTGAGTGTTTTCGCAAACACAAATACAAAACCTGATATTTCGGGTCAATAGTACTGAGGGTCCATAAGAGACTGAATGGCTGAATGAAATCATGTTTTAAGTTGTACGTCACCCTCATACATACAGGGTTCTTCCACCATTGAAGTGATTATGCATTAGTACAGATTGGTTCTTTCCCTTCTGTCCGACTGTTTTGACTTGGATTGTGTGACAGCAGTTTAACCCTCTCTCTTTTCTCCATCTTTTTTTTTTTTTTTATTTTGATTTATGTTTTGGTTTTGTTTTGTTCTGTTTTTCTTGTTACCAATGGCAGCTCATGTGAATAGTGCTTTATCTGTGACCCCCTTCTCTAGCGACTCTTGCCTTTGAGAAAATGGCAGTATGTGTTTTAACATGTTGTTCCTGTTGTTGATGTGAATCAAAGCTCCTGCAAAACAGCTGGCACAGTCAAGTGCACTGGCTTCTCTGACCGGTCTCAGTGAGTATCCCTTTTTCTGTCACCGGGGGCGGGGGGAGGGTCTTGATTTTATTTTATCGTGGGGTTTTTTTGTTCATGGAAAAAGCTGCTATTGCAAACATATAACACCAAAGAATTCTACCTCATTTCTACAATCAAGCAACACAAAAATACGCCCCAATAACTGATTTGGTTTTAGTTTTTGCATTTTTTACAGGTAAACGCATGCTCTGAAATAAGAAGTATTTATAGTAATTTTCTCTAAGAAGATATATGAGTGACACATATAAGGATTTTAAGTGCCTTTCATTGAGAACGTGGATTGGGATTTAAAGGTGTTGTAAGTGGAACCTGATTGTGAGAATAGATCTGGGTCCCTCCCAACACTCAACAACCTGGGGGCTCTGTTGTGGCAGGCGGGCTTGGTGACTATGGTTCAGATGAAAGCGAAGATGATGAACGCAGCGTCCGAGGGTCTGAATCTTCTGATACTGATGAGGAGGAGTTACGCCACCGTATCCGGGAGAAGCAGGACGCCTTCCGCCGCAAAGAGCGAGAGATACAGCTACTGCAAGAAAAACAAGCACAAGAAATTCTACTTGCACGTGGTGAGTCCTGAAGTCACATCTGAGTTTTAGCTTTATTTAGATGAAACGCCTTAATATTTGAGTGTTTTGAAAGCATATAACATAAGGTTTCTCCAGCCTTTTGAAGTGTCTACAATTTGTTTTTAATTCAGTTTTAATTGAATTCTGAAGTTGATTTTATTAGTCTTGGAGGAAATGTTTTAATTGCAACAAAACCACACCTGGATCCAATACTGTTCATACCAACAACAGTCAATAACTGGTACTGTCAATACATTGTTTTTTGTTTATTTATATCGAATATAACAGTAAAACCAAACAAAAGGATTTATATAAAAAAGTCAAACATTCAAAAAGGAGCGGGATGAAGTTTAATTTATAATCTTCCGCCCCCTTACCCCATCCTTCTACCGACCCTAAATTCCTATGTCAGATCCCATAAGTATCTCAAAAATCCTACACTTATCAGACTAAATTCCGACTATGCACAAAACACAAAATTGCTGTACGTATCAAGGATAGACTGTCCATTTTGCAGCAGCATGCCACATCAGAGTTTATTCCAAACTGCATCCTGGTCCAAATTCATGTCTGTCTCCTCATCCATACTTATCCACTCCTGAGGAGTTCTGTTGACGTTACTTTTGTCTCATGAGGATAAATTCAGTGAGATGTAGATGAAAAGAGAAAGCTTAGTGCTCGGTCGAATCCTGCTGAAAATGAATTTGATCCCACAGCAGTGAAAGGCTCAAATTATTCAACGTTGTGTGTAATGACTTAAGAGTTGCATAGATGTCAGAAAAATAAAAAGCTGACCAACTGGCACAAATGCCCGATACCTAGCCAGAGGTGTCAAACTCATTTTCTTTCAGGGGCCACGTTCAGCCTAATTTGATCTCCATCGACCAAGACCAGTAAAATAATAGCAAAATAATCTAGAAATAATGACAACTCAGAGTTTTTTTCTTTTAGTGCAATAAAAAACATTAAACTATGTAAATATTTCCATTTACAAACTATCCTTTCACAAAAAAGATGTGAATAAACAGAAAAAACGGGAAATTTCTTAAGAAATATAAGTGCAATTGTAACAATATTATGCCTCTTTGTACACGTGCATTATATACAATATTGCAAAAAACATTTAGTAACAGGCAGAATATTGTTAAAATTGCATTTGATTTTCTTTAGGCATTTCAAGTTGTTCGTATTTGTTCAGGTTATTTACATTTTATTATTAAAGTATAGTTTGGAAATTAAAATATTTTCATAATTTAATGTTTTTTTTTGCACCAAAACAAAGAAAAATGTGTAGTTGTCAATATTTATAGGTTAATCAACACTAACCTGTTTTTTTTTTTTTTTTTTTTTGTTGAGATCACATTGGTCTGTATGTGGCTCCTGAACTAAAACATTTGATTCCTTTACTGATAATATTGTCAATGTACTTTTTAAATTTTGCAAATTTGTCCCACTGGCCAGATCAGAACCTTTAACAGGCCAGTTTTGGCCTGCGGGCCGCGCGTTTGACACCACTGTTCTATATTCACATCTAAAAACATCATCAAAGTCTGGCCTCATCATAACCTGACATAGATGTGAAAGGTCTTAATTTAAAGGTTCAAATCTGCAGAAACACTTAAACACTATTCTGTGTCTTCTCTGTTTCTCAATATCACCACTACACTCGCTGCTGTGTCCTGATAGTTTGGTTTAACTTGTGTCTTGTGTATTTTTCCACAGAGGACACGGTGAAGGAGAGGTTGAACAGAGAAAGGGGGGAATATGATGAGATTCAATTAGAGAACCCACACAAACAGGAAGTAAAAGACAGGGAGGCGGAGCCCTTAGTGGAGAGGCGTAGGTCCCGCAGTGAAAAGGAGGGCAGTGAGGGGAAGCAGTCAGGCAGAGCGAAGGAGCGTTCAGGACGCGGCGGCAGCGACTCCCCTGCCAACGGCCACAGCAGCAGCTCACGCTCCTCCTCCAGCCACAGCAGCAGCCGCTCCTCCTCCTCCTCCTCTTCTTCTTCAGTGTCTTCCCGTAGTTCGTCTAGGTCCTCCTCCCCCCGAAGGAAGAGGAGGCGTAGCCGCTCTTCTTCCCACAAGGCTCGGCGGCGTAGTCGCAGCCGGAGCTCCCACAGACATCGGAGCGACCGTAGCGAGAAAGGCCGAGACAGGAGGAGGGGCAGCGCAGAGCGATCAGGACACCACAAAAACGACCGCAGCAATTCGAGGGACAGAAGGAGCCGCAGGAGTAGATCCAGGTCCAGAGACAGGGACCGAGGCAGAGCCAGGGGCAGGGACAGGGACAGTCGCAGCAGGGACAAGGACAGAGACAGGGACAAGGACCGGAAGAGAAGCAGGGAGCGCAGGGATAACAAACACAAACAGAAAGCCTCGAGCAAAGAGCGAGACAGGAGGAGAGACAGGAGCCGGAGTCACGAGAAGGACAAGAAAAAGAAGGACAGAGACAGAGAGTCCGACAAAAAGAAAGACAAGCCAAAGGCCAAAGAGAAAGACAGAGACAAGGACAAAGAGAAGGGCAGCTCCGTAGGTACAGAGGAGAACGGCAAGTCCAAGAAAAGGAAGGAGAGTGACTCCTGCACAGACTCACAGAGCGACAGACACTCCAGGCAGGACAAGAAGGACAAAAAGGGCTCCGCCAAAGCTAGCAAGAGACGCTCCGATTCAGACTCCAGTAGATCCCCGTCCCCTGAAGTTAGCAAGGAAAAGAAATCTAAGAAATCCAAACGTAGTCGCTCAAGGTCGACGGAAAAATCTCACAAGTCTGGTAAGAAGGCAAGCCGCAAACACAAGTCTAAGTCACGATCAAGGTAGTATTCGTTTTATTCCTCTTTTCTTTCCTGTTGTATGTTTTTATTGTATGTGTTGTAATTTCTCTTAAGTCCTTTTTAACAAGTAATTAATGACTGAAGGAAAATCATGAAAGTTGAGTGAATGCTATGCAGATTAGTCACATGATTGAATACAAGCCTGATTTGAATGTGTAACCAGAGCATCTGAGGCCTTTTTAGAATGTATAAACCACTGTCTTCAAGTCGGGTTGAGGGGGCGGGGCTAAAGGGATCAAACAAATAGTGAAGTTACAGTATTTACAGTGGTGCTCGGGGGGGGTGCATCTGTTATGTTTGTGATTTGCCTGTATTGTCAGCTGGTCTGTGTGGTATTAATGTCATGTCCGTGTCTGTTTCAGGTCGGCGTCGCCCTCCCGTCGTAGCAGACGCTGAGGAGCACAGTTAACTTCCTGATCCGTGCACTTTACCATTTTTAATTCCATGAGTTGAGCAGGCTTGTCTCATTATAGAGGCAATTGTGTAGGTGAACCCCCTCATACATTTCTTTCATCCTTTTGTAAATATGTTATTTTTAAGAGTGACTGAAGAACAACACATTTTCAATGGTAGGAGTTTTTAATTGTGTCATTATGCAAAGATTAATAAGACCTGATGGACACTAAAGCTCACGTTGTATCACTTTAAACCGTAACAGGATTTTCCAAATATTATTGTAAAATGTCCAATAAAACTGTTTGTTCGTTGTATTGTCTCTGTTTGACCTCAATGTCCCAATAAGCACAAAACTGTTTCCTAAGCCTCATTAATATGAATTTTTTTTTTCTTTTTTTTTTTCTATTCTGCAAAACAGCACCTGTTCTGTTTTAGTTTATAAAAAGTCATTAAACCACATAATGTAGATTAGACTCTACACTTGCCTTTATAAAGGCCCAGAATACCACAAGACTAAACATGAATTGTGATAAAAAATTTACTGTGAACACAAGCACTCAAGTCATGTAATGAGGATTTGGACTTGAAGTTTAACATGAAATTTGTCTATCAAAACATGAAACTCAATCTTGACTGTTATAAGAAAAAAAAATTACTAAGCCTTTAGATTGACTGTAGTATGGGTTAATTTATTGATATATTAATTTATATACACTATGTATATTTTTCTCAAAACAAAAATGAAGATTCAGAAGTTATTTTCCTACTAAAATATTCAAGTCCGCCTTTTTCACGGGTTTGAGTCGTTTATTGGTTCCCACCGGAACGGAATTACGCCTTGTTTCTGGCCGACTGCAAAGTCCCGAACACACTAACGAAAAGACTGCAGCTGGTTGCAGAACAGTGTTATGACCTTAAAATGTACTCGAGAAAGTTTAGTCGCCTAATTTTAGAGCTTTACAACCGGAGAACGTCTGCGATCGCGGCGGTTCAGAGTCCCGGAGGTCGGAGCGGGTTCAGCTGGAGTGCGGTGTGCAAACAGCGGACACGGTGGCTCCGGAGAGACGGGACCGTGGAGGTTCAGCGTGGGCTGCCCTGTCAGATGAGGTACCGCAGCAAACCGGGTTCATACAGGGTTTAAGCATTCCTGTTGACAGGAATGTTTCCACAGTTTAGTGTGATAGTTGAACAGACGGAGCAGTAACTGACACGATGGGCACCCTGGGAAATGAAGTTCAATCAATATCTTGAGTTTTTCAGCTTTCATACTATATTTTCAAGGTCATTTTGGTGGCACAATAACTCACAGTGGGTTAAATTACGCTTTGGTCATGGCTGCAAAGCGTCTGTATTGCCTCCACTGGCACTATGCGACTTCTGGTTTCGGGTCGTAACCCTAACACAAAAAGAACTACAAACTTGGACTGCTTTACGGCATACGTCATATCTCCCTTCCACCGATGAAGACCTGGCGGTGTTATTTTTGGACCAGTAAGGACACATTCTTCTGTAAAACCTTCTGCATTTAATACGAAAGAGGATTAGGACCACTGGATTTTTTTTTTTTTTTTTAAAGGTCCAGTATTTTATTATTATTATTATTATTATTATTATGAGGACAAAAAGTCACAATTCTGACTCAAATCTTTTCAGACAAAGAAAGTTTTCAGACATCCTTAAAATTTTACATTTCATCTCAAATATCATCATGAAATATTTGCTGAGAAATCTTTCTTGTGTTTTAAAAGGAGGTGCTGCATTAGACAGACTCCAAAAATCCAAATGATTAATTAAAAAAAAAAATTAACAAGAAAAAATAACAAAAGTACATTCTTGACATTTTCAACATGTCATGTGCTGGATGTGTGTAATTACCTTTCTGAAACATCCAGTTTTGACCTCGATGGAACTCAGCACGTGCAGAACGGCGCATGTGGGTTTGGAGAATGGAAGCTGGCAGAGTTCATGGACTTAAAACTGATTGTTATTGCAGTATATCACAAATGCATGGAGGGATCAAAGACTTTTTTTTCCCACCACTATGTGCAAAAATGCTCAGGTGCTGTTCTAATATTTATAGAGAAGACAGCACTGTCACTATTACAAAGCATCAGATGAGATCTTTGGGTGAAAGGTGTTCATCTCCGATTTTGGTCACAAACTTGTGAATTGCATTGAAGTTGTTGTGGAGCCACATGGTGGTAGAACGCTGTCCCCAACACAATAACACTATATGTTTTTCCTTTGATTTGTCACCTGTTTGTGTATTTTACCAGTTTAACCCATAAAGACCCAGTGCTACTTTTGTGGCAGTCCCTAAATGAAATTTTCTTTCTATTTAACCTTTCTTAAGTAATTTATCACCATTAATTGCAATATTATTCACTGTATTTTGTGCTTTTTCAATGAAAATCAGGTCTTTTGAAATATTTAATTTACTATTCATATAAATATTCATAAAAGCTCAGTTTAAAGTTGATTAAGTCAGAGATATTCTTGTGATCAATTCTTGTGACAGGTAGAATTGAGGAAAGATGTTTGTTTTACCTGCTGACGGTTTCGGCTCTAACTCAGTCAACTTTAAGACATGATGAACGTTATCAGTCTTGTAAAGTTGATTGTCATAATATCTGAAACAGAGAAAAATGAAGAAAACTTGACTTTTAACAAAATGTGTCCTGAACTGAACATAAACCCAGTGTGTCCATCCACTGTCATTGATCCAACTCCATGGGTTTTACTGGGGAATCA
>JAPQRP010000010.1:34071466-34084268 GCA_037367295.1 Apogon hyalosoma
GCTTTGATTCATTCCATGTTTTCTGTTCTGTCTGTTTTAGTCACATGATCCACACAGGAGTTAGGACTGGATTGGATGGGCAGTGTTTTGGAGGACTGTGGATGGAATAATAATCTTTTTCGCCACTGCTTTTTTTTTAAATTCATGCTGAAGTGAGCAATAGCCAAGATGACATAATACTGTATCCTAGGCTAATCAGGGGCTCACAGCTGCTCACTCTTCTATTTCTCATGGAGTAGATGTCTGTGGACTCTAACTTTGAAGGACTGGAGGCCGCTGTGGTTGATTGTGCCCACCACGGTGTCTGGAAGTGTGGTCCAGACTGTGACTGCTGCGTGAATGACGGTCCGGCCGGTGGAATGGTTTTGGACACTGGTGGTTCAGGTGCATGGGAGGGCATTGCTAGGCTGGTTCTGGTTGAAGGTGTAGGTCTGCTGGACATGTGTGGGTGCATCTGGTACAACGCTGCTGCAGCAGCTGCTTGGGTTCGGCAGTGAAGGGATGGGATGTTCAGCGTCCACCTGGCCTCCTGTTCGTTTGAGCCGATGACTCTGGGTGCTTTCCTCTGACTGGAATCCAAAAGCCCCAGGGGTGGCAGGTGCACTCGTCCAACACACTGATGCGTATCCCATGACGCTGCGTCCTTGCGCCTTGAATACTGCAGCTCTTCCGTGGGCTCTAACTTATGGGCAACCCGCGTCAAAGCCTCAACGTCCAATGTCCTTGTGCCGTTCTAATATCTGAGGACTTCCAAATACAAATATGTATGGAATACATTTTACACAAAGACAATCTAATCTAAATTATAGAGCAGGAACTTTGAACCCAGTCTTACACTGGATTTGGCCGATGGGGATTAAAAGTGCACAGCGGTTATGTTTGTGGTATTTCACTGGTCTGACCCACTTCAGGTCAAATCGGGCTGTTTGTGGCCCCTGAACCCCTGATGAATTTGTTCGGTGTAAATTTTCCCTTTTGCCACTTCATCTCACGGCCCAGACTGGACCCTTTGACGGTCCGGTTTTGGCCCGCAGGCTGCATGTTGGACCTCCGTTATGGTGCTGCTGTACTTGAAGTTGCAGAACACGGTTTGAATCCCTGAACCTTCTCTAAACTTCTCGTCTCTCGGTGCGTGCTGTGCGCACTCCCGCACCGTCGTCGCGCCCTCTCCAAAGCGCGCACACACGCCGCGGGAGTGCGCCTGTAACTCGGTGTCCATGGCTGCGGTGAAGACGCACCGGGACGCACACAAACCCGGGCCTGGTCGACGGTTCTGCGGTGGATGGGGCTGAAGCGGACACGCTGAAGGTCCAGGGCTTGTGTCATGTGACTCCGGGTTTAAGTCTTTGGTGGAAGGTGCCTCCTTTAACCTCCAGGCATGCGCGTCCGCAGGACACGGTTGGAGACCGAACCGGGTGGATTTGTTCATCATGAGCATCCTGTTACTCTTCAGAAGTTGTTCCAGAGTGAGTAGAACTTCATGTTCTTCATGTTCATGGTTAAAGAACAGCAAAAGTGCTTTCACAGCTGATCTGAACGCGTTAAAACTTCCACAACAGGATTTTAAGGTTGATTTTTGACATTTTTGTGCATCGAGTCTCACCTTATACTCCTCATACATTTAGATCAGGGGCGGCCAGTGAATTTTCTCATGAGGCCACATGAGAAACTGACATTTAAGGGCCGGATCAATGCACCTGCAGCTCTGCTCAGTATGCATCTGTATAAACACAGTAAATGAAACCATACAATGAAAATGTGGAGCACAAAACAAATATTTAATGAACATTCACAAACACATTTTCAAAAATGTGCAAAATCAGCTCCACGTGAACTTTACTTGAAAAACAGTAAATGCATCCAGCTTTGTTTGCATGTTAGTTCCTTTTTTTCTTTACCTCTGACTTCAGTGAAGAAATACTTAAAGTCCATGTCTTAAGAACTGCATTTTTTTCTCTTTTTTTTTTTTTTTTTTTTTTGCAGTTTGTTGACATCTTCATGGGCTGAAACTGAACAACAAACCAATCGGTGCGTAAGCCTTATGCTAAGCACGGAAGAAACGTGTGGAAAAATGTTAAGTTTGCAGATCCTTCAAAATAAAAGCAGCTTAGTTGTATTGGTTTGGACTTTTAATTTGCCAATGACCTCATGCGGGCCAGTCAGGGTCAGCTATGTGGCCCACGGGCCTTAGAATGGCCAGGTCTGATTTGGATCCTGTTGGATTCTTGTCTAAGTTCGCATGTCTGTGTCTTAGCCTGAGTCAGATGTGAACAGACCAAACCCCAGAGCAGCTGAGGCTGTCCTCCTCCTGTGGTGCTGAAGCGGTGACCTGCAGGCTGGGCTGCTTACATCACGGAGAACCTCTGGGTTTTCTGGGATGCGTGGGCTCGTCAGGGTGGGGTGGGTCTGAGACAATAGGCCATGAGTCAAGTGTCTGAGATTCACGCACGGAAACCGGATGTTTCCAAAGCTTCTGCAATAAAACAAAAATAAAAGTTGGATAATGTAAATAAAGCAAGCAAAGTTTGTTTATAGAGCAGCTTTCACAGACAACAGAAGTCACTAAGTGCTTCACAAAAGACAATGAAATACAAGTAAGAACACAGATAAAATTATAATTATAAAAAGGTAAAAAAAAAAAAAATTAAAGGAGACAGTGACGATAAAACAGAAGTTTAACACATAAAGACCTAAAACTATTTTTGTAATGACTTCCAAAGCATATTTTCTCTACATTTAATCTTATGTAAGTGATTTGCCATCATTTATTCTAATATTATTCTTTGTATTTTTACATTTTCAGGAACTTCCTATATTTAATTTACCGATCATGTAGATGTCCAACAGAAAAGTTAAGTGAATTTTTCAGCAAAATATGTCACTAACTGAACGTAGAAACAATCGTCTCCATCCGCTGTCACTGGGTCTGTTTACAGGCACACCGGTACTCCGATCATGAGCCGATTTCTGGAGTTACCAAATGATTCCAGTGATCATTTAAACAGGATAATCTGATTGGCCTTATCTGATAACAGCAGTAATCTGATTATGAGAAATTGGATTAGCACATCTAGATTTGTCCTTAATACTCCTCTGTCTTCATACATGTATACAGGTTAATCTGATTTCTTTCTTTTTTTTTACATCTTCACGTGTAAAAAAAAAAAAAAAAAACTATATAAAAGGAAGTTATGCAGCGACAACATGAGCCAAAGGAAAAAGGTAAACAATGAAATAAAAGATAGCAGCAACATGTGATCTATTTTGTCTAATCAGCTCCTCCCATTTTAGGACAGCTAATGCTGATGCCATAGGTGTTGCCATGGGCAACAAGACAAGACTGGATGTTTTGAAAATTATAGGAAGTGTACGTCTTACATCATAATGTATATACGTACTCCGAAAGAAATCGAATAACGGACTGAAACATGTAAACCAGGGTTTTTCAATTATTGCATTTCTGAAGTGCGTGTACACACCTCACATCTGATTAAAACAATTAAAGGATTGTTTCCAGTTATCGGATTTTTATGGCCATGTAAACGGGCTCATCGATCCAGCTCCGTGGGTTTTACTGGTGAATCAATGTTGTAGAAGATGACGGTGTTTCCACGGTAACAATGGTGCCTCCAAATGTCCAAATGGATCATATTTGATGACCATGAACAGATGAAGAACTGTATTTACACCAATTATTAACATGTTTAATAGAATTAGTGGATCAAAGGTCATTAAACATTTTAGATTAGCAGATGCTTTTGGACACCAGTGGATGTTTAGGCCTTTTAAGGTTAAAATAAAGCTTTATATGATGATAGTTTATCTGCAAAAGAGAAAGAAGGTTAAGCCTATGTATTGTGTGTAGTTTTAATAAAGTATGAAAAAAACAGCAAAATGTATTTCAGCTTTGTTAGTATTTTTGCCAGACTATATTACAAAGTGCAACAATCAATGAAACATTTATAAAATAGATAAATATCAGCGATAATGTTCTTTTTAGTAATTGTACGCCATTGAGTGAAACAACTGTGGTTACTGTGTAGTGAAGGTATCGGTTGTTAATTACATAACGCTAGTTTTTAATATATTTAACTATTGCTGCATTTTATGAACTTTTAACTTTACTGACTCTGTAATTAATCACAAAGGTCATTTCCGTGCATTTACAGCCTGCACTTGTGTAAATGTTAAATCGGTCTCTTTAGTCCTGAATGTTTAAAAAAATAATCTGTGAGCATTTAACAGGGTTATGATGAGGAAAACATTTAACACTGATGGTCATCGTGAAAACGGTGCTTTTATAACCTAACTTCTGTGGAAAATGAAAGTTCTTGGGACTGAATTATGTACATGTGCAGATAAATGTCGACCGGCAGGGGTTTTATTTTGGAGGGTCCGACCGGAAGTTTCCTCTGGTGTTTCCAGACACTTGGTGATTGTTTCTAAAACCTGCAAAGGAAACCGGGCAGGGTGGAGGGGGAGTCGGGATGTTTGCTCCTGTCTCTTCTCCGGACGCATCATGCCGTAGAGCCGAGCGGGTGTGGATGAAGCCGAGCGGGGGGGACGCGGGGAGGCTGTGACCGAGGCGGAGGGAGGATGTACTGGGCGGCTGGCTTCGCCTCTTCCCGGCCGTGTGTGGTGGAGCTGGGGCGGAACCACAGCCTGCCCCTGGGGCTGTGCGGCTCCGAGCAGCAGCAGTCTTTGTATGGGTACATCATCGCCTTCCCTTTGCAGGACTACGGAGGCATCATGTCCGCCCTGGGCTCGGACTCCTGGTGGAAGAAGACCCTGTACATCACCGGGGGGGCCCTGCTGGCTGCTGCTGCCTACCTACTGCACGAGCTGCTGGCCATCAGGTAGGGCTGTCAACCTGCTTCCTTCTCCATCTGTCCCAGGCTAATGAAGCCTCCGGACGCGCGCCGCTGATCAGAGCTCACAAACCCTTCTGCGGGAGTCATTTCTGCGCAAGATCTCGCGGTTGTTTCTGAGGTTTCGGTGCCTGTTTTCCTCCTTCCAAGGACACGGCTCTAGATCCGGGAAAAATAAATAAATAAATAAATAAATAAAAGGCGAGTCACGCGTCCGCTCGTGTGCCAGCTCTGGTGCCAACACCTGAGCGCGTCACGCCGACCTTTAATGAACCCTGAGACAAACAGCTGCTCCTGTTCTGTGTGTGTGTGTGTGTGTGTGTGTGTGTGTGTAACAGGACTATTGTTGGTTCAGTGAATGCGTGCCTGTCAATGGGGGGATTATTTTTGGGCCAGCGCCGCGGACTAAGTACATCCTGTAACAGTGGCCTGGTAGTTTCTGCTTTCACTCCCCCACCCTCCCCCTCCCCCTCCCCCATGATAATCTGTGTAACCTTGCGTTTCGTGCAGAAGCGCTGCTGCTGAATCACGTGCCGGCTGCTGAGGCTGGACCCGCAGCCTCCCGGCATCATCTGTCCGGGCCATGTGACGTGTTGGCTCTGCCACAGTAGGCCGCTTTTACTCCCCCCGTGCCCGTCTGCCAGCTCCTTGTGTTTGGAGAGGGGCTTCAAGTGGTTCCCGTGGGGGGTTGAAAAAGCAGAGGATGCGTGAGGCAGGGACTGGTTTCAGCACCACGAGGCTGTGGATAGCGACTTATAAACCTGAGGCGTTTCAGCACCACAGCACAGTGGACAGCGACAGCACAGGAGATACAGCTTTAAATAGTCAAATAATCAATCAGTCAGTGAGTCAATAAATCTACCAATCAGTTTGTGTTTAATTGGACTGGAATGATCAATAATGGGTGACCCTTATTTTGAATGGCTCAAAATAAAATAAAGTAAGAGAAAATAAAGAGAAAAACACCAAAATACACACGGAAACGAACCAGGATTAGATGTGAAAAATGACTTAATTGTGAAATACTGGCCTGAATAATGATTAAGAATGACAGCCAGCACCAATACTGATATTCTTTTCATCATCAAAGAAAAAATTAGTTGTAAACACCTCACTGGGTCACACAAACAAACAAACAAACAAACAACAAAACAACAACAAATGTAAATGAGTAGTAGAATCTGATGTTCACCAAGGACAGGGGCTCCAGGGAATTCATGTAAAACAAATGCAACATTCCTGTTTTTCTCTTTTATTCTACTGATAGTTTTTGTTCAATTATTGATTAATTGATCATTTATTTTAAGCATAATGGAAGAAAAAACACAATAGAGCATAATGAATGTACAGTATTCACAAGTGAGTAAATACCTACAGTATATATACACATACATTTAAATATAAATACACAAACATATACCTAAAAAGGAGTGGGATGCAGTACAACTTATTTATACCCACCCCCTTCCATAGTTATATCTTGCTTAGTTTAAATTTGTTCAGTTGCTTTCTATCAAACCATCAATTACATTCATAACTGCATCATAATTATCTTGTTCTGCCTTTTATTTATCCCCCTGTTATGCCAACAAAAGGTGGATCTTATGCCTTTTTATCACACTGTCTTTGAATGAGCATAAAACCATGAAAAAAATGCATAACACAACCTTAAATATAACACAGCAAAAACATATCAGCCATTACCATTGTTGAAAGTCATTTATTTCTCCATATGACATAGGTGATCTGCTGATATACGGTAAATATAGTAAAAACCTTTTGATTACTGAAGATAATTCGATAGATAAACCGAAATGAAGAGGAAAAAAGGACTGAAAGGTGAAATGAAATGCATTCATGCAGTTGGATGGTTAAGGTCAAGTTTCTAAAATATGTATTGATTTGAAGAAGCTGCTCTGTTTTACTCCATGAGTCAGAAGCACTAAATATAAAAGCAGATCAGACCTGACATGAAGCATTAGAGCAGGTCTGGAAAACCATCTGAAGTGGGCATTATGGGAATTTTCCAGTAAAGGCTTTAGAGTTAAAAATATACCAGTACATATGTGAAACAAGCATCACAGTAAAAAAAAAAAACAAAAAAAAAAACCCATAGATTTAATGGTTTATGAGAGGTAAAGTCTGTTATGTGTTTAAATAGATCGCAGGGCTTCATAACATTTAATCCTTTTACTGAACACAGAACGTTTTTATTTATCAGTTCCATTTAATTGATTTTATTCAGTTACGTTACAAGATGAAGATCTGATGACAGACTTTCAACTCCGTTATCAATGTGGTCATTTTGTCTTGATATTTAATACATTATTCATAAAATAATGCAGGATAAACTGATGCACATAGCGGGAGCAACTTGATAAAGTTCTATTAAATTATTCAAAGTGGAGGAGCAGCAGTGAGGAAACAGAAGATGAAAAGATCCAGGGTCTTTGGCTGTGACTTGGTCTGACACTGGTTCAAAAGTAGTTTCATCCATTTCCGTCACTGTTTGAATCTAATGCCACTCACTGTTTCCTCTGTCAAATGAACGCATTAATCATTAATGTGCTTCAATAGATACCTTTTATGACATTAACCCTTTCGTGCACGAATTAGGAAAAAAGATCTAGATTTTCTTTTTAAGATTGATTTTGTGACTCAAAGTTAGTCTAAAGATGAAATGCATTGCAAAATATGGTTTTATTAAGAAGATATTTAACCTCCTAAAACCCAGGAAAGTACAAGTTTTGGCTTTTTTAAATTAAATAATAGTCTATATTGGAAACGTCCTGATGCAACACTTTTTTCAGATGCATCTTTAAACATTTTTATGGAATATCCTTTGTGGTAGATAGTTTTTTGTATAAAGCTGTGAAACTCTTGTTCACAAATGTGGACAGTAAACCCATAGCTTGGTCTTAGGATGTTAACTTTATGAGCTCACAGAGCAGTCCAAATTCTAAAACTATCATGATACCCTTCTTATTGTATTGCTTAGGGTCCATACAGACTGCCCCCATGTGGTTTGGAGAATATTGCCTTTAGAACCCTTTGGAAAGTGATTTAAACTATGTGTCCACAAATGTAGGCGTCATGCATGAAATGGTTAAAAAAATATATCACTAAAGTAATTTTGGTTTGTTAGAAGTAGAACACAGCCCAAGCATTCCCTCTGACTGTAACTTCAGAGACAGATGAGACACCGAATCACTCATTTATAACCAGTTGAACTTCCAACAGATGCCGTTAATATCGTTCTGCTCAGTGGAGACTGTGACGCGGCGAAGGATCAACAGCTTTTTCCACATAAACACACTTTCCCAGCTGAAATTCTCTGAAATCTCAGCTCTTCTCATGTCAAAGAAAACCTGAAATATTCCAGGACACCAGTCATAAATGTAAACCAACTCACATGCTGTTAATATAAGATAAAACACAGAGGCTCATATTGACTCTAATCCGGTTTCTGTTCGTTTTAACGCCGTTATTGCAGGTCTTTGTTGGTAGATGAACCGGTGCCTGTCGACCCTCAGAGCTCACAGGTCGTGTTTCATTCCTTTCACTTTAGAGTTATTGTTTTACTTTTTATAAGTAAAGCCACCTGAGACGTTATAATTAAATCCATATTTTTCTGGGTTAAAGAGACAGAATGACATCCTCCGGGGATACGGGGTCACTACTGAAATAAACTCCAGGTGAGAAGATCCTGAGTCACCGAGTCCTGCTGCTCTATGTTCGGTGTTTACTGCATCCCACAGCACCGACTGACCCAGAAACATTTAGGAACTTTGGTCGCTTTCACTCTGATGGCAGTTTAACATCTTTATTAAAGACTATCGATGCTCTTTGGCCTGTTTTTCCTGCTTTTGATGAACACGCAGTTAAAAATAGAAAGGTTTCCAGTCTGTTTGTGGTTGCAGAGTCAGCTGTTTGACACTGACCGTTTCATGAAACGCATCCACAAAGACAGGAAATAATAATAATTCCTCAAAAGCAAAGGTTACTGCCACATTTTTTGTGTTTAGGACCCTGGTGACTAAAGCCAATAACTTTATCATCTCAGGCAGCCAATACATTAGATAATTGTTTGTGAATATATCAAACACTTTAATGCTTTTAAAGATCATTTGATCCATATTAAAGACTGAGTTTTGGACAGATCATCTTTGTCTTATTCTAACATTGCAGTCAAATATAAAATAAGCAGTAAATATATGGTCCAAGATTCTGATTTTTTTTTTTTTTCACTTATGTTTTTATTGAAATTTATAAACACAGTCACCAAAAACAACAAGACGAACACACAAACCTTGCTTGGGTACGCTACATGACACAACATTCACATTATTCAGTCCATTTATTCCATTTTTTGTCCATTTGTGCTTCTTGTAGTCTTGTGTTCCTTCAATAATTGTCATCCATAGGTCCTTTGTTGGTGCTTCTGTCTTTCCCCAGTTCCTTGTAGCTTTTTTGCAAGTCACTAAAAGTACCTTAACCAAGTATATGTCGTTTCCCACTACATTTCCATCAAATACAGTCAATCACAGCATTGCATCATTCATCATTATACATTGGTGAGTGTGTGTGAGAGAGAGAGCGAGAGAGAGAACAAGAAAGAAAAGACAAAGGACTCGGTAACAACGATAAATGATTAAAAAAAGGGAAAAAAAATCCTTATTAACAACAGTGGTATTAAAAGTGATGATATTAACATAATAACTCATAATGAACAAAAATCCATAACTAAATAACCAATAATAATAATAACTGGATAAAGAGTATTGATAGAAATTGATAATGTTGTGGTTGTACAGGGGGGACATTTCAAGGGTTTTTAAAAACCTGCAGACACTCCAGTAAAACCAAACTGTGACTTATTAGACTGTTCTTTTTAATCCAACAGCTCAGATGGACTGTTGGTATCAGTTGTCGTCTGTCGTCCGTCCGTTCGTCCGTCCATAAACAATTTTTCAAGAAACTTCTCCTCCAAAACCTTCAGCCAGAATCAATTGAAACTCATAGCAGAGGTTCCTTAGTACAAGGTCTACCAAGTTTGTTCAAAGAATTGAGAAATATTGATTTTTTTTTCTGACTTTTTAAAATTGTAAAAATCCCCATTGTTTTATAATGGGACACATTTCAAAGTGCTGTAACGTCAAAACAGTTGAAGATATTGATATAATGACTATTGGCAATAGATAGGAAGTCACATATAGGCTTTCATTTGGTGCCATGACCTTTGACCTTGAAAGATCAAACGAATGTCTATGAATGTCTTTAAATATGCTGTTGGACTACAGGAGCCTTGGTCCTATGTTTTAATATTTGATCTTCTCTGTCTCTTATAGGAAAGAACAGGAGTTGGATTCTAAAGATGCCATCATCCTCCACCAGTTCTCCAGGCCGAAGAACGGCGTTCCCAGCCTCTCACCCTTCTGCCTCAAAATAGAGACGTACCTACGTATGGTGGATCTGCCCTACCAGGTCATAGGCAGACTTTAGCACCTGAAGCAGCTTCTCATCTGAGGCTGGAATACACAGTCTGAAACAGAAGAACGTACTGTATATGTTTTTTAATGCTTCTTATGTGCGTTTGCCTCTGCAGAACTACTTTGATGGGAAGCTGTCGCCACAGGGTAAGATGCCCTGGATCGAGTACAACCACCAACAGGCGTCGGGGTCAGAGTTCATTGTAGACTTTCTGGAGGAGAAGCTGGGGGTCAACCTCAACAAGAACCTGACGCCACAGGAGAGAGCCGTGTCCAGAGCCGTCACCAAGATGGTCGAGGAGCACCTGTACTGGTGAGTGTGACTCGTGTCCAACAGGCGAAGAGGACCGACTCCAGCGTTTTCATCCTGCATGTTGGTTTAGTCTGCATCGGTGTCATAAAGCCACCAATTCTATCAAACTCCCTTATTTTTGTTATATATACCTGTAATTACATCCAAGTACAAAATAGGCAAAAATATTGGGACACGTCATGCCTACGGCTGTAAGATGTCCTGTTCATGCGGATTTGAAATTTAAACATCAATATTTCCTTAAAGTTTAATGGGAGATTCTTCTCCTGAAGTGAGATGTGGAGAAAGTAGATGGTTAGTTGTTTTCAAAAAGATTTCTTTATAGTCAGAGTATGAAAAATATTTTAGAAATTTAGATGTCGGGCATTTAAAATCATAGTCATGAATTAAAAAAAAAAAAAAAAAAGAACATCGAGAGAAATAATCTCTTTTTGGAGGCATTTCGGAAGCAACAATAACAATTTCACCAAACTAACCAATGCAATAATGTTTTTCCCAATATACAACTATATTATTAGTCATTACTGTTTTGTATCCCAGACCCGTTAGAAAATTAACACCTGAATTCAACATGCCCATATAGTGTATGTGAGCGCTTTGAAATTTCCTAGTTTTCTGCATGAATTGATCATAAAATGGGATCTGACCTGCATCAAAGTCACCAGTGCAGACGAACAGGATGTTCTTAACCTAATACCAGACAAACAATTACAATATTTTATGTCTTTATTGAGCTCAGCTACTAAACACCCACAGTGCTGCTGGAAAAAGTAAGTGAACCCTTAGGCTAATGACTCCAAAAATAAATAAATACAAATAAAAATTAGTCAGGAATTTACAAACCTG
Organism: Apogon hyalosoma; assembly: GCA_037367295.1. Classification (NCBI taxonomy): domain Eukaryota; kingdom Metazoa; phylum Chordata; class Actinopteri; order Kurtiformes; family Apogonidae; genus Apogon; species Apogon hyalosoma. The sequence continues at coordinate 34,082,983 of JAPQRP010000010.1, forward strand.
AACCTCATCAATGAAGTGAGATTTGATTCAAGCATGGAGTCACTGTTACTCATGAAAAACATTCAACCTTTGAGTTTGGTGTTCACAAGAAACATATGCTCATGTGAACCATACCTCACAGATCACATCATATTTTAAGACCAATTTATGCAGAACAGTTGAACATTTCAAAGTGTACACATACTTTTTCTTGTCATTGTATAGAATAGAATAGAATAGAATAGATCTTTATTGTCATTGTTACAGGAACAATGAAAATCTGTTTTGATTCAAACACTTAAAAATGAAAAAAGACGCACGAAAATCCCATTTTTTTGGAGTTAAATTTTCTTGCTGGAGGGAGAGCGGATCACTTGAGGCAGATCAAGCACATGTATTCTGGACCTGTCCTGGTAATGTTGGCTTTTGGGGAAATATGATCAAATTGATGTATTCAGTTTTTGGTGTTCACTTTGATATGTCATTGCTCCTTTGTTTTTTAGCATTCCCCCAGATGAATTATGTAAAAGTGATGTATATCTGTTTAGAATACTGCTTGCCGCAGGCAAATAAGCCATCACCAAATACTGGCTAAAAGAGGATCCTCCCTCAATCTCCTTGGTGATAAAAATTGTCAATCATAGCCATTTAATGGAAACGATGACCTACAATCTCCACCTACAACAACACAAGAGTGTAAAGTATTGGAAAAATGGGACTTTTTCATTCAATCTGTGGACAGTAAACAGTATGTAAATATCTAAATGTACCTGTGACCATTTGTTAGTTTTGTACCTTATACTAAAACAAATAAAAAATAAAAGTTCAAAAAGACTATAAAAATATCCCACAAAGCTCTGAAAAATATTGGCAGTATACAAAATAAAATATTAAATATACAAATGCTACTAAAGTACTACTAATTACAACTAAAATATACAAAAAGCTAACTCTATACTACAGATAAGAAATAAATACGACATATAAGGACTTATACAGATAATAAAAGGAAATATAATATACAAGGTAGAATTAAAAACAAGGTGCACGGGTGTGATTATTGCACTGAGGTAGGGTGAGTGTTGTCCATTAGACTGGGGGTGGTGGTCATTCAAATACATATTCAGATGCCATCATATCGTAATCCATCCACATACAGTCGCAGACCCCCCCCCCGTTTTCTTTAGTTTGTTGTTCATTTTCCTGCCTGGTCCAACTAAAGGTCCATTAGTTTGGACAAATATAACGATACCAACACAAATAGCTCATAGTAGTTGAATTTCAGAGCTGATATCTATCCATTTAAC
>JAPQRP010000010.1:34091615-34101643 GCA_037367295.1 Apogon hyalosoma
GTCTGACTCTCACAGCTGAAGGATCATGTGCACGCTCACCTTTAGCCACCTTTCAATCGATGCCTATTGATTTTGATATCACAATGAAATAAATTATTTTTCTTTGAGTGAGAGTACCCCTCCTCCCTCCTCCTTCCTCCCTCCTCCGTCTGGTCCCCCGTCCCCATCCTTCAATCCAATCCCTGTGTTTTAGAGGTAATGTAATTGGCATCTAAAGCCGGTCTTCTATGAGCGTTGAATCGCATTCACTGTGCCACCTTCAATTTGTATGCCTGTGTGCAGGTTTACTTGTGACTCCACTCTTTCAGATTATTGTCTCACAGTTGCAGCATTAAATATATTTGCATTAGCTTTCTTCTATTGATCTACTCCATGTACTCCAGCATGTCACTTAAAAAACACAACTCACTAAGGGGCCTCATTTATCAGCCATGCATAAGCACAGATTTGTACTCAAACGATGCTCATGCTCTTTTCTACACATAAAATCCAATATATCACTTTGGTCCGGTGACGAAATAGTTTTCCCATGATTACACTTCATGGGTGAGCCATTTGCTAAATTACACTCACAAAGCCCAACTCTATTAAAAAAAAAAAAAAAGAAAGATTATAATCTCTAATTCTTAAAAAAAAAAAAAAAAAAGAATGTCATTACCTACTGAAATCAAGGCAATAATACTCCTGTTTTATCTTTTTTTTTTCCTCAAGTATTTCGTCCCTGATCTCCTCTGGCTTATTAAACATTAACCCAACAAATTGTTAATACTTGTTCTCTTACAGTAAATTTCACTTACAACATTTTAGTTTAATTAATGCCCCGTTCACACTAATCAGGATATTTTACAAAATGCATATTTTTCTCTACATGTGAGCCTCTCGTCCACATGTAAACACAGTTTTAGATCTTTAAAAACTCTTTCCAGACTGTATTTTTCTAAGCTCTGGTTTGTGTGTATCCATGTGTTCAGGGAAAATGCAGAGATTGTTAAACGATGGCATCACGCCCCATTTTGTTCAATTCTGTTATTGCTTTGTGTAATGAAGCTGCACCTGAAACATCAAATCCAGGTGTGTAAATCAGTGTAAGACCTGCAGTAGATGGAGGTCAGCACCGATACCTTTGGGAGATGGACCGGACCAGACCAGTGTTATGGACAAATCCACATCATATAAAGAATACACTTCCACAACCAACACTTAAGCTAACACAAGTTTGCAACTGAACTTCACCTCAATTCATTTGGGGTCATTTTTCCATTGTCATGTGACCCGCATATTTTGTAAATTAAGATTATTTGTACAGAATTTTCACAGAAAAAAAACAGATTGAAATTTAAAAAGAAAAAAAAATCTATATTTTATTTGTGCTCCAATACACATGCACTCTATGAGAATGTTCTAGAAGAAATAGCATTGAAGTAAACACCCCTTCTTGCTGGTGTCTGTATCTGACAGTTTTCTCTCAGACAGAACTGCACCACACTATCGCCGCTTTCCCACTATGTGGAACCGGCTCAACTCGGCTCGGGTACCAGGTACTATTCCTGGAGACCGTTTCCATTACAGGATACTACTGACTTTAGAGTATCTGGACGTCAGAGCGACGCGGCGCCTAACCTCCATGTCATCTGCTCACAGAGCTGCTGATAAAGTTGCTCGTTGCCTGTTGCCTCGTCAAGCTCACACTGAATTTTATCGTCGGCCACCAAGGACAGAAATGTCTGAATCTCCTCGACCGGCCACAGTGTAGTTTTGCGGGCTGCCATCATGTGGATTAACCTACTGGTATATTTACTGTCAACTTCTGCATCTGCTTTTTTAAAATGGCAGGTCACACATTGATAACGCAGTGATGCAGAGACAACTCTGACCAATCAGTGGTCTGCAGTGTTTACACGTCACGTTTTAGTATCTCTTCCCCCGTTTTGGAACTTCGGCGGAGTAGATTCCAAAAAAATTGTACCGGGTACCAGATTCCAGGTTCCTTTATGTAATGGAAACACAAAAAGGTCGAGTCAAGTCGAGCCGGTACCACATAGTGGAAAGGCAGCATATGAGTACTACAGTAAAAGAGCAAAATAAACTGGAGTTTGTTTTTGTATCACTGTGCACGTACAGGTTTCTGTTACTGGTGGCAGGAAAATACACCAGCACACACCAGGAGGGGGTCAGTGAGTTATTATGGTATAAGTCCATCTGTTACACATTATACCTTTAGACCATCTGAATTCTGTTTATATATCTGCACAGCTTTTGACCACCTCTGATTTTCTGTTTAGCATAAATTTAGTATAAAGTACCTTTTCATGTTATGTTTTGTGGATTATTGTAATTACTTCGTTATAATTTGGCTTCATTTTACAGTTAGCACTTCAGTGAACCTTGATGTTGACTTTTGTTGACTTTTCACTAATTTATCTAATAAATATCTCCATAGCTGTATATTTGTTCTTTACAGTAACACTGAAGTGCAAAGAAATACTGACATCCACAGTGTTTTGTGCAACAGTCCAGTGAAATACACCATAGCATCAAGTATTTAATGTGTTTTTCTCATGTAATTGCACATGTGCTTGCAGTTTGCTGTTCTGCTGTTGTCAAATTTTAGGATACATACAATCTGAGGCACACAAATTGTGTATTCCAATAAGACTAAGGCCTTCATCAGAAAGTCAGTCATTCTATAAAAATGGTTTGTCTGTTTCATATAGTTCTAGGGCACCCATTCTGATTAAGACATTAGAATGTTTTAACTGCAGGAGTAAAAGACACTGTCTCGTGCACTGTCGTCATTCTGCAGTTGTCTGCTGATCACGACCGCTCAGTAGGTTAAGGATACAAATTCATCAGTGAAATTGCACATAAGCCCCCTCCCACCTTGTCCCGTGACAGTCCCACATCACCCTGCTATCAACACCAGGCTCCGTCCCTCCTGACCGAGTGGCCCAAAAGCACTCCCATATCGATTGGCGCTTACGCCATTGTCATTACATGTCATTGGTGCACGGAGAGACAACAGGAGTCAAATTATACTGGGAAATGGAGGTGGAAGGATGGATGAATGGACTGATGGAGAGAGACAAAGGCTGCAGAATTTACACTTAAGAAACCTGAGCAGTAACATTGCACTCAATAAAACTGGTATTTCTATAACGTGGGGTAGTTTTATATGAAGGCTCTGCAAAGTGCATGGAAGTGGTCCTTTTGAATGAGCTATAATATACTGTACTGACACTCTATAGGATATATGCAGGTAAACATCAATTTGAGCCAATCTTGGCTTCTCTTTACTTTTATTCACAGCACTCCTGCAAATATGGACACCGCACTTTTTTAAGGAGTTCGAGAATGCAGCGGGTTCAGAGGTGGCCTTTTATACCTGCACCTTTGAAAAGCACTCGACTGACAGAATTATGGGAGCCCAGCATGAATGCAGAGCTGTATTTATGTTGTTGAATGTTGATGTAGGAGGTGTGATAAAACAGTTTATGTCTGATTAGGAAGGCTTACGTAGCGGCTCTATGAGGCTCAGCTTTTCAATCCTGGCTGATTGACGTAATGGGGGGGTGTCCGTATGAGGAGCATTTATTCTACACTGTACTCATGTTATATGTCGGAGTTGTACCCAGTGGGACGGAAAAAAACGCAAAAATCCCATTATTGTGTTGTTTTAGTACTTTCTTTTGGTGTCATCATCATGATTATTTCAATAGCCAAAACATCCCAAATTCATCTGCTGTTTTAGCGATTACATTCGCTATAACAGCATTAATATACAAACATATCTTAAGGAGATGATCAGGATCCAAAAGGCTGCACAGCTGTAGTAGTGACTGACTGTAATACACAACACCAGCAGTCATTTCCTTCATCACTTCACATCTTAAAAAGTGTTACACACAAATCTCTGAACACACAGTGCTGGCTAAATAATAAGAGCAATTACGTGATTATCTTCCACCGTGTCTGTGAAAAGTAGATAAACAAAATGGTTTCTAAGCAACAAGAAGTACCTGTGACTGTAGTGTTTTCAATGTTCAACTTAATATGTATGTTACAGAGGATTTAAGTAGAGCTGTAACTGTCCTGTTTACAGTGAATAAGCATGTCATGGATCAGTCATCTCTTTGGAACTTCTCTTGGAAAAAGAGTTACTGTTTGGTCTCACTATTTGTGCAATTTTGTTAAAAAAAAAAAATCTTAAGTCTATATTTTTATTCATATATTCATTCTATAACATGTGAGAGTTATGTCGACAATCAAATTCCTTGTTTCTGCACAAACTTGACCAATAAAGCTGATTCAGATTCTGATTAGAACAAAAACTGTCACAGTAAAATTTTACTGCTGTAGTAGAACTAATTCACTGCAGAAGTCTGTTTTATTCAGGTCAGTGCAACTCTGGAATAATTTGACAAAAAGGCTGAGGGTCTCACCTAATTTACACGCATTTAAACGAACGCCATATGTGAAAGTCGTACTTATTGGATGTGTTAACTGTTATTTATTGCTACTGCATTGTCACTGTATTTATTGCAAATTATATAACAATTTTTGATTTATTCATTTTTACAAAAAATGACATAAACATAGGAAACCCCCCCCCCACACACACACACACACCAATGAATTTAATGCAACACAGTCAATTTCTAATTCTTTTTAACTGGGACCCCAGGAAGACTAGCAACCACTATGGTAGAAGCAAATGGGGATCCTCAATAAACAATGTCCAACTCATTTTAGTTATTTCAGAGTGAAAAAAGTAAAACTGCATTATGAAAATGTTTACATCTACAAACTAGCCTTTAAAATGCTAAATACCGTGAACAACCTAAAAGAAAAGTAAATGTAATTTTAACAGTCTTATGCCTCAGCTTCCCATTAACAAATATTTATTACAACTTACTGATCACAGGAGATCTGCGAAGGCGCAAAACATATAGCAACAGGCAGATTATTGGTAAAATTACACTTCTCTTATTTTGGTCATATTTGTTCAAGTTAGTCACGTTTTTACAAAGTGCATACACTAAAACAAGAGAGAAAATTTGGAGTTGTCATTATTTATAGGTTATTATAATGTATTTTACCGGTAGATGGAATTGGACTGTATGTGGCCCCTTAAACGACTTTGACACTGTTGACTGTAATATCTTCAGTGTGATTTTTGCATTTTATACATTTATCCCACAGGCTGGATGGGATCTTATGGCAGGCTAGATTTTTGTGTTTGACACCCCTGCTATAGAGTGAAAGCTTTTTTTTTTTTTTAAGGCCAGAGACTCATGGTTGATACCTCATATGTTATAAGATTATCCTCATCTTACGCATCTCTGTGCGTTTTTACATTAGCGTCTGTATTGTGTGTTTTTATGCACGAGGTGTTTTTTGCATCCATGCATTAAGGCAGCCTTCTGGCTCAAGTCCAAACAGTGTCAGAAGTCTGTGTGCATGTGTGTGTGGGGTTGTTTGGTAGAAATGACACTGGCCGGCTACGTAAAAGTGTGTGTGACAGGGGGAGCGACGGAGTCAGCGCTTTTTTTCATCCCTCCTCACCCCCCGCTGTTCAATCCATCCAGCTGCTGTCACCACAGGGGAGCAGACAATCTATCAAGGCATCGGGATGCATTCTCCTCACCTGCGCCGCGCCTTTAATGAACAGCCAACATGATCCCGGCTGACAAGCAGGAAATGGATGTAATAAAGATTGTTTCTGCATGCTCTTTGCATCCCTGATAAATCACCTCGCTGTGCAACAGATACGGGAGCCACATGGAAATTTGATTTCACACGGCAAGGGGGAGGAAGGAGAGAGCAGTGGGGGAAAAAGAGAGCTGCTAGTGGCAGGGTCACTCTATTTTATTCCCCTCTTTTCTCCAGCGGAGCAGTGGAGCAAGGTGTGTGGGGGATGAATGGAGGAACTGTTGTTTTTTCCTTCTTTTTTCGGACTCGATTACGCTCTGTTGAGCATGGAGCAGGCTGGTGTGGCTGAGAGTCAGACAATGTGTGCAGACGTTTACATCATATGTGGACAGAAGATCAATATGTAAACAGGGAAATGGGACTGAAAAGAGGTTGGAGTCGAGGAGGGAAAGCAGTTTTATTTCAGGAAAATAACCCCAAATAAACATAAACTGAAGATTTGATGTCCAGTGACTGCAGATATTCACGTTAAAACTGAATTAAGCAGGAGGGACCAGGGACTGAATTAAAGAAATGAAAGAACCTAAACAGAACCGTTTATAAAGATGAACTGGCTCTTTACAGTTGGAAAATTCAAGTCTTTCCTGAAGAACAGTGTTAATGTGTGTTGCGATCTTGGTGCATTTTAATTTCGTTCATTCCATGGCCCTTTGTATAATGATATAATTTGGAATTAATGGGGGAGGTTGAAGAATAATGGTTTGTTTTGGTCGTCTGATATGTTGAGTCTTTTTTTTTAGACTTTTGTGGCAATTTAAAGAAATTCCCAGTACCTGAGTGAGAGGACACTATAGCTATGTTCAGACTGTTGGTAAATGTGGCCCAAATCAGATTTTTTTGCCCATATATGGTCTGTATCCGATCTGTTAAAGACAGTTTGAACAGCACTAATCTGAGTTTTTCAAATCCGACCCAGGCCACTTTCATATGTGGTCCTAAATCTGTCTGATATTTTGCAATGCGACCTCAGTCTGAACGGCCAGGTCGCATTTATCCGACTGTTACGTCAAAAAATGCGACAAACGTCACAATTCTGCGTCCCAGGAGGAGGAGCGGAGGGAAAAACATACTGAATTCTGTAAACACAGTGCGTGTCTGCGTGGTCACGTATTACGTCAGAACCTCTTTTGCACGTGCGGGTCACTTCAGGGTTGCATTCAGTTCTTGTGTAATGTGAACGAGCACACAAAAAAATCTGATTTCACCTAAAAACCCAAATTGCGCATTAAGACCTGCTGTGTGAACGGAGCCTATGTCCAGTGTAACAGGACTTTTCTATATTGCTTGGGAGTGTGTGTAAATGTCTATTATGATTTGTCATGTGGTCTTTCTGGTTCTGGATGGATCTGATCCCCTAGACCCACATGGACTGGACTGGAGAAAACCAGTCAACCATACATGTATGCATCTCCTCCTCAGAAAAAAAAAAAAAAAAAAGACCAAGGGCCCTATTTACAGCGTGTCTTAATGTGACAAGTATTGACATTCATTTCACAGGCCATTGCATTTACACCTTGTATTAATAAGAAAATCCTGTTTGTTAAGGGATAATTTATGGCGACTTTTACTCCTTATGGCTTTTTCTTGGTGACTGTAACAGTTATCAATACTTGTATGCACTGACATCTTGCAATAACTTGTTCTTTGTCATCCAGATGCTTCATTTAGATAGGAGCCACATCTTGATTTCCAGTGTAAATGAGATTTAAGAAGCAACAGCCATGAGTCTATAAAGCAGAGCGAAGTGTAACATATTCTCCCAGCGACTCTGTTAAAAACCAGATATGTGTGTTCCTTCAGAGGCTTTTTGTTTTGACTGTGTTTGGTTGAAAATCAAGTTTCCATTTTCAGGATTATATTGATGTGAAAGTGTAGAAACCGGTGGAGCTGTAAATGTCATTTCCTTGTTTTAAGAAAGTAATATTTCCAGGACGGACATGAAAATAGCATCTGCTATCTACCACACACACATATATACACTATGTGGACAAAAGTATGTGGACACGTTGAATTCAGGTGTTTCTTTTCAAACAGGGGTCTGGGATACAAAACAATAATGATTAATGTCAGAATATAGTTTAGTATTTTATATTGTGATAAAAATCATTGTTTTGCATTGGTTAGTTTTGTTTAAATTGTCATCTTTGCTTCCAAAATGCCTCAGAGATGGTTTTTACTTAATTTCCCTCAACTTTGATTATTTTTTATCCATGACTATGATTTTAAATGTTCTTCCTCTAAATTTCTAAAATATTTTTCATGCTTTGACTGTAAATAATAATTTTCTACCACAACTAACCCTCTACTTTCTTCACATCTCACTTAGAAAAAAAATCTCCCATTAAACTTTAAGGAAATAATGATGCTTTTATCTCAAATCAGCATGAACAGGACATCTTACAGCTGTAGACATGATGTGTTCCAATATTTATGTCCATATAGTTTATAAACATCAATATTTCCTTAAAGTTTAATGGGAGATTTTTCCTCGTAAGTGAAATTTGAAGAAAGTAGATGGTTAGCTGTGGTAAAAAAAAAAATAAAAAAATAATTTACAGTCAAAGCATGAAAAATATTTTAGAAAATTAGAGGTAGAACATTTAAAATTATAGTCATGGACTACAAAAAATTAAAAGTAAAAACCATGTCTGAGGTATTTTGGAAGCAAAGATAACAATTTGAACCAAACTAACCAATGCAATACAATGATAGTCACAATATAAACTATATTCTGACATTAGTCATTATTGTTTTGTTTCCCAGACCCCTGTTAGAAAAGAAACACCTGAATTCAACATGTCCACATACTTTTGTCCATGTAATGTAACTTAATGCATCTTTAACCCCACACTCTTCAGCAGCCTCAGCCAACAGTCCTTCACATACAGAAGTGCACTGGCTGATCTACACTTACATAAGCAAAGAGGCCCAAACCAGACATAACACTGCAGCGGACATCCAACCTATGCCCTGCTGACCAAAAGCTCTGTAGTGGTGCTCCAGCCGAGGCATATTGTCGAGTACAGAGTGAGCAAGAGGCGGCGAGGGGAGGTGGTGGGGGTGAAGAAAAAGAGAATAATGATTAGAGCTGGGGAGAAATAATAGTGGAGGAGCAGGAGAAATACATGGGGAATGGAATATAGGAGAATAAAGGGAGGGCGAGATTGAGATAGGGAGAGAACGGGAGAGGGAAGAGTGCGATAGGGAGAGAGGGGGATGCAGATATGGGGGTGGGAGGGTAATTTATGATTTAATCTAATGCAGTCTGGACCTGCTGTAAGTCACACAGACCTCAGCTGGGAAAGCGAAGGAGGGAAAGGATGGAGAAACTGAGAGAGACATTAACCTTTCCTTGAAGCGAGTGTGGAGACGTTTTATCGGACCACCGTAAACTCCCCTGAACCTCCTCTGCTCTCCACCTGGTCTTCCCGCTACTTTTCCGGCCACCGTGTTTACCGAACGCATTACATAATCAGCTTTGTTTCCACAGAATAGATTTATACCTCTTTTACTTGTTCCTACTGATTGGAACAAACTTACAGCGACTGTTGCCAAGCAGTTTTTGTTGTGGAATAAACACCTGATGCTACACTGGAAAAAATCGAAACCCTACCCAGTGTATTTTTCTCATTTCTAGTCCAAATATCTCATCACACTTAAAATAAGACAGAATCACCTAAAGAGGAACTTTTCACTGAGATATAAGAACTGATTTATAGACAATAGATCTGGAAAAAACCTAATTCAATATTTGTGTTAAACACCTTGTATGAAAGCTGAAAGTCCACACTTCAGTCACATCTTGATGTTTACATGTAACCAGGTATTTATATGGAGACATTTCTCCCCGTCCATTTTCAATAAGAACATCTACCTCACAAGAGCGTTTTCTTAAAAGTTTTCGTCGACATGAACCTGCACAAATACGCCATCATGGGGTTAATGTTAGGGTTAGGGTTATGTCATGTTTTCGCGTGTGCTGTACGTATCTCTTTATTGTGTTGTGTTGTTTTCTAAAATTAATGATAATTATAATGGATTAGATTTACATTGCACTTTTCTATGAATCCATACTCAAAGCACTATGTTTTAGTGTCTTTGCTTGCATCTTGTTTTTTTTTTTTTTTCCCCTTCAACTGTATCCTGCTGTTGTGCCCTTCTGTTTTGTCTGTCAAAGCACTATGTAAAGGTGCTATATAAATAAAAGTTATTATTATTATTATTATTATTGTTGTACACTGCAAAAATCAAAATCTTACCAAGTGTATTTTTCTCATTTCTAGTCCAAATATCTCATCACACTTAAAATCAGACAGAAT
>JAPQRP010000010.1:34135234-34147064 GCA_037367295.1 Apogon hyalosoma
TTTTCACTAACAGTTTTTTTATGTTGCAATTTTACAACTTTTCAGTGTTAATTCTACGGTCATTTTTTACAGTGTGGGTTAAAGACATCCGTTTTCTGATCTGAGCACTTTCTTTCATCAAACTCGTTTTGTCAACTTTCTCATCTCAGTTTTTGTTGGCTTGAACGTGCCTTCAACTCCCGATGCTCAAACTCCAGCCTTTCTCACAGTACATGTGTGACTTTTGCCTCCCACCTCCACACCTGACTGTTGTTTGTCTCTTCATGTCACACATGTAAAAACTCTGATGTCTCCTTTTTTTTGGCATCGTCGTGACTATTGGGATTTCTTGCTCCAAGAGGAGGCGTACAGTGTGAGTGTTAAATCACTCACCTTTTTGTGCTTATGATGCTTTGCTTCTTATGTGTTTTTGTTGTGTAAATGTATCACTGTACTTGTTTTTTTCTCTCTAAAGCTTAACATATGCTTTATAAGGGGTGATAATTTCTTCTGATTTTAGCGGAGGTGCTCTTTATCACAGGTGAGATGGGGCGCTTCCAGTGTTGCACTAAACCCCGAAGTGCTCAATATGTGTTAATGACAAAAAGTACAGGAGTTTTATCACAAAGTAGAGATGCATAAGTCAACTCAACGCAAGACACTGACTACATTTGTATGCGCACTACTATTCCACTTTTTTTTCAACATTAAAAGTATGACCTTTATATGAATGTAACTCAAGTAACAAGACATTAATTATCTCTAAGACAGCACTAAGTCCCATGTATACTGGATGAGATGGATTAAGTTGTACGATTACGGTAAGTGGTTCAGACTCAGTGTATGTTCTATTCTCCCAGTAAAATAAATGAAAAGCAACAAAAATGCAGATTCTTTTACAGAACAGGAAGAAAATTTTCAAAAATCATCCAATTTCCAAAACTTTGTGCAGCAAAGGATAGTTTGTAAATATTTATCATGTAATTTAACTTTTCTTCACATTAAATCAAGGGAAAAATTTTGGGTTGTCATTATTTATAGGTTATTATGTTATTATTTGACTTGATATCACATTGAGCTGGATGCACATGCTGCATGAACATCCTTTACTGTTAATGTTTTCAGTGTACTTTTTCCACTTCCAAACTTCATCCCGTGGGCCCGATTGGACCATTTGGCCGTTTCTTTGTCACCCCAGTACTACAGAATAAACCGGTCAGTAGTAATTAAAAGGTAATTCAGACATGTCAGCAATACAACTGGACCACAGCACTAAAATGTCATTATTCACAGCCCTGGTTGGTGCCAAGAAGACCATCCTCCTCCTCTGGAAAGCCAGAGATCAATTAAATATTCCTCGGTGGAAGAACCTGTTAATAGATCACATTTCAGTTGAACAAATGGCTGCCTCACTCGATCAAAAAAGTAATCATTTCAACAAAACCTGCTCTGTATTCCCAAACAAACCCACTACTGCTTCACCTTGTCTTACATTCTGTAACTTGTTTTTCCTATTTCTGACCACTTCGCTCTAACTACTCCATCTTCAGTAAGTCATTATATATACACACACACACACATTCACACTCTTATACACACACACAATCGTCTGTCGCCCCCCCTCACACACACACACACCCCATTTATATTAATTCTTTGCATCATATGCAATGACGGCAATACACTTGCCTCCGAACATGAACGCACGTGCAAGTACAACTCAATGATGCAACTTGTTTTTGTGTTAATTTGTTTTAATTATTTGTTCTCTTTTTCTCTGTTTTGTTTTGTTTGAAGTTGTCTAGTTTTGTCAGTGGGGATCTGTTTTAATATGTCTGTCCCTGTACATTACAGTACCAGTCAAAAGTTTGGACTCACCTGTTTTTTCTTTATTTTCGTGACTATTTCCATTGCAGATTCTCACTGAAAGCATCAAAACTATGAATGAACACATATGGAATTACGGAGTCAAAAAAGTGTGACAGAACTCAAAGCATGTTTTTTATATTTTAGATTCTTCAAAACAGACACATTTTGCTTTTATTACTGCTTTGCACATTCTTTGCATTCTCTAGATGAGCTTCATGAGGCAGACACCTGAAATGTTTTCCAAAAGTGTTGAAGCAGTTCCCAGTGATGCTGAGCACTTGTTGGATATCTGTGGTCCAGCTCATGTCATTTAAATGAGAAGTTGAGTCCAAACTTTGACTGGTAGTGTAAATGTAAAAAAAAAAAACCTGTTAAATAAGGAACAATACAAAATGGTAATTCAGTGCAATAAATATGAACATAAATACAAAGTAGTGCAAAAGGGCAGTTGCAGACGGTTAAAAAGAATGCAGTATGAAAAGCCTTTCCTCTGATTTTTCTACCTTTTTCTGCCATGTTTGGGGTTTGAAAAACAAAACTAAAATGACTTAGATTTGTCGGTCACAGCCAGCTGTAGCTGTTCACGAAGCTCTAGAAGAAATTTCAAGGCAGAGATCTAACACGGCTGTGGAAGAAGGATATTATGTGGAGGTCAGTGACAGCTGACCTGCTCAGGCTGGAACACAGCACAGTTATCCTGTCTCATTACTGAAGCCACTGCTCTCACATTTAGCCTCGTTAGCTGCTCCGAATGAACATCCAGCCGCCCAGTGGGGATTCAAGGGTTAATTGTGGCTTGTGTCAGAACTTGGACCTGGCCGGCTCAATAATGGGCTGCAGTTATTGGCTTCCCGGCTGTGTGTGTGTGTGTGTGTGTGTGTGTGTGTGTGTGTGTGTGTGTGTGTGTGGGTGTGCGTGCGCCGCCTGTCTTCAGGTATTGGCTTTGGTGTTGACCCGAGGCCAGCTCTGCGTCTCCTCGCTGCCTGTATTGACAGACGTCAGCGTCCGGGCAGGAGTCTGAGGTCTGGGGGGACGTCACACCAGACAGGACGTCCACACCTCAACTCAAACCGATACGTAGAATTATTCGCCAGAAATCCACAAACGCTGTATCTGTGTGATTGCACTCATCCTGCCCTCATTCACAAACACAAATCATCATCATCAGTCATTCATCATCACTCCTTTGGGAGCGTGTGCCTACCTATTCATCTTTCTATCCGTCTACCTATTGACCGTGATAAATTGACCCAGGACCCCTCCGACCCCTGGAGACGCCCCATGACAGCCCGACCCCATGCTAACCCCGATACCCCCCCTTCACCAGTCATGACCTGCCGTGCTCTGTCGCACTATTTGCTGCCAGCGAACACCCACATGTGATCAATATCGACCCCCTTCCTCTGAATATGAGAATACTCCACAGGGTCAGTGATACAGGATATGATTAGATATCTGCATCATGTGTCGCATGGGGTTAATGAAACGCAGGAGCAGTGAATCATTATTTCCTTGAACTGGAATGCAAAAAAAACAAAACAAAAACACAACAATAATTAAAAACTACAATAAAAAAAATACAAGATATACACAAAAAACAGGATACAGGTTAAGTCAGCTTTGTTGTGTGGTTGTTGTGCTTCATGAAATTAGAGAAATACAAGAAAAAAATGGCTTTGCATGGTTTTCTAAATCGTATTTGGCATAACATCATTGATCCGTGTCACACTAAATTAATGCATTCCTCATAATACAACAAACATGTTAATTTTCTACCTTTATCACTTTTTATCTTTGTATTTTTCTTATTTTAAGAGTACTCCATTTATTTTTCTGTCATATTCATGATCAGATTGTATTTTTGTATTTTTTTTGTATTTTTTTTATATATATATATATATTTTTTTATTTTTTAATGGAAAGGGGGTGGGATTAAATAAGTGCCATTTCAGGCATGTAAATGGAACTATTGTGCTGTTCTTCTGTCTAAGATTGTTAGGATTGTTGATATTTTTATTACTATTTATGTTTTGCTTGGTCGCATGTATGTTAAATTTCCTTGCATGTTTGGAATAAATCACTAAATCACAAGATAAGATAACATAACATAACATAACATGGCATAGCACAGCACAACAGACAAGACACATCAAATACAATAGAAAGATAAAGAGAAGGTCAAAATATAAAAATGTGTTTGTTACATGCGTAAGTGATGTGTTATTGCTTCTGGGTACAAATAAATGTTTTGCCACTAAAGCTAACACTAAAACTGGTCAAATCCTAAAACTAAATGAAATGCATATCACAGATCTGGGTTACACAAAATATATGTAAACACACCGACTGACATCACCAGTGGGCGTGTCACGTTCTAGGCTGTGACGAGTGGGAAGTAGAGGAAGTCAGTCTAGAACCCTGGAGTAACATCCTCCCTCTGTGGTTCTACTTTTAAAACTGGCCTGAACGAGGCCTGGTTGGCCACTTTTTTTTTTTTTTTTTTTTTTTTTTACTCTTAGACCTTTATTTAACCAGATACAATCCTACTGAGATTGAGATCTCTTTTACAAGGGTGACCTGGCCAAGAGGTCAGCAGCACACGCCACGAAGGAAAACAGTTTTACAGACAGGCAGTAACAATACATTAAAACAACAAACTAATAATTTTGTAAAAACAGAAAAGTTAGACAGTTTTTTAAAGGGCACTTGATAAAGTGTACATTTGTATACTTGTGTATCTAAATCAAGGATGTCAAACTTATGGCCCGGGGGCCAACTGTGGCCCACAAGATGATATTTTGTGGCCCTCTACTTGACATCAGTTTAGTGTTAGTGCAGCCCACATGTAGTTCTCAAACTCACTTTTTTTCTGAGCCTTGCCACGCTTTTATTTTATTTATTTTTATCACTTATGGGCTACCGTAGATAGTCTGGTGACAGCTTCCAGCCGCATTTGTTGTCAACGGTTGTCAAGCTAGCCAACTGTGAAGTATCTGTGGAAGTACGAACATCGGTCACTTAGTTGAAACATATTCCACAGTGACATCAAGTGGACGGAAAATACCTGCCATCACCCAGTTCAGTCATGTCTCTGTCAAAATGTGAGTTTACACAATACCAGGGAGATGAGAGAAAGAACCAGGTCACCAATCTGAAAAAATGTCTATTGAGAAAACAAGATTTTTTTCAAGAAAGCAACAAAGAGAATGATGCTAGCTGCATGGTGAGTGAGATGATTTCTAGGGTCGGAAAGTCGTTCATCGAAGGCAAGTTCATCCAAAAGTTCACATTACTAGCTGCGAGTAAAGCAAAGAAACCCTTTTTTTGTGGAATACTTAATGTGGCCCAGCTTGACCCAGACTGGACCTCCAGTGGACCCAGGTATGTTGAGGTTTAGACCCCTGGTCTATACTCTATGGGTGCCCGAGCCTTCAGCTGCTCGGCACCCAGACTTTGGAACTCCCTCCCCAACATGATCTTATGAAATTGTGTAAATATACACGTCATGCACACCACTTTTAATTGGTGTGTTATCTGTATGCATTATAAGCTTTTCATGTGTACGTTCATGCTGTGTCAAATACCATGCATTAGGCTTAGGTTTAGGGTTAGTGTTAGGGTTAGGCTTAGGCTTAGGGTTAGTGTTAGGGTTAGGTTTAAGTTTAGGGTTAGTGTTAGGGTTAGGCTTAGGGTTAGTGTTAGGGTTAGGTTTAGGTTTAGGGTTAGTGTTAGGGTTAGGGTTAGGCTTAGGGTTAGGCTTAGGTTTAGGGTTAGGGTTAGGGTTAGTGTTAGGGTTAGGTTTAGGGTTAGTGTTAGGGTTAGGGTTAGGCTTAGGTTTAGGGTTAGTGTTAGGGTTAGGTTTAGGGTTAGTGTTAGGCTTAGGTTTAGGGTTAGTGTTAGGGTTAGGTTTAGGGTTAGGGTTAGGTTTAGGGTTAGGGTTAGGTTTAGGGTTAGGGTTAGTGTTAGGCTTAGGTTTAGGGTTAGGGTTAGGCTTAGGCTTAGGTTTAGGGTTAGGGTTAGGTTTAGGGTTAGTGTTAGGGTTAGTGTTAGGCTTAGGTTTAGGGTTAGTGTTAGGGTTAGGTTTAGTGGTTACAGGGTTAGGGTTAGGTTTAGTGGTTACAGATATGTAAACTGGAGATCTTGGCATAAATTGACACATGATCAAATAATGTTGAATAACATGCGAAAGGATGAAAATGCGTAGGTATAGCACCACAAATGCCATAAGAACTGACATACAATGTGATTTCATGGGCTCAGTCTGCTCTCCCTGCACACATAAGACAGTCAGACTCCATCACAACATCTAAATCCAAATTCAGAACCCATCTGTTCAAACTGGCATCTTCACTTTGACTGGACACTTGTTTTTAGGTCGATGTTTTGTTTTAATTCTGTTTGATGTTGTTATTTTATGCTTTTTATTGTCTGTAAGGTGACCTTGGGTGACTTGAAGGGCACCACCAAATAAAATGTATAATTATTATTTATTATATTTTTTTACGAGTTTTATCATATCTTGTATTTAACTCCGGGCACTTTGCGTTGGTAAAAACGTGTTCTATAAATAAACCTGACCTTGACCTGGACTGATTTTGACTCGACGTTAAAAATGAGACTAAAAGTCGCAGGATCAGTGTGTGAAATAAAGCCTCCTCTTCATCTCTGCGCGTCGGCAGAGATTCGGATCCGTTAGTTTTCTTCCCATCTGCGCCTTTGCTTTGCTGTACTGCGTGTCGCTGTGGCCCTTGAGCTGTGTGTTATGAACAATAGGCCTGGGAACCGTGCTGGAGAGCTGAGAAGAGAGCTGCATGTATTTATGACTCTGCCTTTGCCTTAATGCCGCTTAAAACACTCAGCAGGCTTTTTACTTTAATGAGAGTCGTGCCTCAGCAGCACAGCGCTATGTGTTGCATCTGTGTGTGTCTGTTTTGTGTAACAGATACAGCTATACATATGAATGTGTGTGCACGTGGAGCGGCTGTTTCTGGCTTTTTTTTTTTTTTTTTTTTTTGGAGGAGTCCTAAATGTCGAGTTTCAGTCTTAAATGCTACTGGCTTTAACTGAATAAGACGTCTCAGTGCATGTGTGAGACTGTTTGATATCAGGCCTGCGTAGGTGTAAGACCATTGTGCATTTCTTTCTTCTTTCTTACAATATGTTTTCTCAGAATTATCTCCTTTTCTTATCCCACAAAACCACCCACCCACCAACCCACACACGCGCACACACACACACACACACACACACACGCACGCACACACAGTCACATACACCACCACCATCTCTGTTGACAGGGTAAATTGTATGAAAAGCTTTTAAGGCAATTAGTGGATTGAGCTGGAGCCTTTCTTCCCATTCGCACTGTTCATTAGCAGCTCCTCCAGTCTCTGATATTACCATCACTCCAAGCTGGCATCAACACCACTCACTTCTTATGTGTGTGTATGTGTGTGCATGCAGATGTGTTTTTGCATGTCTGTCTGTATTTTACACATCTTCCCGCTGAAGCACAATTTCAGAGCACACAATTGTCGGAAAATAGATCCCCGCCGCCCCGCCGTTCCGACTATTTCAGTCCATTTGAGTAAAAGCACCCAAAAAAGAGGAAAAAAAAATCCAATGAGACGCACAAAAAATCATTATCGTTACCGTTATTATCATTATCGTTGCATTTCCTGCTTGATTATTTCTTTATTAGTCATTTATTCTGTTGAAAAATGATCACAATGATTAACTTTTCTTTCTGTCACCACTGTAAAAAACAGAAGGAGCCGTGTTCATGCTCTAAATGGCCGTCTTGCACTTCTGTGTGTGAGATTTCAGACGATTCTTTCATTGAATTGATTAGATTACACAGTGCAGAAGCTGTGGTTGACGCAGATTCATGATGTTAAAGAACGTCTAATAAACAGCTGAGATGTAGGAATAAACATGTTTCCAGCATCTGCCTCTAATTTCTATAGACCAGGGGTGTCAGGCTCATTTTAGTTCAAGGGTCACATTAAGCCCAATCTGATCTGCAGTGGCCGGACCAGTGAAATAATAACAGAACAATATAGAAATAATGCCAACTCCAAACTTTCCTCAATGCTTTAGAGCAAAAAAAGTAAAATTATGCGATGAAAATATTTACATCTACCAACTATCCTTTAAAACAATGTGAATAACATGAACAAACTGACATTTCTGAAGAAAACTAAGTGTAATTTTAACAATATTCTATCTCAGTTTATCATTTACATATGTAAACTAGAATTTACAGATCACAGTGGATCGACAAATACACAAAATATTTAATAAAAGACAATATTGGTAAACTTACACGTCAGACATTTCAAAATGTTCATATTTGTTCAGGTTATTCATGTTTTTGTGAAATGACAGTTTATTTTAGTGTAAATACAGTAAAATGACATGAACATTTTTACATTTACAAAGAGAAAAATGTGGAGTTGTATTTATAGGTTATTCTGATAGTATTTTCCTGATCCGACCCACTGCAGATTAAATTGGTCTGTATGTGGAACCTGCACTAAGATGATTAATATCTTCAGTGTCATTTTTGCATTTCACAAATTCATCCCAGGGGCCAGACTGGACCTTTGGCGGGCCGGATTTGGCCCTCGGACCACATGTTTGAGACCTCTGCTGCAGAGGATGAAAAACATAATGGAGCCACAGAAACATATTTGTTTTTTTTTATCCCACGATCAGTAATGAACCATTAAAATCAACAATATTGTTTAATTCACTCATTAATTTGCCTTCTGTCTTTTTTTTATGCATCATTTTTACTTAATAGAATAACTTAAAGATAACGCAAAGATATAACCCAGTTTATACTCACAGTTTCACAATTATTTACAAAAGTTCCTGCTGATGTTTGCAATATTTAGCATTTTCCATGTTTTTTCTTAAAGGCAAGGCAAGTTTGTTTGTATAGCACTATTCATACACAGGGTAACTCAAAGTGCTTTACAAAGGCAGAAAAAACTCACAGAAGAAAAAAAGAAAAAGCAAGACATTGAAATTACATTAAAATCAAAAAAGGGGAAAAAAAGACATTAAAATCATCAGAGATAAAATGTGCTTTTAAAATGCATCCACAGAATAAAAGAAAGACATTAACTATAGTAAAATCATACATTAAACTTAAAATAGAGTAAAGCAAGACATTAAAATCAAAACAGTGCATTTAAAAGACAGGACTGAAAAGAGTTTACTCATAAGCACATGAACAGAGGAAGGTTTTGAACTTGGATTTCAAAATGTTTACAAGCTAAAAACTCCATTCATCTGATTAATCTGATTCGCTGCCCAGCACCAATTTGAAGACTCTTTCTCTGCTGGAGTTTTTGCTGATTTTCTGTCTGTATAGTTTCCTCCTTTAGTTCAGTGTATGTTTGTGTGTTTGGGAGAGAGAGTTAATTATGTGGAACACTAGCGCGTCACTGGCTTTGAAGAGGGGAGAACCAGGAGCTGTACATTATTGATGAGTGACACACATTGCCGACATCGTCACAAACACAAACACAAGGGCATGCATGCCCTGTTCCACACACACAGCCTCACTACTGAACACACATGCATATAAATACTGTATAATTTGGCAGTGATCCTTCCCACAGCCCCAGAGTATTTAACAGCAGTTGCTGACATACTTACAGTACCTGCTATACATTAGGCTTCCAACATCTCTGTGTCTGGTCCATATGGGACTGTCACTGGCCCTGTGTGCTACATTATTTAGCAGACGGAGTATTTGATCCCACGGTTAAAGCTGATCTCAGTCCATCATTAATTCTGATTTTGGCTCAAACCAGAGTGCGCTTTCGTTGCTGTATCGCTCACACACACAGACACACATGTGCACACACTGTATGTACACACACAGATTATGATCTTCTATTTAAGACTCGTTAAATAAATCATAGCCTGTTTATTTCTTCAGTCTAACTGTGCTGGTTTAGTTATGGCAACAAAACAGACTTTCTCCAGCGATTTTTTTCACTGATTCACATCAGCTGCAGTTTAATCTTCATCATTTGTTTTGCTTTAAATCCCTGCAACAATGTACTGTCCCTGTGTTTCTCTGTGAAACCTAGTTTTATTTATTTAACATTAAGGGCAGACGTGTTGGATGTGAAATATTTTCAATCATCAACAATTATTAGCTCTTCTTTTTGTTTTTTGACATGAGCCTTATATAGAAGAAGTGGTTTTGGAAGAAATGGCACAGCTTTAGTGATTGTAAAGTACTCACTGAATTTATCCTAAACTAACCTGCAATTCAAAAGCTGATTATTTTGATTCATCTGTATCAGTTTGTATAGAATAAGGACGTTTGCACTGCAGGTCTCAATGCTCAAGTCAGATTTTTTTTTTTTTTTGCTGAAACCCATTTTTTGGCGTGGTTTTTGACATTATTATTGAAATCTAATGCCATCAAACTCATGTGTGAATTGTCCACAGTTGTGAAGTGATGTCACATGCATCACACCACGATGCAACCTCGCCGGGTCACGTCTTCTCCAGAACAGAATTGACATCGGCTGCATTTGAATGATGTAAAGGTCAGATGAAATTCAACGTGACCATTCAGATTGAAGTTGCGTTGCAAACCATCAGATATGTATCAGATTTAGGACCACATATGAAGTATCTTGGGTCTGATTTTTGCTGTTCCAACTGTCATAGAAAGTCAGATTTGGGACACTTTTCTTGCAATGTGAATGTAGCCAAAGCCCGTAGAAGAACCACTGTGTCACCCATTGGTTTCTGAAATAGCCAATAGTTTGCGATTAGGCCTTCGCCATGTTTGCTTGTTGGAGTCAGAAGTGACCATATTTGGACCAGGGTGGCAGAACTACAGGAGCCAGAGGGGTCAGAGGTCAGCGACTGCTAAGGGCTTCCTTACTGAGTCAATAAAACAGTCAAATTCCTGTTGGCGTCACCTGTTATCCACAGCTGGTGGAGCTGTCAGGTAAAAATATGTTTTATTAAATCAACTTAAACTTCCAGCAGACCCATAATATGTTCTATTTGGCCTGAGATCTTAATGGAGGGTAAGTTTTAAGATGGAAAACAATGATTGCCTTAATATTTTTAATGGAGAATTTCAGTGTAAGTTTATGGAAGCCAGAGCTTTTTGGAGCAACATCTAGTGGCTATCAATGGAATTACAGCCATGAGAAAACATCCATATTTCCTTGGTTTGTTTTATTTGAGCTGTGCACAGGTTTATGATTAATATTTATCTCAGTGTATTTTTTCACTTCAATGGTGCACAACAAAACCTGCGTCTTTGAAATTATAGTTGCATCTCCTTCAGTTTTTATCCAAATAAACATTTCCTTTACACAGAGCAGAATCAGGCCCATTCAAAACTTTCTGTACATAAATAACTACTAGTGGCAGAATATAGCTCTTCCACCGAAATCACTTAAATTATGCCTTTTATTTTTCAGAATAATGGCAGTCATTAATGCAATGTTGTTGTTTTATCGCAGCATTGAAAACCTACGGTTGAGTTGAGAGATCACTTTTGAAAATCCACCTTAATCCAGCAGATTTTGGAGCTTGTGAAAGTGATTTCTAGTCTTGGTGTCGTGGTCTGTTCAGCCACTGCTCACAGCCTACTTTCTGATGCAGTCATATTACGGTTTTATCAGTGTCAAGGGTCAAGCATGTGTACTCCAGGTTCAGACTGCAGATCAATATATAGAACAGACCAAGGAGAACAAATATTGATTAATGAATATATATAAATCTCACGTCACATAACATTTCTCCCTCCTGCACACAAATAACAACGTCTAAAAATAATCACATATGCAGTATAAATCTCATGCACATACGCATGATATACTATCTATGTGCAGTCACGGAAAAAAATCTTACCCCCCCTTGTTTTCTTCAGTTTGTTGTTCATTTTAATGCCTGGTCCAACTAAAGGTCCATTAGTTTGGACAAATATAAT
>JAPQRP010000010.1:34174564-34185982 GCA_037367295.1 Apogon hyalosoma
TTGTGTTGGTATCATTATATTTGTCCAAACAAATGGACCTTTAGTTGGACCAGGCAGGAAAATGAACAACAAACTGAGGAAAAGAAAGAGCGGTCTAATCATTTTTTCCGTGACTGTATATATACAGTTGATTTCTTCGTATGTAAGGTTCTTCTTGCTGTTAGATGAGAACGTTCTTTGTTAAATCCATTCATTCTTCCCCTCTGACGTCCCACTGTTTGTGTTTCCAGGGTCGAGGTGGGAAGGGCAGCATCTTTGTGTGGGCGGCAGGTAATGGTGGAATGCACCATGACCACTGCGGTGCAGACGGTTACGTTAACTCTATCTACAACATCGCCATCGGCGCCGTCACTCACACGGGGAAGCCCGCCTACTTTGGCGAGCCTTGCCCTGGGGTTATGGCCGTCACTCTGACAGGGGCCGGCATGGGAGGCTCACTACCTCTGGTTAGTGTGCGTGTACAGCCTAACACATCTAACAACAGTGTTTATCATTAATGAGAGCGTGTATGTGTGAGTGTGTGCCAGCAGCCTCGCTCTTTGGCTCATGTGCGCTGTGAGAAGCCTGTTAAAGAGCAGCCAGTGGTGTGATATTTATAGAGGCCTGCCAAATGACCTAGGTGACTGCTGGGCACGCACACACACAGACACACACAGACGCACACAAGCAAACGAGTGTTAATTGGAGGTAAAGTGCGGCTGTACCGACTGAGAAAGGCAGAGAAAGAAGCCGAGGTGTTGATGGCGGAGGTAACAGTGAAGAGCTAGGAAGAAGCACGGCGCTAACTCCAGGGCTACAGAAACAGAAAGGCCAATTTTATCAGTGTCATATCACCTTTGCTGCTGAGATGCCTGCCCTTTTCCAGCTCATATTAGGAGGTGGTCAGACCCGACAAGTCAGTCTTTTAATTACTATCACTGTAAAGTTGTGTTGATCCCTATTAGGACTGAAAAAACCTGCTGCTGCCACGTTAGCTGTGAACTTCTCTGGATTAATTTGCTGCAAAGCTGAACCATTTTTTCAGGAATCTCCCACATGAATCAGGGGGAATATAACAGCGTAGCTCACATCTGACACGCACACACACATTCACTGATATGATACTGGTATCATTTATCTATATGTTGTAATGTAAATGATGTGGTTTGTAATTCCTCCAGATCACTGTTACAAACATGGGCGAAGGCTGTGTCACACACTTCTCCGGAACATCCAGCGCTGCTCCAATTGCTGCAGGGATCCTGGCTCTGGTCTTGGAGGCAAAGTGAGTCACTGTATGCTTCATTAAATGCAATACATGTTCTGGTTTGTTGCTCACTGACACTTCAGTGTTATGTAGATTTACTTTTACATCCTTATTTTCGTTGTTTTTTTGGTCATTATTGTTATTATTGACAGTCTTTTCACCATTTCCCATAATCCCCTTTGCTTCTCATTGCATAGTATCGCCTCTAAAGCCTCTTCACATTTACTTTTTTTACTCTTTATAAATAGACTTACTCCCATTCTAAGTTTTAAGTAACTTCTTGATCCTTCCTTTACTGTCTTAAGTACATGAACATCTGAAAGTCTCAGTCTTTAGTCTGATTCTGTAATGCAGACGTCTTCCAATTTTCTGTAGTAAAACAGTGTCACACTCTAATTTGGTTGCACAGTACATAAAATCTATATGTTTACATGGCTCTGTATAAACCAGTGGTATCAACTAATAATAATAATAATAACATGAAATCTGATGAATAATTATAACTCCAGCATTTTCTTTCAGTTTAGAGTGAAAAATGTAAAATTACATTACGAAAACGTAAACAACTTGATATTTCTTGGGAAAAATAATTGTAATTTTAACACTATTATGTCTCAGCTTATTATTGACACAACTTACAAATCACAGTGGATATATTATTTTATTCAAATTGCACTTATTTTTCTTACGATATTTCGTGTTCATATTTTTTCAGGTTATTCGCGTTTTTGTTGTGGAATGATAGTATGTAAATGTAGATATTGTCATGGCATTTTACATTTTTTCATGTTAACCGAGGAAAATTTGAGGTTGTTCTTATTCATAGGTTATTATGCTATTATTTTACAGTTCTGATCACATTAGTCTGTATTTGACCCCTGAACTAACATGATTTTGACAGTTCATTGTTAATATTTTCAGTCTAATTTTTGCATTTCATGAACTCATACCACGGGCCGGATTGGACCCTTTCGTGGGCCTTTGAAACCCTTGGTATAAACTGTCATATTTTTCTAACATATATCAATAATCATTTAGTGGTTTAAATCTAAATGACATAACTTAACACATTTATGAAGCTGAATCTGCAACGTGCATGTATTTGTTATTTTAATGACTGTAAACTGTTAACTTTTGTGTTGACTAAATGTTGGAATCATTTCTCTCGTCTATGGCGCTTAATTTCATTTTTACGGTGAAACTCTGCCCTTTCCTTCCTCCTCTCCACCTCTTGCTCTTTGTTTGCCTTAAGTCCCTCCTTTAACGTAGATCATCTTCCTCTCCTCGCCTTTTCTTCCTGTCTTTGTCTGAGCCTGCAAATATATCTCTCTGCTCTTTCCCCCTCTACCTCCTTTGTCTAGTCTTTCTACCATTTCCCAAGCTCCCTTTTTCTTCATCCCTCTTAGCTCGCCAGCTGTCGGTGTGGCCTCGGGCCTGGTGTTTTGTGGTGGTATCAGCGGTGTGTACGTCTCCTTCGTGTTATGGATGGTACTAGAGGCTGACTTTACTGCTCCAGCTGTCATGCCACAGCGTCTCAGTCTCAGTCGCTTGGCTGTAAAATGGAGCGCAGGTCCCTTGGGCGAGGCGACTCCCAGGACATTACTGTTAAAGGCTTTGTCGTGACCCACTGCTACTGACTAAACTATATATCACCTCTCTGTGGCGGATCGGCAGCATTCTGCTCACGTCTTTATGGAGCTCGCTTCTCTCTCTCCGTCTGTATATCTTTTTGGCTCTCTCCCTCCTTCTCTGTTTCTCACACTTGCTCATTCTGTGTCTCGCTCTTTCTTCCCACATTTCACACAAATATACACATACATTGCACTATACTCTCAAAGACGCAAAGAAGCTTTTTTTCCCTCCCTCTTCATTCATCAGAAAGGAACCACTTTCCCCATAAATAGCAGCCACAAACTCAGTAGCACATCAGTGTTTTACTTGGATCAGGACCCCCATAAGATTACTCCTTCCACCCTCATGCACCCACACAAAGAGAGACAGAGCTCCATTCATGATATTCACAACTTTGTCTTTTCTTATGTGTTGGCTTTACCTGGCAGAGTTTGTATGATATTCTTGAAGGAGTTTCACAAGGAACTTTTCCACGGCTATAGTAGACGACAAGGGTAAATATATTTTTAAGACAATATTCACACAATCAATTCAGTTTTTTATGATTAAGTTCATGTTTGAAAATCTTCAAAATCTGTGCCTGATCGTAACGCGGTTTTATGTAGCATTGATATTCTATTCTCACCAGCAGGGGGCAGTCTGTTGTTATAACACACGTAGGATTATCAAACCCACCACTGAATTAGCACCATGTATCCACAGATTGGCCATTTCTCAATACTAAGAACGCAGAGTACGGTCTTGGTAAGAACGGTTTCAGAGAACGTACTCCTAAGAACACAAGTCTATCTGTAATTGAACAGCTGTGTGTTTCTGAACTTTCCTCCCTGTCTCTGCTGGATTTACTCCATCTGCTCCATAACATATTTACTTCAAATCACCACAATGTCACTGATTTGATTTCAATACATTTGTACAGGCATTTACATGTCATTTATACATGTTGTATATTTTTGAAAACTGTATACATTTCATGGGTTCAGCCGGGCACAGCCGCCCGGGTCCCGGTCCGAGCCAGTGGGCTCACAGTCGGGCTAGTACGAACTGCATCTTGGGAATTATTTCCCAGCTGAGTCTAAACGATTTGCCAACCAGTGCATCCTTGGTTTAAGCTAGCTGACAAGAACAACATCCGGGTATTCCATGCATTCTTGGTTTTTGTGAACTTGCAATTGGAACAGTATCTGGGCAGCGACTAATGACGTTTCACAAGAACGCAAGAACAGAAGAAGAGACAAGAACGCGTATTGAGAAACGGCCATTGTCTCACTCGCTGAATAAAGTCTAAAACATATTATTTCCACACATCTGTATCATCAGGTTTCTTCTTCAAACCAACACTCATAGACACTTTGCTGTTGCTCAAAATAGCAATGTGTCTCATAACGTTCAAGTGCAACAGCTGATAGTTTACATTATAGCTCTGTTAGCTTAGCTTAGCCACAGTAAATTCCCAAATCACTTCTGTTTACTGAATAGATTGTGTTGTCAATAACTGCATTAAAGATCTGTTTGGAATCCAACAAACAAGGTCAGAACTGTCACAGTTTAGTCTGAACCGTAGATCAACAAACAACAACTTAGCATAGATATTAAGAACATCCCATAATACCTTTATTCCTTCATAAGCCTCAGAATCAAACTCACCCGTGTAGAAGAATAACTACCATTTCAGCATCAAACCCCGTTCTTTTCATTTCGATCTGTGTCCAGTGGGGACAACAGTGCTTCTATTTTTATCACGTCATTTCTTTGACTCTGACAGTTGTTTCTTAACGGGTTCTTATCCCATCTGGTCCCCTGGCCTTACTTTTCCTCACCATGGGAGACCGGCAGAGTGACTCACTATTCCCTGTAGTGGTTACATAAATCCCCCAGCCTCTGGAATTAAATTCTCTTCATATGTCTACAGTCCAGGACACTGGCATCTCTGGCAGAACTTCACAGCTCTTTATTCTAAACACTCGGTAGAACACACAGTAGAAATAATACATACAGACCCTTAAACGTGTGTAGGTTTTTAATGTAGTTTATTTTATTGTCACACACAAATAAACCCCCTCTTCATTCGACAACGCCTCTCTTTGATGAATTTGCCTTGATTAATAAATGTTATGCTCATAACAAAAAAAAAATAGTGGTGAAATGGTGCTTGAACTTTTCATTATAAAATATTAAGCAGATTGTAGTTTAACAGGGTTATATGATCCCTCTGTCAGTAGGATTTAGGGAAGAAATACTGCTCTGACTATGAAACTTGGTGGAATATTCAGCTAGGAAATGTTTAGGCTGGGTTTGTGCAGAAGAGGTGAATGCTGGGATTGTTTTGTCACTTTCTGTAACAATGGAAAATCTCCAGGTAGATGCAGAAATTACAATGGGAACAGCAACATTTGAATACATTCATTCATTCATTTAATTCATTCTTTCATTTATTTGTTTTGAGCAGAAGAAAAAACAAAACATTTTTTATGATCACAAATGGGCCAGACCAGTAAAATAATAATATAACAAGTGGTGCCAGGCACAACAAACCCCGCCCCTCGCACGTATTTCACCCATTATAACTAAATGGGAAGATTTTTTTAAAAAATCATAAAAAAAATTGAACTTTGACCTACCTTTCCCAAAATGTAATGACATCTATTCTGGGTCACTGGCAGTCTATAAAACCAGTTTGGTATGAATTGAACCAATAGTTTTGCTGCTAGAGTATAAACAAACAAACAAAAAAAAAACAGAACCAAAAAAAATAGCTACCCCTTGCCTCAGCTTCAGGGGGTGGGGTAATACCTTATGACTAATATCAATTCCTAACATTTTCCTATGTTTCAGAGTGAAAAAAAATTACATTATGAAAATATTTACATCTACAAACTATCCTTTAAAAAAATTTGAATATCATAAATAACCTGAAACCTGAAAGCGATATTATGCCTTAGCTTATTATTGACACATCTTCATTACAACTTGCAGATCACAGTGGATCTACAAATGCACCAGACATTTAATAACAGGCAGAAAAATGTTAAAGTCAGTATTGTGAAAGAAATTTCAGATTGGTCATGGTTGTTCAGTAATGTGTGTATAAACATTTTCATGTAATTTTACTTTTTTACAGTAAAACAAAGAGGAAGAATTTGGAGTTGTCATTATGTATAGGTTATTATGATAGTATTTTACTAGCACAACCCACTTGAGATCAAAACAGGCCTTTATTTGGTCCCTGAACTAAAATGATTGTTAATATCTTCAGTGTAACTTTTGTATTTCACAGATTCATTCTACAGGCCGGATTGGACCCTGTTGGGGTACAGTTTTGGCCCGCGGGCCGTATGTTTGACACCCCTGCACTAACCGATGGCACCAACTGACATAAAAGAAAAAAAAAACTTAGGACGTAGTTGTGTAATAATATTGTAGAAGATGAAGAAGCCGTTGCCTTCTCTCTAAGTGCCCTTTAGTTCACACTGTACGGAGCTGAAACTACTACTTTGTTGCGTTTCTTTCTACAGCAAATAACTGACATGTGCATTATGCTAATAACACAAATTGCAGGGTGTCCATGATTGTACAGTGTGATGTTGTCTGTGTAAAACTCAGTAACCCGCAGCGTTTTACTGCCTTAACAGCGTCTGGTTGTCTCTCTCACATTATGCTGCACTGTCTGTCTGTGTTTCCATCCGTCTTCATCCATCCGTCTTGACGCCTGTCCAGCAGACCGTCAGG
This sequence comes from Apogon hyalosoma, assembly GCA_037367295.1. Classification (NCBI taxonomy): domain Eukaryota; kingdom Metazoa; phylum Chordata; class Actinopteri; order Kurtiformes; family Apogonidae; genus Apogon; species Apogon hyalosoma. The sequence continues at coordinate 34,181,172 of JAPQRP010000010.1, forward strand.
ATAAATCAATCCTTCACTCGTCCCGTTTGTCAGTCTTTCTGTCTCAGACTGTTTGTTTGTTCACTTTATCACCATGTCAGCCGCTCTGTCACTTTATCTCTGTTCCTCTATGTCCATTCATCAGTCTGTCTATCCATTTGCTCAGAGGGAATTTGAGGTTTCTGTGATTCCATATTGAATCCTGAGATCTGTACAACTGTATATGTCCTCAGTGACACAACCTAGACCTTTTTGCTGTGTTTTCTGCATCTGTAGACTTTATTCCGTGCCATCACTCTAACACAGAACCGTCTCTGTTTTTCAGTGCACCTACATTAGATTTTTACCATGAACTATCTAAAAGAAAATGTGTTTGCAAATGTAAATTATATAAATATTAGGGCTGTCAAAATTAATGCGTTAATGCGGATTAATCCATCATCATGATTAATCTGATAAAAAATGTGAACACAATTCTGCAACATCTGCAGCGCAGAATGACTCTGAACGTCTCAGCCAACACGTTTCGGGCAGTTTGTCCAAGTATAGTTAGTGTCACGCATGCACAAATGGGCAGTTGATCTGGTAGAAGAGGCTTTTCCATTGGACATCTGCGCAAAACTTTACCAATATTTACTAAATGTTGAAAAAACAGAAGTGTGTAATGTCAGTTTTTCTGTTAAATCACAAATGCGATGATTTGTTTATTTATTATCACAACATGACACGAGAAGTCATTCCATAAACATGGAGACGAATGTAAATATCATGTTAATTTATAGATATATTCATTATTGTTATATATTACCCCTCTGTCTCCTACTAAATTAAAAAATTATTGGGTTTCCTGGTGTGTCCACACATACTATGACATGTTTCTTTTAAAACTCTTCTTCTTCACTTGTAACGTCCATCAACATCTGTTTTTTTTTCATTCATGTGACTCTAGTTGAAGAAAAAGGTCTTTGCGTTGCAGTTTTGCATGATATACCAATTGTGCTACGCCTGAAAAACCACCTCTTGCCAGTGCAAAAACTTTTAATTGAAAAACAAGAGTTTTGGTGAAATTGTCTTTTTTCCATTAGGTACATTTTTATACACAAGTTATATTCATGCAATTTGAGGGTCAGTGGAAAAGTGACTAGTGACAGACAGCAGATTCAATGATAAAGATGGAAGACACTAAACAGCACGTCTGGATGGGAAATATGACAACAAAAAAAAAAGACGGAACAGTTGACTTAAGTATTTTACACTCTCTGCAGGAAGGAGTTTTCTTTTCACTAAAGCACTTCCAGCTTAAAATTCCACATTAACGCAAAGTATACATTAGTCAGGGAGTCTGCTAGCAGTTCGGCTCACGCATCGCCCAGCTTACGACAAACACGTTAAGTGCATATATACGCCTGTCTTTCTTGAGTCTGTTTGCTGGTGCAAAATGAACCGCAAATGATTTGGCATTGTATGTTTCAAATATTTTGTGGTTTAAATCCATAATTCCATCTCATTTTACCTCCAGCTCTTTCTGTTTTTAAGTAGACTTCTCTGTTTTTAATTTTTCTTTGTCACTTTTACTTTTCAGTTTTTCTGATATGTCCATTGTATGTTTCAAATGTTTTGTTTTGTCTCGGCTACATATTGTAAATGAGGTTGCGTCCTCAATATATCGCCGAGTTTAAATAAAGGTTATGAATGAATGAATGAACGAATGAATATAGATTAAAAATGAATGATATTTAATTGTGATTAATCGAAATTAATCCACAGCATCCCTGATTAAGACATTTTAATCGTTTGACAGCGCGGATAAATATATTAGTATCTTTAACTCGCAGTGGTACATGCATGAGCTGGAAACAGTTACCTTCGATCTGTTTGGGGCATTGATGCTTTTTTTGTGTCAGAGACAGTCTTCTATAAACTAAACCCCGTATCACGAACTGAATATTTCGTCATTAATTTGACCATTCTAGCTTCAAGGTACGAAGCAGCCTACAGGTCGTCTAGCGTATCCTTAGCTGTGCACCCAAACAAATCTTTTCTGTGATAATTTATTTACTTTCCTTCTCCCGCTCTCCTTCTGCACGTATCCACCGACTGAATAAAGGGAATAGTGTATGTAACATTCTCTGTGGGGAATAAAGGAGTAATCAGCCGGTCATCTCAGTAAGGAGAGTACATGAAAAACCGAATCCGCTCCTTCTAATCGGCGTTAAGTCGGAGCCTCAGACACACACATGCACACTTATATCCTTGATTACGGCGCCTCCTGCGCTAATGTTTGTCACAAACACTCCAGAGGTGGTAAGGGGTTTCAGTTGGCTATGAAACTCACTATTATCACTTTAGGTGATCTTCGCTTCTAACACAGGGAGGAGCTACGTCGTTTATTTATCCTAGTTTAGTCCTGTACAGCCCTCGCATTTTCAAGGGTTAAATAAATAGTTGGGAAATGTACTATTTTCTTATATTGCCTCCAACATTTATTTATTTATTTATTTGTTATTTATTCGCAACATTATTTACACCAGGTATCCTACAGCTCTTGCTAATCAAATTGGATATAACTTTAATGTTCATCACTTCAGTACCAGAGCCTCAACTCAAGGGTTACTTACATTATCACGCCCAAAAACGAATTCAATGAAAAGCGCTGATGTATATAGAGCTATTTCTCTATGGAACACTCTTCCTTTAAATATTAGAAGTATTTTAAGGGTTAGGATTAGAAAGCATTTTTTAAAAAAAACATGTAAATTCACTTTTCAGGCTTGAGCGTTACTAGTATTTTTATGTTACCATTTTGGAATTTTTTTTTTTCTCTTTTCTTTTTCTTCTTCTTTTTTCTTTTACTGTAATTGGATCTTTTTTAATATTTGTTTATTTGTATCAAACGTTGAAATAAAAAGGAAAAAAGAACTAAAAAAAAAAACAAAACATAAAATCAAAACGTCAATTCCATACGCACCCATCAACGGTCATTAATCACAGAAAAAGTAACGAAATACAATAAATTCAACATAAATGTTGAATTCATATGAATCAACTCATAAACACAGTTTAAGAAGGAACAGAAAGAAGCAAAGGCTGATCTAGTCCTGCCCTTTCCTTCCTTTCAGTGTCAGATTCATAACCAAATATATTTCCTTCATCAGCTATTTATCACAGTAAATTAGAGAACAAGGAATACCTAGTCAGAGCACCTTTATATTGGTTGGATCACCACTGTGCAACCATTCTGCCAGAAATAAAAATAAAGAAATAGAGACTCAACTACGCAGGGTGTAATATGTAAACCCCAAACTACATATAAACCCATTAAAAATATCTCTCATTACACATACCAAATTATGAAAGTAGTTTGATTACTCGAGTTGATTAACATTTGTTTGTATTCTCTTTTAAATAACAGTAAATTCTTACACGACTTTAAAGTGTCATCGAGTTTATTCCAAAACTTGATCCCACGTACAGAAATGCACATTTCAGAGATGTGTGGATTGCTGGGAGGTCAAAGGGAGGTCAAATTAACCCATTAAAACCCAGTGTTACTTTTGTGGCAGTTCCCAAAATGATTTTTTTCTCTCTATTTAACCTTTCTTCAATGATTTATCCCCATTTATTATAACGTTATCCTCTGAATTTCTATATTTTCCCACTTTTAATTTACTGATCATGTAGATGTTCATAAAAGCTCAGATTAAAGTTAATTGTCTTAATACCAGAAACAGAGAAAAATGATGAAAACGTGACTTTTTCAACAAAGTTTTTCATGAACTGAACATAAACCCAGTGTGTCCATCTACTGTCATTGATCCAATTCCATGGGTTTTACTGGTGAATCAATGTTGTAGAAGATGATGGTGTTTCCACGGTAACTACGGAGCCTCTGAACGTCCAAATGAGTCATATCTGATGACCGTGAAAAGATGAAGAACTGCATTTTACTCCAATTATTTACATGTATTGATAGAATTAATGGATTAGAAGTTATTAATCATTTAATATCGTAGATTATTTTGGTTGCCAGTGGTTGTTTGGGTCTTTATGGGTTTAATATAATCACTTTGCGCTATAGAAGCTTTTGTTTGTATTGCTGTTCATACTTCACATATATCCAGACTGGATTTAAATACAGAAACGGACAAATGCATATGTGTGGACATTAGAACTTTACTAAACCAACGAAGCTAAAGGTGGCCTAAGACTTCTACACAGTACTGGATGCAAAATTAAAGGAAAAAACTTTACGTTCACAAACTGCCCGCACACACAATGTAAGTGTGCACATGCTCTCATTAACCAGAGAATCAAGGCTGCGCTGCTAGAGTGTATTTAAAGGAGATTGCAGGCAGGCATGCAGTTATTGGACTTGGCCTAATTGATAAACCCATTAGTAACACTTGTTCAGATAACATGGGAGGAATCTCAGTCTGCTCACAGTCACTCCAAATGGGTTCACTTAGGCTTAGAGTGCAGCACATTAAGAAAAGCTTACAGGGTGATGTGGAGCGTCTTACCAGTCCACGCCTCACTACTGTGAGATTAATAGAGACAAAATGAGGACAGAGACAAAGGGAACATTGGACTCTGACACTTTCAGGGACATTTGTGTATTTTCGAACCACTGGGTGCTTCATAGGTCCACATGAATTCTGCTTCGCTTTTGGATGTTTTGTAAGTGCCTAATGTGCACGTGTGGTGGATATGGTGGACTTAACCTTCGCTTTCTGTTTCCATCTCTTATGTTAATGGGTCGGTTTTGACCCGTGTCTTAAATCAGCTGTAAAATACACTAAAAACAATTATCTTTCATCCAGTTTGTTTCTCAT
>JAPQRP010000010.1:34228485-34242823 GCA_037367295.1 Apogon hyalosoma
TACACACCACCCTGTTCCTCCCTACTGAGTTACATGAGGGGTGGGTGAGGGGGTGCAGGGACCCTGCGCTCTTCTAAATCTCCACTCATGCATTATTCATGTACAAGTAGTAATTTTGATATTTCGCTGGGGGTGGAGGGTAGTGAAACAGTAGACATTTCAAAATAAAGTTCCACTGCATTCTGCAAGCTCATCCTCCTCAACTCACTTGTTACACTGCAAAAACCAAAATCTCATCAAGTGTATTTGTCTCATTTCTAGCCCAAATATCTCATCGCACTTAAAATAAGACAGAATCACCTAAACAGTAACTTTTCAGTGAGTTATAAGAACTGAGTTTTTGACGATAGATCTTGAAAATCTTATTTCAAGAAATCTTACCAAGATAATTTTCACTTGTTCCATTGGCAGATTTTTGTACTTAATTCAATATATTTTTTTTCTTTTTTTTGCTTAATTCAAGTAAAAAAAAAATCTGCCAATGGAACAAGTGAAAATTATCTTGGTAAGATTCCTTGAAATCAGATAATCCAGATCTACTGTCTAAAAATACATTCCTATATCTCACTGAAAACTTACTCTTTAGGGGATTCTGTCTTATTTTTAATGTGATGAGATATTTGGACTAGAAATGAGAAAAATACACTAGGTCAGATTTAGATTTTTGCAGTGTGGATAAATTATTTCTCACCAAAAGTAGCTGACGGCAAGGTGTTGGTAAAACAAGTCTGCACTGAGTTTAGAGTTGTGCACAAACAATTTCCAAATCCTATTCAAACAAAACAAAACAAAATAAACTCATGCCCAAAGTGTGAATCTATGCTTGCAAAACAATTTTTGACTAACTATAATTCATTAAAATATATATATATTTTAAGGTGTTTTCTTACTTTGATAAAGTGAAAGCAGACAGGGATAGCAGGAGAAAAGGTAGTTTTGCTTTTAATGGTGAGATTTGTTATTCAGTTGAATTTTATTTATATTGCGCCAAATCACAAAATCCCGTGATGAACACTTAGGAAGAGAAGAAGTTAGACAAACCCGACACATTCCATTTAAACAGTTAGTGGCAGTGAGAGGGAAAAACTACCTTTAAACATGAAGAATTCTGAGACAGAACCAGACTCAGGTCAGGCGGCCATCTGCCTCCGCCGGGTGGAGAGAAAAGAGGAAGAAGAAACAATAAACAGACACTGGGCAGGTTCAGGGGGTCAGGAACAACATGAGCACAAAAACCTGCAGAACGGTACGTGGAGAGGAAAAGGCAGAGCAACAGGAGAAGAACCAGGCGAGATGAACGGTGGTGTCTATGGGATGTAAACAAAAAAATACATCTATTTAGATTTGGAAAAATGGATTACTTCTGCATGTCTGTACCTCAAGTCTTGTGTTTTATTAGTATAATTTTATTTCTTACATTTTGTTTCATTTGTTTATTCATTTTTTACCAGTTTGCTTGTACTTATCTTTCTTTGTGTATTTACACCTGCGTTGTCTTATCTAAAACTAAACAGTCCTCATATTCATGTTAGTTCATATGTGATAATACAGGGTTCTTCAAAAAGAATGAACCCATTTCATGACTCATTGCTTCAGTTCTCAAGAACCGTCATGGAATGAGTCAGTGACCATTTGAAAGAGGAGTTTTCTAAGTTTGACCCACTGACCTCGATGACCTTAAACATTGAATAACAACAGCGACGACTCAGTGGAAGGTGATCTGCTGATAAGCATCTAGGAGGAATTCTCTTATGGCATTGATGTTGTTCGTGTGCAGGTGGTGGACACACTGAACACTTGTAAGACAGGAAATAAAAGTTGATTGTGAGTAGAATACTTGTGACTGGGCTGGAGTTTTCTATTGCTTTTCCTTATTAAAATATTGCGTAATGAAATCGGTTCATTCTTTTTAAATAACCCTGTACGTTGCATTAAAGGCTTTTGTGTGTGGTTTTTCAGAGGCAATAAAAGAGAGTAACAGGAAAAAACAGACTCAGCGTTGATTAGTTGTGCGATATAAATGCAGAAGTGTTCATCGTGACTCCAGCCTCAGCCTGTAGCAGAACATCAATGTCCCAGTCAAACTGCACAGTTTGTCAAAGCTCTGATGGCTTTTACTGGTTACGATGCAGTTTGTCCAACTGTGGAGTCATACACTTGAGTGATGTGACTGACCATACATTGTTTGTTCGTTCATGATAGACACAAAGGTTCCTGTGACTAAAAAAGGAAATACATATGGTCTCTGTCTATCTTTAATCCTCAAATATGAAGCAGTACATATAATACAGTGTCTTGAATGCAAAATGGCCTCATTATTATTATTTTCTATAATGGGCACAGTTCATAAGTTCTGATTTTATAAACACTGGTATCAGAAACAGACGGAACTTCCACTATGATGCTCTACATAAAAGGTAAAAACGATTAAATCCCCATAAAGAAATTAATTCTCTGCATTTTACCCATAATACACACAGTGGCAAACATTAGCAATTAGCATTAGCACATAACACACATTAGGTGTAGTACGTTGTCACTGAAGGTGGACCAACTCCAGATCCACATCAGCACCATGGTCAGGGACAGGAGAATGAACCTGTATGTACCTGTTTTTAATACCCTAAAGAACAAACGTCTGTCTGTGTTTATGCCCCCCCCGTATCATGTGTCCCCTTTGTTTCTCCCTGTGTGTCTATGATATGTGTGCCTTAACCTGCCCTTTGCATGGATGTCTACATCTAATGTTACTTGATTTCTGTCTGTCTGTTTAATATGCCTAGGGGACAGTTCTTGCACTTCCTTCCACGTCTGGTTTGCTATTGTACGATTAGCCTGTTTATCTATTTATTTATTTATTTATTTATTTATTCTCTCCTTTTTCTTTCTTTTACATCTTATTGTTATGCTAGGAAATGTTATTGTACTTTTAGAATGTAAGCCCCATTTTATGTACTTGGTTGAAACTGTTCAGTCTGAGTAAACTTTCCGATATCTTTTATGTTTAACAGTTTTCTTGCAGTCTATCGATGTGATGTTTTATTATGTTGGTCGGTTGTCCAGGACAACAGATGGAAATTAGCTTCTCTGCTAAATCTGGTGCATGCATCTTGTTCTCTGGAACTAATGCCAATACACACTGTCCTGTAACTAAATAAATAAATACAAATACAAATAAACTCACTAGCTAACTAACTAGCTAGCTAGCTAATTAAATAACCTGTGCAGCATTGAAAAAACTGGTAAACCCCACAGAAAAGCTACAGTCTGACAAAGAATCGAACCTGGAACTTTCTAGCTGTGATGTAGAACACAAAATGAACAACCCTGGTACAAACTGACCCCCAACCCCAGCCAGATGATCATGTGAAAACCAGGTGAAGTGATGGTTTAGGGTCAGCCCTACTTCTAAGCTTCATCAAATAACAAAGTTGTCAAAAGTGGACGGACGGACGGACGAACGGACGGACAGACAGACTTTACCCCTGGGAAATTACGAGTACTGATAGTTCCTGATAATTTCCAAACTGTGAAGTTCCAAACTCAAGGAGCCACAATTAAACCTGAAGTTTGAGAACGAAGCTTCCTTCCATCTTCATAGTGAGTCTTTAAGGTGCAACAGATCTTTAACATGAAGGGATTTGTATGTAATGAATAGGATAATAAATTCTACTCTGTATTTTACTAGGACCTAATGAACAGAAGCTAATATAGAAGAAGAATGATCCATTTTGCCAGTTCCATGTCTCTAATCTCACTGCAGCATTTTTACAGCTTCAACTTACTGGGACATCCTGATAGTAAAGAAATAAAGTAGTCCAACCGAGAAAGAAAAACTGCATGGACTAGTTTTCAGCATCACTTTAAAACAGGATGTTTCTAATTTAGGAAATCTTACACTGGTAAAACAGGCAGTCCTGACTTAAAGGACACATCTTGGTCCAAAATAACTCTGGGGTTCATCTCGGTGCTACCGGAGGCCAGAACAATGCCATCCAGGGGGTGGATGGGTATTTTCTAAGGTTATTCAGAGTTAATGAAGACCGTACCGCTGCTCTTTCCTTCATGGGCAACAACAGTGGAATATACCTCAGACTGACCCATTTTGTAAAGTGAACTAAACTTTCTATGACTCCCCAGATGGAATCCTGCAGCAGATGTCCTACTGTTCAATAAACACATAAAAAACATCTTGTTTTTGATCACTACATTTTGTCGGCTCTGTCATATTTAGTGACACGCCATCAGAAAGGATAGCCCTTTGAAGAAGCAAACAAAGGCTCCTCGTTCAGTGTTTGCCTTGTCCGGAGTGAAAGGAAAGCACTCGGGACTCAGAAGGGAATCTTACGCCAGGCTTGTAGCTCAGAGCTCTCTCTATTCCACCTCTCTCTCTCTCTTTCCCCACAAGGGCAGAGACATCTAAAGGACTGTACCTTGGTGTGCGTCCAACAAAAGCTCTCTGTTGAATTTCATCCTCTTCTGAATTTGTGTTTGAATAACACTCAAGCTACAAATCAAAATATGTTGGACACTAAGAGTGAGGTCATGGGGTGTAGATCATTGTGGCTTCTAGAGAAGTCTCCTTGTGTAAGCGGAGGGGACAGGTGGCTGCTACTTTGACTGATGGCAGTAGAAACTATGGGCCGTTTGGTGCCCGTTCTCCTGAGACTAAATCCACACCGGTGCCAAACCTTTCATTTTCCTCCGTGCGGTAGATTTCATTAAACTTTTAGCTCTTTGCAAGTTAAATCATTTGACATTTTGACAGCGTGCTGTTGGTCGCCCTTAAGCATCTGTAATTTTTAGTCAGATATTTGTCAAATACAGTACAAAAATACGTTGCTTAATCTCCTTTTTCGGTCGTCTTTTTTTCCTCGTGCACTCAAAACACTTAAATGGATGAAACTGTACAACATCCAAACCAACAAAGCTGAGCAGTGCAGCACAGCATTTCATGGTTACAGCCGTGCAGGTCCCAGTGGCGCAGATATAATTAAGACCTCTTCTTAATTACTTAATAAGCCTAATTAGTAACATTTCTGAACAGCAGATTTGGCTGTAAGAGCGATGAAAATCAGAAGAATGGTAAGTCCGTTTGTTATTTTATTTAAATCCTGATGTTAATGAAATTAGCGTATTATGATGTAACAGAAACCAAGCACACTGGGAATGACCATGGGGTAATGCACTTTTTAATGCAGCTGATAAACATTTAATTAAGGGCTACAAAAGGATGAGAAAATCCATCTTTGTTGTTCTTCATTAGTGCATGGCCAGATGTGGTGGAGAGGTGCGTGAAAGTGACCGAGGTCCGCTATGTTGTCATCAGGATAAGTAAGGCAGGCCCACCAATCATGCGAGGGAACTGCTACTGCATTCCTGGCTGCTTAATTAGAAGTTGTTGGTACCACAGAAGGTGTCACCAACCTTTTCAGGCGCTGAACAGATGGTGTCCCCTCTTTTTGAGGTCCTGCCAATGCCCACTCTGTGGCTCCTGGGAAAATGACCTAACTCACAGGCAGCTGCTTAGTGCGGCTTGAGTGATTCTTTATAGCCACTTCTCTTTGGGGGGACTTAGCAGGACGTACCACTGCAAACAAGGGGTGAAACTGCCGTAGCTGGGCTTCTGTTTGGCTCCTGACTGTTGAAAAAAAAATCTGCTTTGGCTGCAGCGCACCAGTTGTTAGAAGTGTGTTTTAACGCCATGTGCAAAGACGAAGCGAACGCCTCGACCCTGGAGATCTGGATGTCGCAGTGTTGGTTGAGTTTGTGTGCACCTTCCTCCGCTGCTGGCAGATGGTGTGAATATCAACAGAGAAAGGACCTGGGAAGGCCCGCAAAACAAAAAGTGAAAAGGCTTCCTCGACAGTTACAAAGAGGCCCCATGGAGAGGTGGGGAGGAGTGGCCTTCATCCTAATGGATAAAAAGAAGGAGGGAGTAGAGTTTGCGGGGGCATTCGCCGTCGAGGAGTGAAAGTGGATGGAGAAAATGCGAGGGCCGCAGATTCGATATGTGCGGAGGCGGGGGGTCGGGGGTTTAACATGCTTCGTGCTGCGTGGACAGAAGATCGGCTGTCACTCAGTAGTCGGCTTGGCTCAACCTCCCTCCGACCACGCAGGAGGTGGAGAGAGAACAAGTTGAAAATTGGATGACTGTGATTTCTGACTAATTGCTTGATATGCATTACATTAAGATGGCTTTGTCCTGACAACATTCTAATCCTGACCATCCTTTTGTGCTGTACATTCACAAGTATTAATCACATCCAAGAGAATTTCCAAGCGCTGTGATTACGCTGCAGCGTCACCGCAGATAGGGCTCCTGTTCTGCACACATTCCTAAAAATTCTCGGAGTCCTCCCTCCGTTCTTTGCTTCTGATGATGAGATGGCTGAATAGGCCAGGGGAGTCTTCTTGAAAAGCAGCTCAGCTCAGCGGTGGTGTTTCATTGACATAGCAGGGGACATAAAATCTGTCATTTTCATCATGTTCTATCGTAGGTAAACCTGTTTCCTGCAGCTTTCTCTGTCAGATATATGTCTGCGCGCGTTTATGGCCACGGAGCAGGGGCTGACCCGATCGATCTGTGGAAGCTATAGGATTTAATGTGTGCATTGGACTCGCTAAGGTGTGTGGGGCGGGGAGGGGGTATTTAATCACTTAGAGGGAGCAAGGTGGCACGCCCCGGTCGCCAACAGTTTCAGTTTTATGAGAAGTCAGGGTATCAGTTTTCCCATAATGTAAAAACTCTGGGTGATCTATTGTTAGTGCTGCATTTTTACTACACTTCTCTATTGCAGGTAGGCAAATCAGAAAATGGAACCAGAGTATGTCCTTAGTAGGCATGTAAATGGAACTATTGTGCTGTTCTTCTAAGATTGTTGTGATTGTAGATATTTGGATCATTATGTATGTTTTGCTTGTTCACACATATGTTAAATTTCATTGCATGTAAAAAAAAAAATTTAAAAATCAGGAAATCAGTAATAGGAGTAATGCACGCATAAGCATTGTCCAGTAATTCCTGACACCCTGTACGATAGAATACCTTGAATACAGTCTAATGGTGACAAATGTATCAAGATCAAATAAAGTGACAAAAATGAATCCAGTTTTTTTCTTTATTAGCATAACATGAGGTATATCAGGTAATATTGATCCCAATCGGTTCAAATGCCTCTTGTTTGTTCTTGACATGTGTCCAGTTATAATGTAGTGTTAAACCTATTTGATCGATAAAGACAGGTTGTCATTTTTTAAAAGGTTAAGTAATTCACTAAAGCAGCTGGGCATGGTGGCTTCTAGCCAGCGTTATTAGTTAAGGACTGTATTATCATGGATTTTACAGTGTATGAGGCAGCAGGGCAGTGTGGACAGTATTCACCGACACTATTCTTTGTAAAAGTATAAGCACACTGTCGGCTGTTTTAACTCTGTAGCAAACTGGAATTATACTTAAATTCAGTCCAGACTGTAAACTACTATATTCCCAGTTTTACTCCAGGTCCAAGTGGGCTTTTTTTGCAAATCATTCAGGTTAATCTCTCTACTCACCTGTCTTTTATTTACTGTCCTGAACAAATTAATGTACAAAAAGCCCAAACACACACCAAAATACATGCTTACGACTTAATACTTGTTCTAAATCACTGTTAATCGTTGTGACTTCATGGGATTTGAGGGTTTCAGATCTCCTCTGCTGTCCCGGTTTGATTCCTCTTTTGAGCTTTTATGACACACCTCACATTTTCTGTCCTCTTCAGAATTTAAGGCAAAGACATCATCTGTAATAAGAGTCTGCGAGTCATTAAAGTTAATCTTTTTGTTTTTATTGAGGATGTTGTGTGAATCTCCAATTAAATGTGTGACTTAGTTTTGTATAAATGAAACAAACCCTTTCCAGAAAACAGTGAGTTTAGTTAAATGTATATTATGGACATTTTTCTGTTTTAGTAAAACATCTGTATATGATTGGGTGTATGTTATGTATTTTATTGTATTTTATACATTTTACTACATAGAAACGCAAAGTAAAGCCAGAACACTGTTTCAAATGGCCTACTTGTAGTTCATCCACTCCTTGTTTGGTCAGTTTTTTTTACTGGTTTGGGGGGAGGGCATGTGGTAGCTATGATGTCACAACCAATCAACTTACGGTAAATTGGACTGATTATTCGACTTCAAAAAGTAATTAAAATGTCCATCCCTATTACTAACATTAATTGCAGCTATTTCACACATTATTGTGATTAAATTTTAATACATTACCTGTTGGACTTACATTGGGATTCTCAACGGCGTGATCCAATGCTAGTTCAGGACATCTACTTCTACACTTTTTATTACTGTTTCAATAGAGAGACCCCTAGTGGCAGAAATTCAGACATTGCATGATGCATGAAATATGGGCAACATTTTGGATCAGATACATTTTACATTCTGGAACAAACATGCATCGTACAGTCTATAGGCCAAATATTTTTGGGCCAAAAGCAGGATGAATTTGTGCAAAAAGTGCCAGAAATTAACTGAAGATATTAACAGTCAAGGGGGTCATTTTAGTTCCAAACTCCAAGTTCTGAACTCTGAAGTTGTACCAACGTCCTGCCTGTTTCTAAATGTTTAATGTATTTGTAGATCCACTGTGATCTGTAAGCTGTAATGCACGCGTGTAAACGATACGTTGTGGCATAGTATTGTTAAAATTGCACCTGTTTTTCTCGAGAAATTTCAGGTCTTTCAGGTTATTCACATTTTTATGAAAGGATAGTGTGTGCATGTGTACATTTCCAGATTTTATTTGACTTGTTTGCACTAAAAAATGAGGAAAAGTTTGGAGCTTTGGAGTTTATTAATAGGTTCGCATGCTATTATTTTACCGGTGTGGCCCACTAGAGATCAAACTGAGCTGTACGTGGCCCCTGAACTATGTCTCGCTAGTATCAGGTCTAGTCTACATTCACCTGTCGCCATCAGTGTTTTCGCTGAACTCTTCCCATCTTCCCCTCGAATGACCTTGAACTTGGGCGAGTGCACCTCGACCCCGCGCACCCGTCCGCCTAATGCTATTACGCTCAGGCCTACATGCTAAAAGTCATCGGTGGTGATAGCAGCTGATTAGATTGTGTCCATTGATCGAGCGGCGTGCTGTTAGGACGAGGACGGTGTGTGCTGCCGCTTGTGCCTCCTCTGCTCAGACACACCGACGGTCTGAGACGGAGGAGATGGAGCCCCATGCAGGGCGGCAGATTGAGTTATTGATCAGCTCTCTCCTTTCTCCTCTCTCCATCTCTCTCTCTGCTGCTCCGAGAGACCCCGTCATCAGGATAATGAATTTCACTTATTGCAGATTAACAGCATAAGGTCTGTATGGTAATAATGGCAGAAATTAGCTCTTTGTCACCCCCTCTGGATTTCTACAAAGCAGGAGGGGGGTTTGGGAGGATGAAGGTTGTCGCCGCTGTTCGTCGGAGGACTGTGATTTTAACAGGAGAGAAGTGAAAGGCAAAAGTGCAAGAAAATTAAAGATTTGAGGCAGAATCAAAGTGAGACGTATGAGGACTGTGATTACAACATCACTGAAGCAGCAGAGGAGAGTTCTGATGCAAGAAATTCAGGTTTGATGGAGGAGAGTGAAGGACAAGTTTGAGAGGGAACGAACACTGAATAGCAGGTTGCACTGTTAGGAAGAGCAGCCAGGGAGGAAAAACGATTCAAAAGAGACATTAAGAGATGGTGAAGCAGCAGCGTGAAAGTGAAGGAGAGGGAGAGGAAGATAGGCAGGAGGAGACAGAGAGTTCTGTAGTGGTCATACAGTCACCAGGCAGCACGGACGCTCAAGGGCCGGCCATTGTGTCTCCAGCACCCAGATTGGGGTGGTAAAGAATGAATAATGAGGCTTGATTACAGTCCGTGAGATGGCACATTGTTCAGAATCAATCCTCCAGGCAATTACAGGCGGCACAAGCAGCAGCCCTCAGCATCAGCCCAGACAGAGCGGGAAGTGATTGTGTCAGAGGACAACATCATCTTCGTCAATGACTTGTTGCCTCCTCATGTCGGAGCCATTAGCACTTACTATGCTCCTGCAGCACATTCAGCCGCCCACGTAAAAGCCTCCGGTCCACATGTGTCTAAGCTTAGAAGCCCGACACATATACATAAACACACGTACGCTCCCGTCTTTTTCAGGTACGGCTTCGGAGTGTTGGATGCGGGGCTCATGGTGCAGCAGGCCGCACGCTTCGAAACAACTGCTCCTCAGAGAACGTGCTCACAAACCGCACATCTGCAGCCAAACAGGTAACTGCTGCCGTGCTCTGACTGCGTTTAATTTAATGTGTGTATAGTCTAATATCTGCTCTCAGATTGTGTTTTCTGTGCTGTATTTCATCATTTTATAAGCCTCAATAAGCAGTTTTCCCACAGGAATCAATCATCTTTTATCTTATCTTCTTGTCGTTTCACTGTGTGTGTATTAGAATTAGGGAAAGTACATGTTTGAGCGTTTAATAAGCTCACAAGGAGGAAGTTTGGCACTTGATTGATGTGATGATGTTTTATTGGTCAGGATTATTTCTCCAGGAGGCGTGGCCAGTGTAAACATCCAATCAGATGCGTGCCACGGGCGGACTAATGAGATCAACACTCTGGAGCATGTTCAGGTTTGGAAGTGATTTTTAACAAACAAAACTGTACGCACTTTTTTTTTTCTTTCCAACATGAAAATATGCAGAATTTGGGGATATTTCTACCTCAGCTTGCACCTTCAGTTTTAAATAAATATGCTCTTTATGCACTGTGATTCTGCTTATTTACAGCTTTTCTTTCATAGCCCTCATAGTGCATCCAAAATGTAACTCCTGCCAACAACCAGGGAAGCTTGAGCATTTCATACAAATTGTTTTCAGGTTTCTGTGTCATGTGTTTTATCTTGACATAGAAGAGATTAAAAAGAATCATACTGCGATGCGTAATGTGTTGGCTGTGTCATTTGCAGAAAATGGCAAAACTCTGTTTTCTTGAGTACAGGCACATCCATGTAAATGTGTTTATGTTTGACTCTGTCAGCACCATAACTACTGTACGTGTGTGTGTGTGTGTGTGTGTGTGTGTGTGTGTGTGTGTGTGCGCGCACTCAGGTTTATGTGAGTTATCTGGATGTGTGTGTGTGTGTGTGTGTGTGTGTGTGTACTTGTGAAATAGCAAGGAGACAGAGGGAGAGAGCGGGAGTGTGTCAGCATGTAAATTGAAAAGGCTTCATCTTTGCGGCTCTGCTCCCTGGCAGAAAGCGTGGGTCAGGCCATCGCTGCGAGGTGTGATTGATGGACGTGTTGCCGTGGTAACACGCCGTAAACAGTAGCGGGCTGTCAGTCTTTTTGCAGCTTGGCGGCTCTCTCTGCGATGTGCCATTGTCACACCAGATGTGCTGCTTGTGATGAACAGGGACAGGGAGAGTGTTTACTGAGTGGGAATCGGGGGGGGTGGGGGGCACATGTGCTTATTTAAATCATTTAGCTAATACTCCTCTCAGCCATTTTTGTTACCATTTCTTATCTTTCTCGTCCGTGTTTTTCTTTGTCTTCATCTTTGGGAGGTTATGGACAGATGAGTGTCATGTCCGTCTGTCTGGCACCGGCAGTCTCTCAGATGATACTGATTGGATTTTGTTTTGAACTTTGAAGACAATGCAGTTCTGTTCTGCAGCAGCTTCCTACCACTGTCAGAATGACACATCCATAATCAGAGACTGATACCTTGATCGAGTCATAAGTATTATCCACTAGTTATGATACATGTGATGGCAATTCTATAAATTTTATTGGATTTCTATAAAGGTTGATGCGGTTGTTGAGTTGTCAGGGTGTGCACCGCATGGCCACTTCATTAGCTTCATTTCACTTCCACATTCATTCTCAATCTTAATATTGTCGCCTAATATTGAAATCACATGATTTGTTCACTGTCTGTCACAGTCAGTGAGAGGACATCTCGTCTACCCACTGCTCCCCTCTTATTCTCTTCCTTTGACATCCTTCTATCCTTCTCCATGTTTACACCTCCCTGTTTTGTTTTTCCCACGGTTTGCCACCTGTCTCTCACCAGGTGAAGGTAAGCATCAACGCCCTGTGCCGTGGTGACCTTTCTGTGAGCCTCGAGTCTCCAGGAGGCACCGTGTCGCTGCTGTTGGACACCCGGCCCAATGACGCCTCCACTGCTGGACTGGAAAACTGGACCCTGATGACGGTCCACTGCTGGGGGGAGCATCCGCGGGGCCTTTGGACCCTGCAGGTAAAAGATCAAAGCACTCTTTTTGCTTTTGCAACTTCTTATTTTTACTGTTTCTTCAGTTGAAAAAAAATGGAAAATAAGTTAAAACTTCCTTTGCACTCTGATGGACTTTGATATGACTTTCAGACCAGTGAGACATTTCTAAAACTGATCATAAATGCACCAAAAACAGCATCTAAGCAGAACTTATATACTACTTTTCATACTCTCCTGGAAACCCTATTGCATATGCCTTCTCTCGTGATATAGAAATGATTTGCTCTGGTTCACATTGTCCTCTTCCAGTAGCCGGGGTGTATAGAAGTTTAAAAATAGCCCAGCACAGCATAGCTCAGCTCAGCTTGGTTCAGTTCATTTTGCCATAGCAATGTGAATCATCCTCTACTTTCATCTCCGAGCTTCAGCCAAGCATGGCAATCTTCATTTTCCTCCCCGCACTCTTCTTTTCCCTTTTTTTTTTTCTTATAGATGTGCTGATGTTTGATATGGAGGAAGAAGCTAAAATGGAAGGGAAATTAAGACTGGAAGGTTAAGTAACCTTGGCCGGGTTTGACAGACACAATACTGCAGACGTCTGATTAGAATCCATACTCACAGACAGTAGCGCACTGAGGTCATTTACTGTATATACGTGTGGGTGGTAGCAGCAGAGGTGGTGGTGGTGGGGGCTCTCTGCGTATGTGTGTGTACGTGTATGTGTGCAAATAGGCATCAGTCCTTGTAAACAGTCGGAGGTTTATAGAGAAAAAGCTGTGAAGATGAAAGACACCCACCCTCTGTCCTCTATCACCTACCTTTTCCTGCAAACACACACATACACACTCCTTCTGGCTCTCCGTCTCTGTGTCTCTCCCACGTCCTCGTGCAGATTTACTGTCCCCTCTGTGACCAATTACCAAGGCCCAGTGTGTCGCAGAGACGGGGAGGAAACACCGTGAAGCCGAGCCACATAACGGCGCCGTTGCTCATTACCGGAGGACCGAGACGAGTAACCGTGATGCTCGCAACACGAATTAACACTCGCATCTGACGTGCCGCATGCCATCGCACCTCGCTAATCAGTGCACACACACATATATACACTGCCTGGTTTTACAGCCTTAATCTAGATCAGAGGGAGGCGTATACGTACACAAATCTGGGAAGAACTGTCGCAATGCTTGACACTGATTAGCATTTGGGTTACCATCCGATTTATTGATTGATTGTTAAGTTTTAGTGTGTTTATTGTGATTGAACCAGGTGGCCTTGAGGTTTAGACGCTGATGCAACACAATATCCCATCATGCAACGCTCCATCTTCCCATCCCTCTGCCGTCTGTTATCTAATAGAATCACAGATTGCTTAAATCTTCTGTTATCTGACTACAAAAATGTGTCTCGTCATGGATCACAGGATAACAACATTCCACCTATGTTGATATTTGATGATACTGGACGTTTTCTGAAGGGCTCCAAAAATAAAAATCTCCTCTGACAAGCAGCCGGGCCAATTAAATCTCAAAATGATTCATAGATAGAAACAAAGGACAAGACGAGAGAGGACAGGCAGGACTATTAAAAAAAAAAAAGAAAGAAAGAAAGAAAGGCACGAGGAGGGATGGGAGAAACAGGAAACTGTAAAATATCGTCCCTGGGAAGAGCCTGTAACTGGACTATCTGCTGCTGGATCAGTTTTTAAAAACTCAAGGGCAGCAGAGTGGGGAGGAGGGTCTGTGGAGAGTCTGTATTGATTCGTCATGATGACAATTGTCAAAGAGCGGTGTGGTGCTGCTGGAATAAAAGCGGGACTGAAGAGAAAAGGGGGCGAGTGTTATGGCTCGAGGCGCGGCTGACCTTCCAGCGCTGTGAAGGAGACAAGACCGCAGGGCTGGAAATATACACTGGCTCGCTCTCTCTCTCTCTCTCTCTCTCTCTCTCTCTCTCGCTCTCTCTCTCTCTCTCTCTCTGTCTCTCTCTCTCTCTCTCTCTCTCTCTGTCTCTCTCTCTGTCTCTCTCTCTCTCTCTCTCTCTCTCTCTCTCTCTCTCTCTCTCTCTCTCTCTCTCT
>JAPQRP010000010.1:34362622-34378254 GCA_037367295.1 Apogon hyalosoma
GTTCCTCTTTAGGTGATTCTGTCTTATTTTAAGTGTGATGAGATATTTGGACTAGAAATGAGAAAAATGCACTTGGTAAGATTTAGATTTTTGCAGTGTACAAAACATTTAGTAACAGGCAGAATATTGTTAAAATTCCACTTGTTTTTCTTAAATTTCAGGTTGTACATGGATGTTTTTGTTATTCTCATTTTTTGTGAAAAGACAGTTTTTTTAATGTAAACCTTTTTTAATCATGTAATTTTACTTTTTTTCCAACAAAAAAAGATGGTTGTTAAGCTATTATTTTACTGGTGGGATCCACTTGAGATCATATTGGTCTGTATGTGGCGCCTGAACTAAAATGGTTTTGACACTACTGATTGTTAATATCTTCAGTGTAAGTTTGCACTTCACAAATTCATCTTGTGGGCCAGATTGGACCCTTAAGTGGGCCGGATTTGGCCCACAGGCCGCATGTTAGACACCACTGTTATACATTGCAATGCAGCTCTCACATAGCTACAGACATTTACTGCTAGATGTTATTGTCAATTACCGTAAGACAGTGATCATCTGCTCACATGGTCCCTCTAAAGATGTAGCAGCGCATCGTTCCACCACAAGCTGTAAAGCATCTGTGCTCGTCTTCCTCACTGATCACACATACACAAA
Organism: Apogon hyalosoma; assembly: GCA_037367295.1. Taxonomy (NCBI): domain Eukaryota; kingdom Metazoa; phylum Chordata; class Actinopteri; order Kurtiformes; family Apogonidae; genus Apogon; species Apogon hyalosoma. The sequence continues at coordinate 34,363,277 of JAPQRP010000010.1, forward strand.
AAAATAGATAATTACACAAACCTTGTTAATTCCTAAAATGAAAAACTTAATTGTGATCGTATGTTTTTCCTCTGGTTAATGACAACCAGAAGTTCTTTTATATCTTTCCTGAAACCTGATTTTCTTGTCGGCACGCAGAAAAATTACACTTTGTAAACTTCAGATTGTGTCTGAATGCATGTGGTGATCGTACCCTGTGGCTCATTGACCAGCATCACACAGCGTAGCACAGGGGGGAGTGGCAGAGTGAGGAGGGCGGGGTCTGTGTCACCATTTCGCCTAAGAAGCTCTAACAGGAACATGAGGACTGATGCCAGGCGAGGAGGAGGGGCGTGACCTTTGAACTGCAGAAAGCTCTCACTGAAAAACAAGAAAAGACACTGAGCCTGTTTACATGACCATAAAAATCTGGTAACTGGGAGCAATCAGATTAGTGGAATATTCAGATCTAACACGTTTACATGCGTGATAATTGAAAACCCTGGTTTAGATGCTCCAGTTCATTATCGGATTTCTTTCGGAGTATGAACATACTTAGTGACGGTAGACTCAAACGTCCTGTTATTGTCTTCCGCTAACGTTTGACTATGTAACTTCAGTTTTCTACGATTTTAACTGTTTTTACACATGCGCAGATGTAGAAAAACAATATAAATCAGATTAACATGTATACATGCAGGAAGACATTGGAGTATTGGGGAGAAATCCAGGTGCGTTAATCTGATTTCCCTGATAAAGACGATCAGATTATCCTGTTTACATGATCACATGAATAATCCGATAACTCAGATAAATCAGATCATGATCGGAGTACTAGTGTGCATGTAAACGGGCTACAGTCAGGTTTTAAGCAGCTATGTTTGAGAATATCTTACTGCAGTTTGACTTTAGTAGTGATCAATAGGTCTTTTAGGCACTAATGACTGTTCTTATTCACGTTCAGTTCACACTATTATTAAATACAGTCTTGGTTGACACAGACAAACCACATCCACACACTGGACCTACCACAGCACTTCAGTGATAGTTCTCCTCAGTGCTGCTCCATGGGGGCTCGGATTGGACTCGCAGGCACCCAGAAGCACCGGGTGATTGGCAATAACACCCACGGAAGGTGATGCAGGAAGGAAATGGTCCAGATATCTACGAGTAACGGCTCGCAGCTGCTGCTTGAGGTAGGCGCCCGAAGACTGAGACACGCTGGAAGCTACCGACAGACCCTGTTGTCAGGAGAATTAAAGTTATACTGGAAACATCACGACAAATAGCCAACAGACAATGGACCGCAGGGTTTTCATACTCTGGAATTCAGGTGAACACTTTGTGCTACGAGCTCCAAGAATCCCAGCAGTCCACGTCTTATTGTATGTGAGTGTTTTGGTGCGTGGTGGATGGTTTTCCTGACCTGTAGATACAGTGGCAGGCTGTCCCTGAGTGCTTTGTCCTGCTGTGTGAGGTTATGGGGAAGCAGCAGCCCATCAACAATACGGAACAGAAGCTGCTGAGCTTTTGAGGTGGCCAACAGGGGGCTCCAGTGCTTCACTATGCAGCCTGAATTACACAGCACAGACAATCACACAGTCAGCTAGAATGAGTCTTTACTCCTGAGGAAGACTTCGACTTCATTCTAAAAATAGTATTTTACTGCAATATCTGTCCTATGTGATGTAATAAGTGCACACATGTTAAGCAGAAACTAATCTGTAAATAAGATGCACAGACAGGAAAGCAGTGCATAAATTAGAGATAACAGATTTCATTTGCTGCTGATTTATTAAAACCATACTCCTGTTGTCAGTGTGTTAAAGTATAAGTGCTCTGCACCCACCGACAGCCCAGTAGGTCAGCTGCAAAGCCTCTTGGTTCTTGCTGACCAGAGAGGGTTTGATGTGTTTCAGGATGTCTCCCATGTAGTCTAGAGCTCTGGAGACCATAGTGGAACGTTCAGAGTGAATCTGCAGGCCACAGTACACACTGCCGACAGCCTGACGACAGTAGACCGAAGACGAGGAAAGAAATGTGTGAAAAAGCAATGCAGAGGATACATCACATCATACATATAATAAAAGACCACAGGACTGTATGTCATGCACAAACGAAGGGAAATTAAAGATCTTAAAAACAGATGGTGCAGATCATACAAGTCCTACAGGACCTAATTTCAAACTGTATCATCCCCCGTCACAGTAAATCCATGGCTAAGGAATATTAAAATAACAAATGTTTAGGGTTTACTTTGTTGGTGCCACTAATAAACTAGGCTGCGTTTGTCACATGAGAGCATGCGCTACCTTGATAAACATCTCCAGGGCTGCACTGGGCTCTAGCTTGTTGGTTGTGGGCTGCAGGCCAGCGTTCTGCAGGAGAGTGTCCACTTCAGGGAGCCTCAACACAAGCCGGGTCAGTTCATACAACTGTTCCTCCACAGTCCTGCCTGGAAAAGGCACACAGACACCAAAGGTTTTTTTGTAGGTTTTCTCTTCAGTACCACAGACACGTAACGTGAAATAGCATAGTGTAATTCTGCATTTATTCATTTTAGGATGGAGCTGTTGGTTCAGTAGTATCACCTGTTCTACTGTCAGACCCATCTGGGTTCTTGTGAAGGTGCTGCTGCAGAACACAGCGGAACCAGGCCCTCACTGACAGACTCTGTGCTGATCCTGGTACAGCAACGGTGGACTCGCTACTAAGGGAACTCACCAGCTCACTGGATGAAACAAAAATGGAAGTTAAGCACAGATATCACAAACATCTACTGGGTTTACTGGTCTTTACCATAAAAGTCAGCGGAAGAATTATCTGGTATTTAATATATAAGCTGCAGATTCACATAATAAAAGATAAATGTGGTTGAGAAAGAAGAAAACTAAAAGATACAATGGTAAGACTGTATCAAAGTTGAAATTCACATTTCATGCCTCATCCTGCTGAAGTGGTCACTTTTTGATTTCTGGCAGGGAAATCTCTACGTCAACATGCCACAACATAAATCTTGTTAGCAATTTTCATAAAAAAGGCATAAACATTGAAGCCCACTTGTCTTAAGAATAAATTATTCCTGAAGCCTTCCCAACAGATGCATTTAGAGTTGACATATAGATGCGCTGTGTTAATTCCGTTTAATTTACGCTTAAATAAAACCATTACCTCAGATTTATAAATAACATATTGGTGGCGGTGTGAACAGCAGTGAAAGGAGCCCTGGCAGCCTGGTACTTATAAACAATAAATTAATAAATAAGTGAGTGTCCTTGTTCTGCCTTTAAATTCAGGTACAGCTACTTCATATCACTTGGCAGTGCTTTGAAAGGCCTTTGAGGCTGAAATGCTCACGTTTTCCGTACCCTTGAGCGTATTTTTGAGGATGCACTGTTTTTGTATTCTGCTTAGAGGCATAGGTGGAATTTTTTCATTAAAACGTATTTTCATAAACCAAGGACGCTCCCAGTCTTATTTATTAATTAGATGCTTCCCCAAACACCATTTGGAAACTATTTTGTCCATCATCCCCATCTGACTGGCCTCATGTTTTCCCATGATGCATTAAAAAAGATGTTTGTAAATGGAGTAGTGCAGTGATGGCAGATCTCAGAGGATACCTGTTTTGGAGCACATGGGGAAGATAACGTGTCACTAGAAGAGGATGAACCATGTCATCCCAGCCGAAGTTCTGCATGATGGACTGGACCGGGTTGGGCTGGAGGTCCTGAGGGGCGGAGCCAGGAAGGTCGAAGGCCAGCAGGGTGAAGCCTAAGATGGACAGACAGACAGTTGGATGTTGTCTGATTTACGAGAAAGTTACATTCCAGAAATAGTGTATTTCTTTTACTACATTTGTCAGTAGGAGTGAACATTTAATTACAATTTTACTGAAATCTGAATATAGTCAAGTGTAAGATTCACATGGGAGGAGCTGTAATTTTTGATTACCGTAAAATGTGTCACAAAATGTCGCTGTTAATTAAGCTTTTTGGTACTTAAGAGATGCTCTAGCCTACAAATCATACATCCTCCAGATGTAAAGAAATAGAAATGATTTGGTATAGTACAATACAAAAAAAAAATACATTGCTATTAAAATTTGGACTCATATTGTACTGTCATATCTATATCTGCAATATATGTCAAAATATTCAGTGATTTTTTTTTTTGTACATCATTTAACTCTACAGTTGCAGAAAAAATATTAGACCACCTTGTTCGCTTCAATTTCTTGTTCATTTTAATGCCTGGTACAATTATGGGTCTATTTGTTTGGACAAATATAATGATACCAACAAAAATAGCTCATAGTAGTTGAATTTCAGAGCTGATATCTATCAATTTTCCAGGTTTTCTTGATAATAACCAAAATCACTTCAGTTCTTCCATCAATATCAGTGTCACTGTACTGACAAAAACAGTGCTTTTAGGCATTCAGTGTTTTCTTTTCTGTCTGTTTTAGTCACAAGATACACACAGGAGTTAGGACTGGATTGGATAAACATTGTTTTTGATGACTTTGGATGGAATAATTTTTTCCCGTGACTGTATTAGCCAACATCTCTTTCTACACCCTGTCACCCCCTCATAAACTCCCCAATAATTCAGAATAACTATATCAGTTCACAGTTCTCATTGAGAATCATGAAGGATTCAGTTTGTCCAAAACTCCTGCTCTCTTTGCATCCTTTGATTCCCTCCTGTCTGTGTCTGTGTCTCATCAGTGTTTTTGACCTGCAGCAGCATCTGCCAGCTGTGGTGGAGGGGTCTGGGAGAGGCGTAGACTGCGGAGGAAGGGGAAGAAGTGTGCCCACAGAGCTGCAGCTACCGCTAGGTGGCGCTCTTTCATCACATTGGCATTGGGAGCCCAGCCCAAGGTGGGTGTTAAATGGACACTCCGCTGATGGACCCGCCTGGAAGGACACAGACACACAAACACAAAGAAAGCAGATAAACAAATCTATCTGACGCGAAATCCAAACATAGCACTCTCTCTCTCTCTCTCTCCTGGGTACAACACACACATATACACATACACACCCTCCAACTCCGCCCTCTACTTTCTCAAATTCTTTTGCTCCCCTGTTCCTCTCTTTCACTTCTTCATGTGTTTTCCCTGTCTTGTCTCCTGGGGGATTACTGGGTGCGGCGGTGCGCTGCAGTGTGGAGCACAGCGGAGTGGAGGTGGAGGTGGGGAAGGAGAGGAGGATATTACAGGCAAAGAGTGGAGCCTAATGCTGATCCCCTGTACACAGACTATACTTTGGCTCTTCTGGCTCATCCCTGGCTCTGGCCCCAGCCGCCACAGCAGCCCCACAGTGGCTGGCATTAGCCCAGATAAGCAGCTGAAGGAGCTGTAATCTCATTTAGACTGGAGATGATCCTCCTGTCCCCCTCATTCGCCCAGATGGGGGTGTGAGGGTTGAGGTGTGCTGTGGAAGGAGGAAAAGATACAGCAACTAGCAACCCCCCCACCCCATCCCATCCTCAGCCATGCTTTCTGTGATGGTACACACACACAGACACACACACACACACCTCAGTGGTGCCTTCCCTTCCAGCAAGGTTGCATCTAATCCAGAGAGAGCTGAGACAATCGATTAGAGTCTGAATTCATTAGCCTCGTTACTACTGCGGAATGGGCCTTTCACACCCATCAACCCTCATTGTACAAGACATTGTCAGAGACCCCACTTAATCCTCCTCACTGCAGTGTCTTACAATGTGTACACACAAACACACACTCTCAACGCCAAGACACCGATAGAAACCCTGTTTAACCCTTCCCCCCTGCTGCATCTAACATATACACACAACGGATTGAGACACTTCAAACACAAGTGTAAAACCTGGCTCATATGGGCTTCCTCTGTAATGTTATCTTTAACAGATAGAGGTGAGACCGTCACTAGCTTCATGATTTCATTTGATTATGATTCACTGATCAACAATTCAAATGCACAGCAATCCTTTATGTGTCATAATATATCACTTCCTTGTTTTGCTATATTACTGCACATCCTGCAATAAATACAAGCAGTCAAGTAAGCCCTTTAATTGAGTGCTTCCAAAATCTGACTATAAAGACTATAATATAAACAGCTGTATCTTTTCAATGCCAGAATCTGTGCAAGTCAATTTACTGCATAAATATTTAAAAGAAAACAGAAATCCCTCTGCAGTGCATTACAGGTAGAGGTTTGAATATTCCCTGGCATCATTAAAATGTGAAATCAAATGGTATAATTACTACTTACTGTCTAATAAACACTGTACAGCTTAGAAAACAAAATAGCAATTGTTGAAAGACAGGCTCAGTGTCAATGTCAAATGAAATGAATCACCACGAGGCATGTATTTGATCAAACCAAGGAGATTGGGATTAATTGTTTGTGTTGAAAACAGATCCAACACGTTGTGCCAGTGCCAGCTCACCTCATCAACCAGAGGTACCCAAAACCTCCGGCAACAGAGGGTCATGGGAAGGAATAAAACTGAGGAATTATGCCTGGGACTGGCTCCTTGCCTCAGTACCATGGCGATGGCTATCAGTAGTGAATGTTCGAACCCTCCACTGCCTCAGCCATTGGCAGAATAATTCTCTTAATGTGTGCAGATTCCACACAGCTCTTAATAGACATAATGATGCACAGGCTAAATTTGCCAGGCTACATAATTACCCATTAATTGTGTCACAGAAAAGGCATTAATCACAAAGAGATACTGAGAATCGCCAGGCCGAAGAATTATGTTTAATTCGGTGGGACGGATTGGAAAGAGGGAGCATGGTATTTTTTTATTTGGTTAAATGGGTCAGTGTGGTCCAGGCCATAACACACGGGGCCTCTGGGAGCTCTCTTCTCTCTCTCCTTGGCCATTAATGTGCAAATGTGTGCCCTCCAACCCCGAGATCTGAGATGGGAAGTTTGGGAATTAGCAAAGCTAACGAGGTACTGTGTTATGGGAGCCAGCCATTGAAATAAGAGAGGAGTACACTTAGGTTAGTGTTTCAGTTTTGGTGTGTGGGAAGGTGTGCAGGTCTGTGTGTGTGCAGGGTGGAGAGGATGGAATGTATACTCTGGAGAATTAAAGCAATCACACACCTACATAAATCAGTCAGAGGGCCCAGTAACACTTAACTTTACAATGTCCTTATTCTCACGTTTCAGCTCATTTATTAACCTTTTGTAAGTGGTGTAAGTATAAAGTGTCAGCGGCCGCAATCAGTATTTCTGCAGGTTTCAACAAGTTAAATTTAAGACTTTTTAAGACCATTAGGAAAGCAATTTAAGACCTATTTCATGTCCCGCTGCGCTGGGGCTGGACTTTGGTGATGCTCCCAGTGTGAATACAGAACAATACTGGGTGATGGCTGGCATTTACCAGGTGGTTTTCATGGCTGCTTTAAGCTTTTCTGACTTTCTATGTGACTTTAATGCTTCTATAGCATAAGTTACTAATTTGAAGGTTTTGTTGCATATGGTGCAATGGGCTTCAAATTTATTGTTGTCAAAAGCCTTAAACCAGGCACTAAATCAGAAATAATAAAATTACACTAAATGAACACTGATAACATGAATCTGCTCATTTTACTCAATGTATACAAAAATATTCCTGCTCAAAGGAATGTCTGTTGAGACTTTCAGACACTGTACATTTCACTTCACTGATAAAAACACATAAGCATGTTATTTTGACAATGCACCAATATTTGCAACATTACACTATAACTACGACATCACACATTAAGCCTATACAGTATGAGGAAAATGTGTGATGTGCAATATCTTTAATATTGACAATATAATCCAAGTGTGCATATTAACTGCTCAGGTCCTGTGTCTAGATCCCAAAACATCAAACAGCCTAATTTCAAGAGGGAAATGAAATCCCCACAAACTGACATCAGTTAAACTGACGGTATCAGATGATGAGATTGGCTGCTTCTTTAGATTGTCTGGTTTATGTGAATGCACTGCATATGTATCCAGGGATACATGTGATGGGTCAAATGTTTGCATGATGGGAGTCAACACATCACACGTTGTAAATAATGTAAATAAAATGATTTTTCTGTTTCACTGTAGTTCAGCTGGTCTTTTGAGGCATTTATCACACATTTTCATATGACTATGATGATGAAAACACAATTTATCTTCAGCACCACCGAAGAGCACTTATTTTACATACGTTAAATGTCACAACATTCAGTGTCCCACTCTTTCATGTAAGAGTTCAATGTAACTTGAAGGATTATTGCTAAATGCTGGTCACTGAAGTGGCATTTAGTTCTTTAACATTTAACTGACAGGAATCTAGAGACAGATCCTGTGTCATTCTTGTCTCCATAACGTTCCAGTCTCATATGACTTCTCTGTACAGTTCCCTCTGTTCCTGCCTCAGAGTCACCACATAAACAGACACTGTTTCAGCAGAGGCTCTCTGACCTTCAGCCGGGGTCGTTCATGTAACAAACACCCGTGTCCTGCAGCTGAACCTGTCCTGACGCCCTACTGACCATAGTCTCTCAACACACCCACAGCATCGTCCCCATGACGACAGGAGGGTCCAAGGACGATCCCCTGGGCCAGTAACCCTACTCAGGGCTTCGCCAGCACCTGGTGAGGGTGACCTGGAGGCCACCAGTCCTCCTGAGACTACCAGGGGCCTCAATGCAACACAAGGTCTTTATAGACACTCGGTGCTGCTGACATTACAATCCTCCTATTGTCAGCAGAAGGAGAGAATGGACTCTGGGCTGGGTTGGGAAAAGTACAGATCCCTCCTCCTGTACTAGAGCCACTTATCTGATTTTAATAACAGCTTAGCGTAGCCTTAGCTGGAGAACATTGGTCTGAATCAGTATCTGTGAGGGAGGAGCTATCGGTGAAAGGAAAGAATGAAAGAGACTGAGAAGAATAAAGAAATACCTGAGCTGGTGAATATTTACACCACTCTCTCACCTGAGCTGTGCGAGGACAATCTGCAGGAAGCCCAAGGCAGAATTCAGCTCTGACTGGCGGCAGGCAGGCAGTAACCAATCAAAGCCTTCATTAAGCAATTTTTCCTCTGAAAGGCTTAGGCTCGTGCTTGTCTCAAACACCTCTGCCACACCCTCCAGGTAGGAGCCAAGGGGCCCCCAGAGGGCTAGTCTGCGAGACACCTCAGTATTCTTATTGTAGAACTCTTTGGCTGTGTCATTAAAGGAAGAAGCAAGCCAGTTAGCCTGGGCCCCAACATCCAGACCTCTCTCCTGGAACAGAGATCAGACCATGTCAAAATGGCAGAACTGGCACAATTTGTACAAAAAAAAACCCCTCTGTCATAACTATGCAATATCCAACCACAGTAAAGGTTCAGTATGCAGGGTTTCGGTGGTTCCATCTGCTGAAATTAATTATACTATTTAAAATTATGTTTTCATGTAGGTGTTGAGTTTTCACTACGTTAGAATGAATTGTTTATATCTACAGAACAGTGTGATATGATGATACAGTGAATAAAGTGATGATAGGTTTGTATAAGGCTGGAATATTGTGTTAATATATGTATGCATTCCTAATTTGGATGCTTTCTTCTGCTTCTTCTTTCCAGATGTTACATTTGCAAGAAGGGATACAGAAACTGCATGCAGGCAAAACAATCAAACATGAATGTGAATGTGACACAATGGGGCAATTTATTTGCAACTTTACACAAAAGGTTTGGTCTATTTACCTTTTAACACTAATATTTTGGATTTTCTTAAGTGCTTGGCTGAAAATTTGGGCATAGGCTCCATATTAACCCATAAATACCCCATCATCCACCACGGGCAAAAAGCATCTACTAATGTAAACTGTTTAATATCTGTTTATCCACTAATTCTATCAGTCCATGTAAATAACTGGTGTAAATACAGTTCTTCATCTTTTCATGTTCATCGGATATGACCCATTTGGACATTCAGAGGCTCTGTAGTTACCGTGGAAACATCGTCATCTTCTCCAACATTGAGTCACCAGTAAAACCCATGGAGTTGGATCAATGACAGTGGATGGACACACTGGGTTTATGTTCAGTTAATGATAGATTTGACTGAAAAAGTCACTTTTTCTGCAGTTTTCTATATTTCTGATATAATAACCCTCAACTTTACTTAGAACTTTTATGAACATCTACATGATCATACAGGAAAATACTGGATTTATACTGATAAAATGCAAAATACAGAAGATAACATAATAAATGGAGATAAATTGCTTAAGAAATGTTAATTATTAAAGAAAATTTTATTTCAGAAAAGCCACAAAAGTAGCGCTGGGTCTTTATGGGTTAAAGACAAGAAATAATCACAATGAGTAGTACTTTTGATTCGTTGAGTATATCATTGAAAACACAACAAGAATCAGGCCTCATGGTCATTTTATAGAAGACATATTCATGTAATTTACAGAATCTGTGCTATAATGTGATACATATTATTTGGATAAAGCACCACTTCAGAGAGAGCGGATCCTCTTTCACTGAGTCTGCAATGTTACTACAATAAACAATGGCTCTGGTGACAGTGCTTAGTGTTTGTAGCAGCAACTTTAAGTTCTCCTTCACACCTCAACATCCAGCATTCAGATGTTTTATGTTAAAACTGACAAGCATACCTGAAACAGTAAGAGTAGTGACAGCTGACCCCTCCAGACCAGGGTGCGGTGTCCAGGGGGGCAGTTGGAGGGGAGGAAGCCCAGCAGCTCACAGGCTCTGCCGGCCACGTCCTCCAGCTCCACCTGTCGAGCCACCACCAAAAACAGCAGCAGGAAATTCATGAGACCTGCTTCGGACAGTTCCTGCATCTTCTTTGACGAGAACTTGGAGTAAATCCTGGAAATCCAAAACGACACCATGAGAAATTTTAAAATGTGGTGAGCAGATGAGGAAAGATAGACAGACGGTAACTTCTGCTCTGTGTAATACCACTTAACTCAAGGGAATAACATGAATTATTTTGAATGTGATTTGGATTCTTCCTTTACTTTCACTGTAAATGCGATTTGTTCTTCTGCCTCCCTTGACTTTAAATGCTGACTAACTGAACTTTCAACCCCCACTGCACACCCCACCACCTGCCTCCATCACCCTCAGCTCCAGGGGCGAGGCTGTGCTGCCCAGGCTGTGTGTGTGTTCATGTGTGCATCTGTATGTGTGTGTGTGGCTCAGAGAGAAAGAAAAAGCGAGAGAGGGAGTAAGAATAGACAACCACCCAGCACGCTGTTAGATCCTGCGGGCACTGTGGAGAAATGCCTTTAAAGATCATGTTAAATGTCAGAGACACTCAGACACACAGCAGTAGGCGCTTGGTCCCTCTCTCTACAGCCAAACCAATTTACTGCAACACCAGAGAGAGATCAATAAAACCACACACACACACGCATTGCCACACAACCAGCTTGCTGTTTGCTCGCCAGGCAGGAAAACACAGAAGGCTGGAGTAGCCCACCCCACCGCCCCCACCCCAAACACAGATGCAGCCCACACAGGTGAGTAGAGCTGCTGTTTGGGTCAAAACACAAACAGCGAGCATCCCGAGACAAACTCAGTGTAAGAAGTATTACTGATATAAAGGAGTGGAAAAAATGCGAGAGGAACTGAGAGAGACCAGGTTAACACTGAAATCAGCTTAGTTACACCCACGGAGGACTATAAAAGAAGAGGCCGGCCAAGCATACAGTCAGAGTGTGAGGGGAGGGAGATTTAAATAGATGAATGGGTAATATGTAACAGGGATATAAGCAGCGCACTGGGAGGCAGCAGTAGGGATTTTCTGTGTTCTCCCAACCTGTCTGTCTGTTTGTTTATTCCGGACAGCTTTTTTTTCCGCAGGCGAGCAGATGCTCCTAACTCCCGGCGTTGGAGATCAACATGCTCGCAGTCGATCCCATTAATGCGGCCGTCGCGGGTGTCCCGCAGAGCCCGGCCAGGAGTGGGAACGCTGCCGAAATGTTGTAGCAATACAGACAGCATGCCTCGCACCTCCTATGGGGGAGGAGGTGGTGGTGATAGTTCTGGTGAGGGAGTGGAGGGGGAAATCTGGACCGGTCCCAGCCCAGTCTGCCTCTTGCCAGATTGCCCACCATCCCCCATCTTCCCACCACCCAAACTCCCCTCTCTATCCGTGTTGGAAACCAACACAGCTTCGTTAAGGCGAATTAACCGCCACGCTCGTTAGCTAATTAGCCCCCATGTCTGCAGAGCTACTGAGCACATTCCAGACAGAGGGAAGTCATTAGGCGGATTTATCTATGGCTGCCTCTCTCTGGCTCCCAGCCGGCCTGGGATATAGGATGGTCCAGCGCTCTGTTCGGATGCACATCAGCATGTGATCCTTCCTCCTTCTGCCTTTTCCTTCACAAAGACACACTTTGCCTCCATCCAACGGTCTCACACACACTCTGAAACCATGTCACTGCTCTGGGGAGCAGGTGCAGAGTCTGTGTGTATGTAAATGTATGTGCACATCAGTAGGAGGCTCCTTGGCTCTGGTCTGAGCTGAAGAGCAGGTGGTTGACTCCTGAGACACCTGCTCCACTGGGGGGCCTGAGTAAATATCAAAGACGCACTGGGAGACTGTGGTGCACCTGGCACACACACAAACAAGACTGAAATTCATGACAGTGTGCAAACACACATGCTGTGTGTGTATTCAGGTATGCACACAAATCCAAACAGAACACTGAACACACCATCACCCAGAAGATCAAGGTAGAAGCCTGATTAGAAATTATTAGAAATGATTTCTCAAAGCCTTCGACCCATGTTTCTCTATATAGTGTACAGTGTATACAGTGCTCAGTGGACTGCCTGGTGTGAGACCTACTTTTCATTGTGGGAATTAAAGTAAAGGAGCAGAAACTACAAAGCCTCCATGACTTCTTTGAATGTTTACCTTCCTTTGATCTGCCTCTGTGGGGCTCCACCAGCCCTGTCCTGGGCGAGGCACAGAGCCAGAACACGCAGGAAGATGTGGAAGGAGTTGGCTGAGTGGTACAGTTGGGTGTGTCCTGAGGAGTGGAGGGGAGAAGGGCAACAACAGCTGCGGGCCTGTTCTAACAGAGCTAGGGGCGTCTTGTACAGAGTGCCCAGTCCAGACACCCCGAGCCACGGCACAGTGAACGAGGCACTCTGAGGCAGAAAAACAGAACATAATGTACCGTAATGTGAAACACTCAGACAGAGAGAAGGAAACTGTACTGCAAAATATGTCTTGACTGCTGCATGACTAATTACAACAAGAACTGAAATCTATGATTACATTAAGTTAAGACTGAAAGCAACACAAATTGGAATTCAATGTACTGTTTAAATATATTTCAAGTATAAGCAGTACATCATCTCAAAAGATGGTGGTACATTTATATTTCCTACAAAAACTGAAGCTGCTCTATTTGTAGTAGATTTGGATAAAATTATTAATATCAAGTTTGATATTTGTTTCATACATATGTCATTATCCACAGCATCTTACTGGTTTGTTGTTACTCACCAGATTTTTGCTGAAGTAGTCCCAGAGTGTGGACACAGCGCTGGTGCTAGGTTCCCACAACAAACTAACAGTGAGACAGCAGTGGACATGCATTCTGATCTGCTCCTCTGTCAGACCCCCCTATATTGTGGAAACACAGTATAAATTAAAATATAGGTCATAAAAGAAAACTTCTATATTCTATTTCAATTCATTTATCATTGACAAAAAAATGAGGGACGCAGTAATGCTGACCTTTGGATTACAAGTTAACTTGAGCAACTCTTCCACAAAAGTCCAATTATCCCCCACATGTTTCTGTTGGTGAATTACACAAGGTGAGTTAAATTTGCAAACAAAAAAGCACCTAGCATTATAATTTTGACAAAAATAGTATAAATAGTATTGTTAAAATCTGTACTGAGATATTTAGCTTTAGACGTCTGGATTCTGTAACTAACAAATCCTTTAGAAAGCAGCAAGTATTTTGTTTCCTGTCTGTAAAACAATTTTTCTCAGTTGTTCATTTTCTTTGCACTTACTGTAATTTTTACCCATTTCCTTTTATCTATTTGCTGTTATACATGCCTATCTAGGAACACCTAGCTTTTTTTCTGTTCTCTGTTGTGTATTTTGTGTACAGTAAGCTGCTCCAAAGAATTAATGATTCATGGGATTAAGTTTTTTGCATTGTATATGATATATAGGATGAATATGGGCAGAAATGTGTGAAATGTCTATAGAATATTTCCTATTGAATAATTCAGAAGCATCCTCTGAAAAAAGTCATCAAACTGATGTCCAGGGTACTATTTAATGGCATCAGCATTTTATTGTCAGTCTCCTACCTCATTCTGGATCGTGCCGTTCCGACTGTATTGTCCTAGCATGGCTAAATGTGTAACCAGCCACCATGTGAACCCCAGAGGGTCTTTACAGTGTGTGGGGAGGCCGCTAAACTGTTCCGCTGCTGGTTTTCCTGAAACCAGAGTCCTCAGCAACGAGTTCATATAGCTCCAGAAAGACTAGAGGGAAACACATATTGGTTAATTTAGGGCAGAGCAGGGTGACACTTTCTATGTCGAAGTGGACATGTGTTTATTTGTGTTACCTGTGTGTGCAATACTTTACTCCTATATTCCAGGAGGTGCATGAGCAGGACCCACAGCTCTTTGGTACAGGAGCAGAGGTAATGATGGCTGCTCAGAGCCTCTGTAGGCCTCACCTAGAAGCCAACAGTATTTATACACACTGTGAGTTCACCACTGGAAGTTTGTTCTAAAATAACAAAAAAGGTGTTGCTTTGAGTCTTTTCCTGGCATGAACATTATGTGTGTTGCAGCAACAAGGTTTAATACAGCTGCGGAAAAAATTATTAGACCATCCAAAGTCATCAAAAACAATGGTTATGCAATCCAGACCTAACTCCTGTGTGTATCATGTGACTAAAACAGACAGAAAAGAAAACACTGAATGCCTAAAAGCACTGTTTTTGTCA
>JAPQRP010000010.1:34378354-34406413 GCA_037367295.1 Apogon hyalosoma
ATGGATAGATATCAGCTCTGAAATTAAACTACTATGAGCTATTTTTGTTGGTATCATTATATTTGTCCAAACAAACGTACCTTTAGTTGTACCAGGCATTAAAATGAACAAGAAACTGAAGAAAACAAGGGTGGTCTAATCATTTTTTCCGCGACTGTATCATCATCCTTCCTTTGCTGGCCTTGTTCTGAGATGGATTTAGGAAATATAAAGGTATAGACCATGTGACAGAAGAAATGTGTCTATTAGTAGAAAACTAAGTTACTCCATGCTTATACAGAGTGTGGTATTTTATGCATTTAATATCAGTTTCGTTTTAATGCACCACTGATAAATCTCAACAGTAAGATCTAATGAATTGCAGCCAGCCGCCTACCTTTCCATATTTGCCAATGGCCAGACCAGTGAGGTCGCACAGCAGACTGCACAGGTGCTCATCAAACAGACTAGTATCGGTCAGGTTCTCTCCAGTCAGATTCACAAACTGGTGGGCGTACACCACCTGGCCTGAAGAGAAAAGCAGGTAAAATTACAAAAAAGTAAAATAAAATCTGTGCACATGATTATGACTCAGTATGAGCTGAAAGTTAGAAATGATTGCCCAGTGTGTTGGCTGTTAGATGTTGCATACAGTATCAGTCTTTGAATAATCAAACAACCCTGTGTCAGCTGTATCTAAATGGATTTCACCGAAGCAAATACAGTCAGTGTATCGCTAGACTACAACTAGGGTTTCTAGAGGTTACACTTACAACCTGAATACCATTATGAATGCAGTTTAAGACCTACATCTTCTTGAGCTATATATCAGTGAACATAATAAACAAAAGTAATGTTAGTAAAAACACGTTTAATATGCTATATATAACTAGCTGATTTTTCGAGATGACCTTAGTCTACATACTACATCACAAACCTCTAGCTGGATGGTCTCTATCTTGATAAATTGTAAACAGGCTAAGAAGAGACTCATCCATTTATAGTTACTGGGTCCATGTTGGATTCAGATGAATCCAATTTTTAAGACTGTAAAAATTCAAACAATTTTAAGGCTTAAAATTAAAATTATTGAGGACGTGTAAAAGACTCTTCTATTTTGCTCCTTTTTTTAAATACAAAATGTTCCCATTTTCTTTACTTGCTCCTTCAAGGACATACGTACCTTGCATCTTGTGACCAAGTATGTGAAGAATCTCCAGTACCGACCAGTGGATGTCAAGGTGAAGGTGTAACAAATGCCAAGAGGGAGGAAAAATCTGTGGGCGGTATATAGACCTCTTAGTCAAGGCTTATTAAATATACGGTGCTCATAATATATTCATTGCCTGATAGCTGTGCATCACCTGCCTTACATGACATCTGGGGTCAAGACTATCTATCAATTAGCAGTACCTTTCCCTGGTTCTGTATAGTGAAGGCACTCTGAACGTTAACAGGTAGATCTTTGAGACGCCCTATGAGGAGAGTGAGGCTGAAAAGTTCCTCAAGAAGTGCAGAGGGAAGCCGAGCTTCCAGTTTCTCATAGGGGTGTAAAGGGCCTGCCTCTAGTGTGCTGGGAGGCTCCAAGTATCTGAAGAGGGAAAAAAAAATAAAAAAATAAAAATGCAAGTCTAAAACAGAGGCAACCAAATGAAATAAATACATTAATAACCTTATAGCAGCTATTAATAGCTTTTTAATTAAATTAAATTGGTGTACTGCTGGTTATATCATAATTAATTACCTGTGCAGAAAGACTTTCACATACTGAAGAAATGAAATGCACTGTTGCCTGAGGTCCTCTGCTTCATAGTGGAGGTTGCCTGCTTGACCTAAAACACATCAATTGCGGTTGAATATTGTGCAGCAATTACATTTACCACTAAAAACGACCTATTGAAACAGATCTCAAATATGAATCCGACTTATCGGTTTCTTTCTAATCACAGCTCTGGGAGTGCTGCACTTGCTGCATTTTCCAACATGCTTCTTCCAATTAAAATATGAACCAGCCCACATATATGTACTGATTTAAACATCTACAGTATATGATGTTTGGCAAGTTAGCCTCAGGTTACACCCACGCATTAGCTTAATTGTTCATAATTTGAAGCTGGTTGCATAAGAGAGTTGAGGCAATCGCACTCTATTTTTTAAAGATTATTTTTTAGTTCTAGAATGACGTTAAAAACACAATCTGCAAACCTGTTAAGAGCGATGTATTATTAGTGAGGTTCCATATTATGTATATAAAAGCTTACCAAAGTCGTGTGAGCTGGACTGCATCAAGGTCTCCAGCCTGTAAATCTTTTGTCTGGAAAAAAAAAAAAAAGACAATGTAAAGTAGGTGAATGATTGAACACAAAAACATAAACTAGAACTGTAGTAAAAATGCCTGATCTCAAACAAATTGTACTGCTAAATCTTTCCTGTAGCGGAACAGGTTTTTATTAGGGAAATAGTCTCATAACAATAATGTTTAAAAAATGTTAAGAACCTGAGATATGTTTTAGATCTGTGTTTACCTGAACAGGCCAAAGAGGAGGTTTGTAGATTCCACCAATGCTGTCTCTGTCACCCAAGAGAAACCAAAGATCTCCACTGTGTCTGATTCATACTCTGCAGGGGCTGGGTCCAAACGTAAGAGTAACCTATACAATGGATGCAAATACATTCAACAACATTTGACTTTAACTGACCTTTGAAAAAAATAAAATATGTTTAGCAATGTATGTCTCTTAAACCATGTCCCCATTCCTCAGGATAAATGCAGAGGCTGGCTATGACTACCGTTTCAAGGAGCCTCTCGATGCATATCCATCTTCAGAGAGGGCCCTCGTTGGATCCTCCTTTGTGTCAGAGCAGCTGAAGCATGGTGGCTGGGCTGGAGTCAACTCACACTGGCTGTCTGCCGCGAAGGGGGAAACTGGTGGAGTGAGGGACTGGCTGAAGTCGTCTGCCATGTTGCCAGCGCAGAATCACAATGACCTTTAATAACAAAAAACAGTGCGAAGATGGTGTAGAGTGGTTAGACAAAACAGAGGTGACTATGGGTCAGTGATAAATGCAGCTCAGCGGCACTCTGCAGTTCCTTTTTTTTTAAATTCTCTTTTTATTAGGATTTTGCATGGTTCACATGTTTATTCCCATAACAATTCACCATTCTCATCCATTCATCTGAAAATTACAACTGAATCACACAGCAATACATTCATGACTCCACAAACAATACAGATAGGGATGATTGGTTCTCCCTCAGCAATACAAAAGATGTAATTTATACAATACAAAATTAAGAACTAAATGCCCTAGAATAGGAATGCTGGGGTGGTATTAAAATTTGTATTTGTGGTATTAAAAATTAAAAGAAAAAAAAAAAAAAACATTGATATAAAAGGGTTAAAAAGGAAAAAGGGGTGAAATTGACATAAGACATGGCCTTAGATAAACAATGGTCGAACTGGTATGACATACCTAATCCATCTTTCCCATCTTTTCAAAAACAAACCTTGTTGTAGTCTTACTGCAAAAGCAATTCTTTCCATCTTAAAAATGTAGCACTGCCGTTTCTAAGGGGTATTTGTAAAGGAAATTTTAAAGTATGAAAGTATGACAAAAGTTCAAAATAGAGGTGTAAATGATCACAACTGCAGTGTAGGCATGTGCAATTATATAACAGCAAAAAGTTTCAATGTAAAGATCCAGTGTGTACATGGGAAGTTTTAGAGTAAAATGCTAAATGACAGACAATAATTCTACCCATTGCAATACTGTCTAAAATATTCAGAATATGACTTTTTGACCAAATTATGTAGCCCTAACCCACATACAACTGTTAAGAAGAAAACAACCAAAAACAATTTGTTATAATGAGCTTTTGTAATTGTACAATAACTCTCAATTACCTTAAAACCCTTGAAGCATCACATGTTGCCTATGAGTACATAAAAACTATTTAGTCAGCTGGCAGGGCTACATGTGATGTATAATTTCTTAATGTATACAAAACAGAGGTAATATTAACAGATTAGCTATATCTGATCTCATATTTAAGGCTACATAATGTCTTATCTGTAATGTTAACCATATTCATGTAGGTTAACATGATGCAAATTATATGTCTATATCACAGGTGTCAAACATGCAGCCCGGGGCCAAATCCGGCCCACCAAAGGGTCCAGTCCAGCCCTTGGGATGAATCCGTGAAATGCAAAACTATATATTAAGATTAACAATCATTTTAGTTCAGGTTCCACATTCAGACCAATTCAATCTGAAGTGGGTCAGACCAGTAAAATACTATCATAATAATCTATTAATACTCACAACTCCAAATTTTTCTCTTTGTAAATGTATATGTTTTCACATATTTACACTAATACAAAGTATAATTTTTCAAAAAATTTGATCAATATCTGAACAAATATGAAGAACCTGAAATGTTTTAAGAGAAGTGCAATTCTAACAAGATTCTGCCTGATATTAAATGTTTTTTTTGTATTTGTACATCCCCCTGTGATCTATAAATTATAATTAACATGTGGAAATATTGTTAATAATATTGTTAATATTATGCTTTTTTTCAGTTTGTTCATGTTATTCACAATGTTTGAAGGGATACTTTGTAGATGTAAATATTTTCATTGTTGAATTTTACTTTTTTCACTCTAAAATATAGAGAAAAGTTTGGAGTTGACATTATTTCTATATTATTATGTTATTATTTCACTGGTCCGGCCCACTTCAGATCAAATTTAGCTGAATGTGGCCCCTGAACTAAAATGAGTTTGACACCCCTGGTCTATATAAGGTCTTTACTCATACCTACTATTATGAACATTATTGTCTGATTTAAGACCAAACACCTCCTTACAGACCTGTCAAAAATTACTACTATTAACTCTTAAATGTTATTTAGCACTAATAAATGTCTATTGTTAGAGTGTTATTCATTCAACTCTTACATTAGTGCACCATTTCAGCTGTTTATTCTTACGTAATTACTTGTTGTTATATTAGTCTTAAATAACATTTAAGAGCCATTAGTAGTACTATGGAACAAACTCCCAGAAAGCCTCAGATCAGCTGAAACACTCAGTTTATTTAAATCCAGGTTACAGACCCACCTGTTCTCAGCTGCATTTGAATGAAGAGTTTTTATTCATCAGTTCAGATCTGCACTTCCTTTTAAGCTTAAAGTTTTTATCTGCTTTATCTATTTATGTTTTTTTCTCTTCTCTTTCATGCCTATATTTTTTATTGCTTATGTAAAGCACTTGGAATTGTCTTGTACATGAAATGTGCTATAGAAATAAACCTGCCTTGCCTATTGATTGGGTCTATTGAGAGGTGCCTATGCTTAAAACAGACGAAATGGTCACTACAGTAGGAACAGATGATATATGACCAAAGACATTATACACACTCTAAACACTGTGTGCTACAAAACATTAAGAAAACGGAACAAACAACTAGCATTAGCTTAACCTACATGATTTACACAGAATACTGTAATGGTACGTATAAGACGTTCTGCAACCTGAAATATGACATCAAATATACCTTATCGGAAAACTAAAAACGGTATAAGTCTTGCATTAAACATTTCCAAACCTTCTATTGCAGCAACGTGTGTAATACAGTGCTTAAAGTCCGTGAAAAAACCGTAAGTCTGAAGACCACAGATGTCAACATCCGCTGTTTGGCTTTTCAGGTTCTCCCGCGTCTTCACTGCACGCATGCGTGCTTCCGGCCTTTGTCCGTCGCGCTCGATGATTGGTTAGAAGTTTCAATGTGGGCGGGGTGCAGTGCTTTTTTCGACGTGCTTCCGGATTCATCTCATACTTGGTCCAGATGCTGCTGTGTCAACAACATATCTTCACAACGTGTTACTGGTTTTTACATCAATTCCACCGCCAGAAATGACATGTTTTCTATGCACAATTGTCTCTGTTTTAAGTAGAACGAAGCCATTAGTCTAAATTGTTTTGTGCGCATTTCCTTGACATCACGTTTATTTTTACTCAGCAGAGATGGCTGTTAGCTAAATGTGCACTTGTAAAATGGGATTAAATGTATGTTTAATTGCAAAATGTGACACAAGTCGGCTTTAGCTTTCGATCTGTCACACTCAGTCTTTCTCTCATTCCAACTGCAGATGTCATGCACAAAATAAAGTATTAATGCTGGGGTTTAAGGAGAATTTTATCCACGCTAACCCTCATTTCCATATGCAGATCTGTCTCTCCCAACAGTCCCTCTCGCCATCACACCATTTCTTGCATTCTAATGCATTCTCACATCTTTACAAAATCCCCCCTTCCGCCACACGCCGTGGATGTGCTCGTTTTGTCGTCTTACATTTCGTTATTTCTGCACGTTTGGCTTGCCCGGTGAGGAGAGAAGATTCACGGTAGTTGCGGTTTTTCCATGGGCTAATTTGCACGTTTTATTATCGAGAGTCGGCGGGGACAATAAACATGGGAGCGTCAGGAGATTGGTTTTCTTTAGGATGCATCAACCTCCATGTCTGCTCTCAACTGGAGTCTGTGTCGCTGAGTGAAGCCTCTGTCGCCAGGATGCGAAAGGTAAAGCCTTTTTTTTCTGTTCCTACGCTACAAACCCATTCAGTCACTGTAGTACAACGGAGGGAGTGAGATTTGAGCCTCTTTCACACCCCCGCCCCCACTTTTCACCCTCAGATGTTGTCTAGCTTTCCAGGCTTTTGATTCACTGGACTTTTCTCAAAAATACTGATAAAAAAAACCCCATCATGAATAAAAATCAGGGAAAATCTGCATCATTTTCTGGATTCCCTTAATAATCCACGCAGAATTTATTAATAAATATGCAGATATTAAATGTGTGTAGGTGGGTAACCTGCTGCTGAAAGTCGAGGCTTGATCATAATAAAGTGTGGTAACTGTGCAGTAGACTGTCCTCCCTGTGGTAAAACAGACTACACATCCAACAGCTGTCCATATTTTCTACATTTTATAATATAATAGTTCAGACACATAAATGCACCCACACAGGTGCTATGATTTGTCATCATTCAGGTCATAGTTGGGTGGAGTTAATGAGCTGGGGACGGTCCAGTGTCTGTTAAACCAAAATGAATAATGTGATTCTGTTACATTTAACTCATAAAGACCCAGTGCTACTTTTGTGGCAGTTCCTAAATAATTTTTTTCCCTTGTTTTAACTTTTCTCAAGTGATTTATCACCATTTATTCTAATATTATGTTCAGTATTTTTGCATTCTTAAGTGAAAATCAGGTATTTTCCTATATTTAATTTACTGATTATGATTGATGTCCATAAAAGCTCAAATTAAGGTTAAGTTATATCAAAAACAGAGAAAATGTAAGAAAATGGGACTTTTTCAGTAAAATATGTCATTAACTGAATATAAACCCAGTGTGTCCGTCCACTGTCATTGATCCAACTCTATGGGTTTAACTGGTGAATCAATGTTGTAGAAGATGACGGTGTTTCCACAGTAACTACGGAGCCTCTGAACGTTCAAATGGGTCATATCTGATAACCATGAAAAGATGGAGAACTGTATTTACACCAATTATTGACATGTATTGATAGGATTAATGGATCGACAGTTATTTAACTTTTTATCTCATTAAATTATTTTGGTGGCCAGTGTATGTTTGGGTCTTTATGGGTTAAATGTGTTTGTGAGTCAGTACATAGACCGTACAGCAGATCTGATCAGAATGCATCCACAGATTAAGTTATTGTTTACTTGTGGAAAAAAGAAATGTGATGAGAAACTGCTACTTAATGAGGCTATCAAACTGTATCTTATAATTACAAAAGTTACAGCCAGAGCTACAACAATTAATCACCAATGAATTAGTTTACAGCCATTTAATTACTCACCAACAAGCAAATTTTAAAGAAAAAAAAAATCTTCATTTTCTTAACTTTGAGCAGCTCCTCATTTCTTTGCTCATCTTTCACAGTAAAACAAATACCTCTGACTAGTGGACCAAACAAGACATTTCAACATGTACATTTTGATCATATCCACAACACGGCGTAAGTCCACCATGTTGAGATTTCACCAAAAGAAATAATTCCTTGATCGATGGACTCATGTTTCTATCATCAGTTGTTTTAAAGCTACTTTAGGTGGGGTGTAAGGGATTTCAGTGTCAGTACAATATCAGATTCAGTTTGAGCATCTATCAAATATAGCAGATTATGCTCTGAGTTCTATGTCATCTTCTAGATGCTGGAAATTGGTAGATATTGTCTTGGAATACCTGCCATAATTTCTGTAAAAATGACAAAAATATCCAAAAGTTTCCTCTCTCAAAAGTGAAGTTTGTTTGATTGTTAAAACAAAAAAACCCAAAAACCAAACAAAAAGAAAAACTATAATCCAGTACCAGATCCAGATCATCTTTAATAACACCTGAGATATGGTAGACACCTTTGTATAAAATCTAGTTAAACTATGCTGTAGATTTTCAGTTACAGACAGACCTGATTACAGTACCTGTGTTGGATGAGGGTACCACATAGAAGTTGCAGTCCTAGTTACAGCAGAGTTAATAGGAAAAAAAGTGGAGTTAAATGGGCAGTGATAGTTTCTATTTCTAAAAGTCTCCCAATCACAACAACAACCAGAGTCAAAGTAGCTGGTAATGTCCGTAACCCCTAAAGACCCAAACAACCACCGGCACCAAAAGCATCTACTGATCTAAAATATTTAATAACTTCCAATCCACTAAACCTATCAATCCATGTCAATAACTGGTGTAAAATACAGTTCTTCATCTTTTCATGGTCATCAGATATGACCCATTCAGACGTTCAGAGGCTCCATAGTTACCGTGGAAACACCGTCATCTTCTACAACATTGATTCACCAGTAAAACCCATGGAGTTGGATCAGTGACAGTGGATGGACACACTGGGTGTATGTTCAGTTACTGATATATTTAACTGAAAAAGACACTTTATCTTCAGTTTTCTCTGTTTCTGATATAATAACCCTCAACTTTAATCAGAGAACATCTACATGATCAGCCATTTAAATAAAGGAAAATAACTAATTTTCACTTTAAAAAATGCAAAATGCAAAGGATAATATCATAGTACATGGTGATCAAACACTTAACAAAGGTTAAATAGAGAGAAATATAAACTTTTGTAATTGCCACAAATATAGCACTGGGTCTTTATGGGTTGAGTGATCATTGGAGCTGTTTGATGAAAATCTCCCTGATTTTACTTTTAGATTAGATTACATTCAACTTTATTGTCATTACACATGTACAAGTACAAGGTAATGAAATTCAATTTGGCATCTAACCAGAAGTGTAATCACTAGATATAAACATACAGGATAGAGTGTTGGGGTGCTATAAATATGCTATGCACATTATTATATACAGATTAATATACAGATTACAATATATAGTATTAAAGTACAATGAATCTGTTAGTAGACATAATAAATGGATATATTTAAATGGTACAGACAATATACAGATTATGGACATATTATACAGGTGGATAATGGCACAATATACAGATTGTGGTGATATTAACACACTATACAATATAAATACTGTGAACATATACAGGTGGATGACAGACATATGGACTGCATGTGCAATGAACGAATGTTCAGTGTAGATGGAAACAAAGGTGTGCGTTTTGAAAATAATAATAATGCTTACAGACGAGGTAACATTAAAGTTTAATTGACATTATATTTGGTATATGACATTACATTTACTCATCATTTATTCTATGAAAATTGTTGGAAATACTTCATACTGGGAAAATTGGGTCAACTATGTCACACCCTATAGGCCTGATTTTGTTTTCACAAATCAGTGATTGTGTTGAATGGAAAAGATCACTCCCTTCTCATTTGTATGTAGTTTTTTTTTTTCTTCCTTTTTTCTTCTGTCTTCGACTTAGTTATGAAAAAAAAGATTGTTTGGCATTTAGAGCAGATGACAGATGTATGCTAAATGTTTATATGATGCACTGAATGTAAAGGTCTGTCACTGAATGTCAAAAGAAAAAAGAAAATTGTTGGAAATAATGTTAGCTAACCACAGACATACTACAAGCTTTGGGTTAATTTAATGTGCACATGTCAACAAAATATATAACCTTAAATTTGTATTTATTTTAATGTAGAAATGTTGAAAATTACAGCTTTAATAAATGTGCGTGCATTCAGGAGAAGAGGTCCAATCAGCCAAATAGTGTAAATTCAAATAAACTGTCCCCATATTCTAGTCTAAATGGTCTTTGGATCCATTATCATGCCTGGTCTCCTGCCTGATCCAGTGGTATGTGAATTAGCAGTTACTGGTTGGAGTGTAATGCCTTGCTCAGTGGCTCTTACTAACATGTAAACTGAATTTTAGGTACTGAGTTAAAGTCCCTCTTGGCTTATGTGACCTTCCAAAATGACCCTCAAGCTGTTCAAAGTTGCGTTACACTAGTGGTCGATACTTCATTTTCATCCTCGTGTTTAAGTTTGACCTCAAAACAGACATCTGTAAGTTTGGTCAGCGCAATAATCTGGACCTCCCTCTAAAATAATGTTATCCAATGACCGGTAGTTTGACCTCTGGAAATCCTGTATGATACAATTCCACCATTAACACCCCCTCTTAGGAGTGTAGTTGGAAAGCCTGTAATGACTTTGCATAATGAGTTAGGCTACATTCTCTTTTTTCATTGGGTCTAGTTCTAAAAGATCTCTGCATTGTACAGGGGAGAGTGCTAGTCCCTTTTATCTCCAGAAAAAAAAACCCTTGTGGCTACAGTTTGATCAATTAAACTCCTGAAAGAGCCCCTCTTTCATTCGTCTGCCTGAGAGGAATATAAAGTTATCAGTCTTCCCAAGCGATATGAGGACGGAAATAAGTAGTTTGTCTATAAAAATGTCCAGGTACTTTATCAGTATCCCAGTAGGCCCTGAGGCCCTGACACTGTTCAATGTGGCTCTCCTGTACTCTCATGTGCGCTCTCTTTCTCCCTCTCTCTCTCTCGCTGTCTGCTTTGTCTCCGCCCGAGGCCCCCTTCTCGCTGGGTGGGTGTACGCTGCTGGCCCCGTACCTCGGTGGGATTGACTGGGGCTCGAGCCCCAAGTGAGCTTATCGATTTCAATCAGTGGTTTGGGAGATTGGAGCTGAATGATGCTGCAGACTTTAAACAGTGGCGAGCTGCGCTGTTGATGTTTGGTGGAAAAGTTGTGCAGAGGAAGGCACATGCATTGATGGAGGCAGACACACAAATTAAATTCTACATTTTTATTTCTATTTATTTATTTATTTGTCCAGGGACAGTGCTCATCAATCAGCGATACTGTAAAAGTGCCAGTTTTCAACTTGGCCAGATGTTAAATTAGCCAGTGAAACAACAAAACGTTCGAAGTTAGCACAGGGACAGCAGACGGAACATATTAAACTCCTAGTGGAATGACACAGGCAGCGTGTAAAGCAAGATCAGATGAAAAGTAACAATAAAGAATTGGTATAAACACACTGTTTTATCATGTTTAAATGAATCAGATAAACACTATCCAGATGCAATAGAAAAACAGCTGAATAAATAAATACTAATTGTTGACACAGGCAGTTAAGGAGGTTCTGTAGTATTGATATACAAAACTCTCACCAGCAGTTGGAAATGTGGTACCAGAACACATTTAGGACTACCAAAACCACCGGCTAATCAACGTTTTATGTTCACAAACTGTGTCACTCACTGACTAAGGTATAAAGTTCATTGTTTACATACATCTGTATTATGGTATCATCAAGTTTTCTTCTTCAAATTAAAACTCAGAGACTCTAAATTTGAAATAACACTGTTTTATAATGTTCACGTGCTTCTTCAGCTGATAGTTTACATTATCACTCTGTTAGCTTAGCTCTGTTAGCTTAGCCCTGTTTATAGACAGAAAGCAGCCACAGTAAAACCACAAATCACCTCAGTTTTCTGTACAGTCTGTTTAGAATTGTCCAAACAGGGCCAGAACTGACATTCTGTCGTCTGAACCGCGGATCAACAAATGTCAACTGAGCAAAGATGATAACATCCCATAATAACTTTATACCTTCATAAGCCTCAGAATCAAACTCACTCATATAGAGGAAATGCTTCCGTTTCAGTGTCAAATGCTGATCTTTTCATTCACAGCTGAGTCCAGTGGTGAAAACATTAAAACAGTGCTTTTTGCTTTTATCACCAAGTCACTTTCCTCCACTATAAAAATAGTTTCTTTATGGTTTTCATCCCATCTGGACATTTTCTGACGCTGACGCTTTGACTCACTACTCTCCCTAGTGGTCACATAAATCCCTTGGTCTGTCACTGGAAATAAATTCACTTTATATCTCTTTGATCAATATATTGACATCTTTGGCAGAACTTCACAGCTCTTTATTCTAAACACTATAATTATATATTGACTGATATTTGAAAGTAGAAAGACTACATATAGCGCCTTTAATACATAGGGAGGAGGACACAAGTGCAGTTGCAGTTAACAGCATGCCTGTTCCTGAAAGCACAACAGTAAAAATTATTACACTTTTTTGAGCAAAAAGAGCAAACAAATTTAAAATAAATTATTAGGTGATGAAATGATGCCAAATTTTTGGGACACCCTGTGTGCGTGTATCAATTTGTAAAATATGTTCTAGACAATGTATTATCAATATGATAATTAAAGAAATATACCTAAATAAGTATGCAAAAATATTGTTGTGTAATTATAATTATGAGGTTATAATGTTGAACTAACAGTCATGCATGTAGTCAAACATGCATGCACTGATGAGATATGATGACATGTCTTGTTGCCGTTTCACCAAATTTTTAAGATTAAATGTGAAGGAATGATGAGTCACTGTATTGTTTATCTATTTATCAGTTTATCGGAAGTATTATCTTATTGTGAAAGATGCCCCCTCTTGTGTACAATGCCATCTCTGATTGCATGCAAAGGTTGTGTATTTCGGTGGTAATACACAACCAAATAGAGCAGTAAGTGCAAAGATCACAGATTAGTGAATGTTGCAGACTTAGAGGAACCATTAAGGAGTGGGAGTTAAGGGGCAGGAGCCAGTAATTTGTTCAGTTCCATGTCTTCTGATGGTGCATAGAATGTTTTTTTTTTTAAAACTGAGAAGTACAGTGACATTTTTTGTGGCATCATCGTGAGCTGTTCACAGCAAAGTCAAGGCACAAAGAACTGATAAAGTTCCTGTTTTACTTAAAGAGGGAAGTTAGTTCATACAATGAGAGCGCTGCTGCTTCTCTGCTCTCAGAAGCATTTGCATCAAGGCCAGGAGATTAAACGTGTGGGTTGGGAACTGGAGAGAGTGTGTTGTCTCGCTTGGGGCCCCCGATGCCAGAGTTCTAGCTTTCATCGCGCAGGGTGAAAGATTTCTCCTGGACGTTTCACTCTCTGTGGCTACAGGTGGGTGGTTCACATGCTGTAGGTGGCAGCCACTGTGGATTTCATGCAAAAGTACAGAGGAGGTGGCTGTGGGCAAATTGTTTCACAATTGCCAATGCTCAATACTCTGCGCTGAGATGCTGTATCCCACACTCTATAAACTCATTTGTGTAGTTAGATGGAGCTTGGAGTGTTATGATAATATTGAAAATCGTAGGTGTTTGTTTTTTCATAGATGGATATTTTTGTTGTTGGTTTTTAAGAGTTCTTTATAAAGAACTAATGGAAAGAAAACCTGGTGGGAGACAAAATGTTGCTACATACTAACTAACTTTATAGGAAACGCTTTTGAAAATTGGTGAATAATTTGAGGTGTATTTCACGCAAAATAACATAATGGAATACGATGTCATTTACTTCACAGACTTTAGAAGTTATTTCCTCACAGCCTTGTCAGAAAATATTTTGCACATTTCCCCATATTCTTACATTTTACAGACATAAAACAGTTAATCAATATTATAATTGACAATAAAACCCTTATATTAACACCCAGTTAACATGTTTTTTTTCTAATATAATGCATATTGTAATAATTTGATTAGTTGCAAATAAATTGACTAATGATGTGACGCTTCAATAGGAGACACAGACTATTATGCAATTTAGCAATGTGACCCCAAACGGGACATTAAATGTATACCTACTCACAGAGGAGGCTCAGTAACCTCATCTTTCTTCTGCTTTTTTAATTTTCTTCTGTGATTCTGTACTCTAACGGCTTAATTCTCCCTTTTCAGTCTCCATGCTCAGTGCAGTTGTGTTGGTGCTTGGCTGTTTGCTGCAGAGGAACCCGGCGACCACAGAGGGGCGTCGTGGGACCAACCGCCATGTCTTCTATGCAGTGGAAATGGATGGAGGCACCAGAGCCGCCAGAGCTCTGGCCAAGCAGCACGGACTGGAGTTCATACAACAGGTCAGTGCCTGTTCAGAAGCCCTGTTATTACTTCCACCAGTGGGCATGCATTTGCATTTTCTAAAACCAGTTACTGAAGACTTTTCCCTTTTTTTTTATTTTCAACTGCTGCCAAAGTGCTGACTTCTATTTCCTATTTGAGGAATATCTGACTTTCATCAAATTACAACAGCGTTTCTGAATATTTTATATCTGATCAAAGGACCCACATATAGAGCGGCAGTTCACATGAAGTGACACACACTCACACTCATGTAAAAACACATACGTGTTCCAAAAATGGCACATGTTGCACACATTGGAACACTTGTTTGTGTGGCCAAATGTAGAGTTTATCCTGTGAGAAACTCCTTTATGAGAATATACACCTACCTCATGTCTTTGCGTCTTTACTTGTTTGCTTGGGCTTTAATCTGTCACGCTGAAATCCCTCTATTTGTCTGAAGACTACATCTGATTTATCCACATCAATACTTTAAAGGTTACTTTGGTTGTTTGGTTGTGTGAAAGTGTGTCAGCTCCTTCAAAAATGTTCTTGCCTGCAATAAAAAAAATAAGAGCTCCGAGCAGGTCTCAGTTAGGTGGAATAGTTCTGCTTTTTTGTTAGACTGAGTTCAAAGAAGGGTTCGGGGGTATGAGAGATTCTGAAATGAACTTCTTGTGAGTCTCTTTTATGAAACATTCACAGTCAGAAAGATTTAAAAGGTAAGAGCCCTCATGATTTGGAATCCGCTCTTGTTGTGCTCTGTTTTATAGAGGATTCCCTCCCTCGGCTGCTCCTTTCTAATGTAAAGCCTGACAAATCAACATAGATCCTTAGGATAAAGTGAACGACTCAACTGAAAAGACTACATAATGACGCTTTAGATATATTCCCCTTTCATTTAATAGGTAAAAATGTAGAAATTTAGAGAGAAGTTTAAGGAAATAATATTACATCACCATTGTTTAAAGGAGATGAGCTATCCCTTTTACACTTTCCCACTGATTTTGCTGACAGCAGACAATCAGAAGTGTGATTTGTAGTTATTGATGAAGTGTGTGCGTTTTGACATTATTGATAAGAGTTAGGAGAAGCGTCCGCCGGCCTGGCTCTGGGGAACGGTGACGTGAGCTCATTTCAACCTTGGCCCTGCTGCGGCTGCTGCCTGGATCATGAATAAAACATGGCTTTGACCTTTATCAGCGGCGTATTGGACAGTCCTCCCCCGTCCCTGTCTTCCTCTCGGCCTGTCTCTCTCTCATTGTCCCTCATGTATAAACACAAACACCTTCTCTGCTTCATGCATCATTCTCTGCTGTTTTCTTTTATGTATTGCTGGTAGTCCTTAGATGTAACGAGCACTTGCAATGGCCCTTGGTGTAAATGAATCTATGCATATTTTATATTTTACATAAATGATGATGTATTAATATAAATGTTATTGTGAGAAATTCAGGTATTTGCTCTTGTATTAGTGTTGTTCATGTAGTTTTTCTGTGTTGGTGTAAATCCATTTTGCCGCATTAGCATAGTGTTGGAGCCAAAATACATTTTTGTTTGTTTATTCCTCTTTTTTGTTTTGACCTTAATTTAATAATTGTTTAGTGGGTGTGGCTGTGATGATCACCACATGTGCAATTCATCATGGGTGAGGTGACAGATACCTGCCATGTGATGTGGGCAGTGTGTGTGAGGACAGCCCCAAACAATTTTCTGACCATGAGCCACAGCGTGAACTCAGTTGGTCAGCGTTTTCAGTGTTTTTCAATGTTAAGTAGCCTATTTTGTTTATTTATGGAGAGTATTTTGAACGACGATTGTGACCTATTTTGAATGACTGGCTGGACTTGATATTTGTCAATAAAGACAAAGAAAACCAGCCAGACTTTCATTCATGCACGCGTCAAAAAATACAATAAGTCGAACCCGTCCACACCATAGTAGTAGCTAAAGGTAAAGCCATTACACGTAGCTACATGCATTTAATGTTTGGTGTTAACATAGTGTGTCCAATCCAGCTACACCATATCTTGAGAGGAGCCTCCGACAACCCCCACTTTCATGATCCCCCCAGGTCCAATCTGCTGACTGGCTTCTTTTACCTGTCTGTCGCCAGAGGCTGATGCTAAATGTCACTGACACTAAATCGCCTTTGTTAAGTCAAACCTATTTTAATTGTGCCACCTGTGATTTGAGCCTTGCGTGCAGCAAATATCAGATATCAAGGAGAAGCCGGCACTTCACAATTTGCTGTGATATAATTTTTTTTTTTTTTTTTTTGAAAACACTGAAGTGAAATGAAAAGTCTGACAAGCCCAACGCCAGCTTGGGAGGATTGTGATGTCTGCTGGCATTCCAGTGGTAATGCTGCATGAGTGGAATGGGAATCAAATGTCTCCATGCTGGCACTCAACATATTGTTGGTCTCTTTGATTTAGTGTACAGCATCCAGGAAAATGTCACAGCGTCTCTCCATTGTGCAGACTTGACATATCCATTTTGCAACTGTAAAATACAAAGAAAAACAAAGCAAAATACCTGAAATGATGTCTTCATGCCACATGGACAGCTTCACAATGATGCGTTTTCTTGCAGATTCTTTGGCTCTTAATTTTGCAGAAGTACTGAAGCCTTTTCTGTTGAACTTCACACATCTGAAATATGTCAGAGGCACTGAGTCGGTTTCCTGAGTTTTCTTTTTGTTCTTTTACATGTTCCTTATTTAAATATGTTTAAATGCAGGTTTGAGTTTGTCAAAATTCCTTTAAATTGGAAGGTAAAATCATGTCATTCGGTTAAAAAAAAAAAAAGATGAGATGTGGTGAAATCTGGCAGAATACCATTTAAATACACAACAAATACAGTGCATCACGTAAGCTCTGGCTTGTAATTATTAGCATTGGGCTCGACTGTGTGGCAGTGCAGACGTGGATTCAGAGATTACTGTCATACAATGGTGAGTCTCATCTCCAACCAAGGCTGGGGTGGTGTAATGCAATCAGAGAGAGACAGAGAAAAAGAGATACTCTGACTGGGCAGGTAATGGCAGCCATTACAGGTGCAGGGTTTCACAGACAACGACAAAGAAAAAAACAACCTGATCACCATCTAAAATAGATGATTTTCTGTTTCACTTTATGCCGGCACACAACAACACAGTGACTTGATGTTACACGCTGATAAAAAGAAAAAGAGGAGGCAAAAAAAGCTTACAGGCTCACTTACAATACAGCTGACCCAGTTTAAAGTTACATCACATGATACTGCATTGTTTACATGTATTATTTCTTGCTTACTTAAGAGTTTGCAAATCCGATTAGAGCCAGATTAGGTCTATGTGTCGAATTGTTTTTATTTTAGCTGAGATCACTGCTTCTGTTGAAGACGTGTGTTTGTGTGAATGCGTGTGTGTGTGTGTGTGGGTGTCTTGGGTTTTTGTCTTGAACTCTGACACCAGGAAGTCCCTGGTCTCCAACCAATGGTGAAAGGCCTCCCAGACTCCCCTTCTTTGCAGTGAGGTGGAATACTGCCGGCAGATTACCATATCATTACCATATCATTAGCATAACATTACTGCGGCACAGCTTGGCTCGCTGTCTGTGGACGCGCTATCGGCTCATCGAGAGATTCAATCCCCAATCCGCCCCGTGCTCCTCACCCCACCCCACCCCACCTCACCCCACCCCCCCATGCCTCCTTTCCTCCCTCCCTCTGTACACTCGAGGTGTGTTTTCAATCTGAGTAAAGCAGATGTAATTGAGGTAGAGCACTGGATTTACCAGCTAAATGAAATCACACAAGCGCTTCACGATCAGTCGGGGCCGCTTTCGTACACATTCAGAGAGCTCCCACTCTGAAACCTTGTACCACTGCACCCGATTCAGAATTTCTAATATCCTCTCAGAAATGGCCTCAGTCAGATGCTAAGCTATGTCAAGCCTTGCGGTGCGTGGATGACTCCAGGCTGTTATGCTGAGACCAGGTGTGTTTGTGTGTCTGCTGAAGAAAAAGGGGCTGACGTGCCACATCTTCTCCCTCACCCCATCCTTTCCCTTTTCTGCAGCGAAGGGCACCCAGGGGCATGAAAAGGGACACCAATCCTCTAATGGTTGGGAGCAAGGGCCCATTCCATTAGTCCAGGAGCCCAGAGTTCACTGCCGCGCCTCAATGTGAGGAGGGTGAACAGAGAGCGAAATGGAGGCAGATGTTGGCTGGGGGCAACACAGAGGGCAACGATGCACCAGCTGCATGCTGGGAAATGCATCGCCTCCCCCCATCTCTGCTTTTTCAATGCCTGTTCCTATTTCCTCATGCAAGTACAGTTGCACACACCTTGTGTATATAGGATGCACACACATGCATGGCATGCACACACACTCACACTGACTTCCTATCGCCCGCTTTTGTCCCCAATTTCATTCATTCCAGTAAGCTTTTCTCCATTTTCCTTATCTCTTTCTTTCTCTCTCTCAGCCTCACACGCTCATTCACTCACGCCTATCTCCATCTCTTTCATTTTCGCTCTCTCTCTTTGCTTACCGCCCTGCTTCCCCCCTGCCCCCCCGCCTTTCCCCCCCATCCCCGCTCGTACCTCACTCTCATTTGTAAACGGAGGAATGTGGAGAGAGAGGGGAAGGACTTGACTGAGGAATGTGTGGAAAAGATGTGGTTTCCCTCCCAGGTGGGAAATTCTGGCGGGAGATGAAGGCGGAGAAGTAAAAGAAGAAGAGGAGGAAGGAGGAGGAAGAGGGTAAAGAGGAGGAGGAAGAAGGAGGAGGGAGGAGGAGGAGGAGAGCAGAAATGATGCTACAACTGCCTCCCTTTCTCTCCCTCTCTGGGCTGAGATGATGTATGGCTGCAAAGGCCACATGTTGGCCGTGTGATGGATTAAAGCACTTTGTAGGAAAATTACTGAGAGCGCCTCAGCACACCAGAGTCTAGCCCTTAATAAAACTCTCTTCAATATTGAAATGGAGAGAGAGAGAGAGAGATAAAGGAGATAAAGAAAGATGGTGAATGGGCGCAGAGCAGAGGGGGAAGCACGCAAACATGCTTATACACTATACTGAAGCACTGAGAAATATTGTGTAGCTTCACGGTTGGATTTTACTGTAGGTTTTGTTTGGAGTAGGTTTATAAAAAGAGCAAAGTAAAGCAAAGCAATTTCATGAAGAGCCTGTTTATTATAAGCCAAGTTGAGGGACTTTTACGATATTTTTTGTCAGTTACTGCTGTCGTTGGGTGTATTTTCAACTTTACTTTTAGCACTTGACAGTTATTACCAAAAATAGGGGCTGAGCGCGAGTTAAGGAAAACACCAACTTATTTCAAATGACAATGGATTCCAGCGATTTTATTTATTAACTGAAACTGAGCTTTTTGTTGCTTGAAGTGGATTTTATTTTTGGCACAGATTCTTAAGTGAACAGGACTCAAACAGGACAGGATAACCTGCAGCCACGTAAAATCTAATAACGTAGGTGTATATAAAAGTTTTATGTTTATTCCATGCTCACCCTTCAGATAATCAAACTTCTCATTTCACCACAACAACACATATATTTAAATAAGTATATGGAAATAATGTAAATAATTTGAGTAATTGTATTTACGTATTAGGATATGTAGGATTAAGGAATTAGTTATAAAATGATTAGTCAATTTAATCATTTACTTTATCTTATAAGAGTCAGTGTGATTACAGTCATGTTTTTCCCTGAATTTATGCAAAGTTTTTACCATTTTATTCTAATGTGGCACATGCGTATAATAGCTTCTAAACTATAGATTAGTATTATTTCTGTTTTTGTTGCTGTTATAGAGTTTGCTCCACACAAACCCAAAATTAATTTGAAGTGTTTGACTAATTCCATTGTGTTGCTGCTTTGCTTTATTTTGTTTTGGCCAGTATTTATTCTAACGTTTTTGCCAAAGTAACCAGACAGCACTGTTTCTACAAAGGTGTGTTATAAGCTGTGATGAGAAGCGGTTCTTTTTTTTTTTTTTTTTTTTTTTTTTTTTTAAATCTTAGCTAGATGGAGCATTGTTAAATTGTGTCCACTTCCTTAAGAATGAGGACATACTTTATATTGGTGGTTTTTTTTTTCCAGATAATGACTTTCTTTGCATACACACTTTATTCTAACCTGCCATCTAACACGATGCTTTACAAAACTGGAACCAAAACCTTGGGATCTTTTAAATATCTATATGATCATCTCATGTTACTGCCTTGGGACTTCTACAGCTGATTGCATTTAATGTATTTATTGTATTGTATTGTATGTTAATTGTATTTTGTACTGTGAAGCACTTTGTGACTCCCTGTCTATGAAAATCACTTTATAAATAAAATTTACTTACTTATATTATCAGCACCATCACCTCACAGCACAGAGGTCTTGGGTTTGGACCAGGACCTCCCTGTGTCTCCATCAGTTCTCTCCAGGTACTTCCTCACAGTCACAGTTTTATACTTAAAAAAAAAAAAGGCAATAAGAATTATTACTAATGCATATTTTTATGCACCAACAAACTCTATTTTTACAAAGCTTAATTTACTGAAAATACACGATCTTGTTGACCTTAATACAGTGGTAGTGATGTACAAGGCACACAATAATCTTCTCCCTCCTTCCATCCAGGAGATGTTTGAATGTAGGAAAAGTCAGTGTAGCCTCAGAGGAGCCAGCATTTTTAAAAAAGCTAAGGCAAGAACAAATAAAAAAAGTAGATGTATTTTCATTAAAGGGGTTAATCTGTGGAATGGCCTGGAAGATCCATTAAAACAGTCTAAAACCATTAAAACTTTTAAAAAGATGTACAAATGAACAATTATTCAAAAACATAGAGCTCAGGATTGACTAAAGAAATGACATTTAAAAAACAAGGATAAATATTGGTAGTTTTATATGGAACAATGGACATGTTTTTGTTTGTTTTAAGTAATGAATGACAGAATAAACTACTATTACTACTACTACTGCGACTACATGCACTTCAATAGGTTTATTTGCAAATGTGTGAATGGGAGTGAATGAATGTTGACCTCTGTACGTCAGCTCTGCAGTGAACTGGTGACACGTCCAGGGTGAACCCCATTTTCACCAGTAGGTAGATGGGATGGGCTCCAGTACCCTCCAGAGGGTTAAGCAGATCAGAAAATAAATGAGTGAATGAAGGAGAGGGAATCATCCCACTTATTAAGAATGAGTTGTCAGCATGTTCCCAGATACATACAGTTTACGTTGGTTGGTATCATGTCTTTATTGCTTTTAGATTGATGGTCGTAACTGCATTAACCCTTTAGTCGCCGGAGTTTTCTAAAAATAAATAAATAAATTGTGATATCAAGTTTTCAAATAGCTGTATCTGTGAAGTGGTTAGAGATAAAGTCAGACTAAATAAGAAAAATATTGGGTATGACTCAAAGTTTATGATGGGAGTAAATTTACTCGCGTATTTGGCGGTGGCCATATTGGATTGCGTAACTTTTCATAAAATTGAACTTTGAACACATTTTCTTTGTCTTTCTGTCGTCTTATCTTTAAACTAAATGAACTTACACATTAGTAGAAGTAAAATGCAGTAAGTCTTAGTAGCGTTTAATCCAAGCAGCAGAGTAGCCAAATCTGTCCTTATCTATCCAAACTAAATCTAAATGAACTTTACTTACTTACTTACTAAACCTGATCAGGACCACACCTTTAAACTGGATTTTCTTCTTCACTTCGAATAGAGACATGCCCTGAAATGGTGTCAGGACTGAAGGGGCTCATGTCCGCCATTTATTGGTGGGAGGTGGTAACAAGATTTTCCAACTCTATCTGAAGCCATGGTCTGTTTCAGTCAGTTATGGCGCTTGTCGCAATATTGCAACTTTTGCGTTTTAAGAGTTAATACGTACAGCAATGTGGAGCAGAAGTGATGCTTGGAGAAGGTTTTCCAAAGCACTTGGAACAAAATACAAGTTTGGTTTTACCGGATCTGGAACTTTGCTTTTTTATGTGGATTAAAAGTTTCATTCAATGTCATTTACACGTAAACGGATGCAAGTTGCTGATATATATGTTGAGATTTGAGTGTTACTGTCAGCTCAATCCAAAAGTGAGTCACTTCTAAAACCCATTCTCTATTTTTACTCTAAGACGGACCATGGATCCCTCACCCCCACTTCACATTTCATTTCCTGCCAATACTGTAACCAACAAGGCTTAACTGCTCACCCCATTTAGCCCCCAGCATCTCCCTCCATCACCCAGGCCTCCTCCCGTCGGCTGCTGCTTCTCCATGGTCGGAGCCGTGGAGGCCGCCGCCCCTGTAGGGCTGTTAGTGTACACACCAGCTGCTGTTTCCTCCGTCGGGTGGGCTGCTTCATGTGGATCTCACACACTGCTTCGATGGCTCTTGATGTCCGTGTTTGTTTTTGTTTATGCCGCATGCTTTTCCCCGTCTATCCCACACTCCATTTCTGCCACTGTCTTCTCTTTCTGAGTGTCTGTCGGAAGCAGCAGGACGTAAGTTCTGAGACGACAAGTCAGACTCTGTTCAACTTCCATCAGAAGATGAAGGAGCCCAGATTTTCAGATGGGATTTAGGGACATATATTGGGTTAAAAAAAAAAAAAAAAAGCAATGCAGAATGGAGTAAATAGTAATTTTTGGTTTCAACAAAACAAGCTGGAAGCACTATTCAGATATCATCTCATGAAGCTAGTGGACATGTTATAATTTATGCTCTATTGATCGTTTTTGCATTTGTCCCATATTTGGACTTTGATTCACTCTTTGTTGTGAGACCTAGACAACTTAAAAACACAGACAGGCAGTGTAGATTCAGTTAAGTTTAATTTATTTGCACATTATTTACAACAGAATGATTAAAAAGACATTTCTCCCTTTGATAGCTGGGATAGGCTTCAACACCCAGCGACCCTCTGGAGGATACAGCGGTTCAGAAAATGAATGAATGAATAAAAAGTTATCAGGAGTTTGAAGCTAAAACTGACTTTTGCAAATGCATTCCCTTTAAAAAAAATTAAACAATCATATTAAAATCACAGAAATGAACCTAAATACAGGCATCGATATAAGATAAGAAAGGATAAAAAGACAATGCAGTTTACATAAATGGAATCTTATACTTAGAAGTTGAAATACAATATAAGGAAAATATGTACAAGGAGCTTATAAGAATCCCTCATGGATCATAAAAAGCTTCAGATCAAGCCTGTTTTTTAGCAGTTTTAGTAAACAACAGAATTCAACAGTAAAGAACACACAGTGACACACAATAATCACAGCACTTCTTAAGATTCACAGCACGGCACCTGCTTTTATATTTAACAGAGTTGTTGTGAGTTTGATGCCCCTTCCTTTCAGTCTTCTTCTGAACGGTATGATAATCTGATTCAACCTGAAGAAGGAGAGGAAACCTCTCTTACCCATCAATAATCAGCAAAGAATGGCTGAAGCTTCAAAACAAAACATGGGTAAAATATGGAACAGAAACTGTGCAGCAGCAGTAAATCCATCTACAAATGACTGATGCATTCAATGATTTTAGCAAAATACTACCTCCCATCACTCTTAAATGTGACTTAAAAGAAGCTTGACTTATTTTTAAATGTGTTTTTTCTGTTTTAAGTGGATTTTATTTTGGCACAGATTCCTAAATGAGTTGGATTCACATAGAATGATCTGCAGAAACATACATTTACTTATATTACACCATGAATGTAGAATATAGGTTTCATGCATATACTGAGCTCAACCAAATTAGTTTTAGTCCTAAACTTGTGATGAATTCAACACCTTATATCCCATAACCGAGTGATTCTGACCAGGACTCACTGGAAGAAGAGATCTTGTATCTTGATGGGATTGTCATATAATTAATAAACAATAAATGAAAGAAATGAAAATATTATTAAGTTAAAATGATCTCACACTAGTGACACCAGGTTTGTGTACCTGACTTAGTTTGTGTCGCAGTAGAATAAGAGACTTTTTTCCCCAACTTAACGGCACCAAGTAGTAGTAATAATAATAATAACATATTTTATTATATACTGCATTCGATCAAAGTGCTTTAGTTTGTAATTTATTTGTCCATTTAACAGAAAATGATATATACATACATATATACAATTTGGATTTCTATATTAAACATGGGCGAAAAGGCATAGCTTATTTATGCCTACCCTATTTACAAGAAGGAAAGTTGCAGAGACAAAACTATAACAAGATGACACAGTTTTAAACAATAATATTATAAAACAAATAACATAATCTAAGTAAAATCTTAGATTCATACTGATAATTAGTTTACTTTATCCTAATATTCTATATTTATTGAATACCTTAGTTTTAAACATCCTTTTTAAATGTGGTGACTGATGTGCATGTGTTTAATTCTTCATCAAGGTCATTCCATAAATTAACTCCAATTACACATATGCATTTGCCTTTTGTATTAGTCCCTGCCTTTGATTTCTTGAACATACAGGTCCCCCTAAGGTTGGACTGAGGAAGGGGGGTGCTTTACAACACAACAACAATAAAGGACTAAGAGCATAGTAAATAAAAATAATTCTAAATAAATACAATTCCAAATAAAAGCAATTAAGAACAAGTTTAGATCAGAGTAACACCATAAGACCAGGGCTCATAAACAAGTGGGTGTTTAGCTGTTCTTTAAATACCTCTGCAGAACAGGCCTGTCTGATGTCAAGGGGCAAAATGTTCCAGAGTTGGTGCACAAAAAGAAAAAGCCCGCTCACTGACAGTCTTTTTCCAGACCCTGGGAACACCCAAAAGACCAGAGTCCTGGGAATGCAGTGAACGTACATACAGGCACATACGGTTTCACCAGGTCTGATAAATATGATGATGCTATGACACTGACTAGTCTGGAAATCAGGAGGAGCACCTTGAAGTCTGTGAAGCCAGTGACAAAAGGCAAGCAGCCGAGTGATATGTTCAGATGTACTTGCTCCGGTCAGGAGGCGAGCGAGACGATGAAGGATTAAATAAATTACAGCGATTGTCGGAGATGATGGTGCTTTTTCTGGAAGCTGCTTCTGTGCTCTGTTAACTACTACAACAAACACTGTGAGTATAATCAGTGACAAAAAAGTAAAGCAAAAAACCAATACATTACAGTTTGTAAAGGAATTATGAGAGTTCCACGTATTTTATTACAGCTAGAAATCGAATGTACTCTTTCACACTTGATGTAAATTTTAAAAACTTGATCTTTTTCTGTATAAATTTGGATTTACAGATATAAAATTAGCTTTAATTATTATTCTTTTCATATCCAAAGTAAACCAAACACATTTTCCTCAATAAAAGAAACAAACTAGGGCTGGGCTGTACACACAATTAATTGGATTAATCAAAGTTTAGCTTTCTTAATATTGCAAAAAAGGAAAAAAAAAAAAAAAAAAAAAGCAGATATTGAAAATCAAGATTACTGAATTGAAGGTTTTTAATGCCACTAGTTTGTTTTTGTAATATATTATTAATGAATGTGTTTCTCCAGCTGTATATAACATATAGTTTTAATAAAGAGAGTATTTCTCACTTCAATGTC
The DNA here is from genome assembly GCA_037367295.1 of Apogon hyalosoma. Taxonomy (NCBI): domain Eukaryota; kingdom Metazoa; phylum Chordata; class Actinopteri; order Kurtiformes; family Apogonidae; genus Apogon; species Apogon hyalosoma. Next base: position 34,404,347 of record JAPQRP010000010.1, read on the forward strand.
AACAGAAAACAATCCATTAAAATTATAAATTGTCAGATAGGAACTGGATACAACAGTTTCATGTTCAAGTTGTATGTTTCTTGTTGTACATTTGAAAATTGAAAATAAAAAAAGACCTTGATCAAAACAAAATTATAAATTGCCCATAACATTGAAGAAAAAAAAAATATATTATTTTTTTTCCTCATCAAGTTCTTTTGTGAAGGTGTGGTTTCCATTAGTGTCTTTCTTATGTTTGTGCAGGTAAAGATTGGTTGGATAAAACATGAGGAATTCTAAATGATTTCTCTTACAGACTTGTGTTTTAATAGACACATTTTATTTCCGAAATAGAGAATGTATTGATGACTTATTATTGAAAAAGTTGAAGAATTAGCTTTTTTAAAAAAAAAAAAAAAAAAAAAAATATTCTTAACCCATAAAAACCCAGTGCAACTTTTGTGTCAGTTCCCTTGTGTCATATTATCCTCTTTATTTTAACTTTTTTCAGTGTAAATCATGTCTTTTCCTAAATGTATTTAACTGATCATGTAGATGTTGATTAAGGATATTTGATCAAATCAGGAAAAAAATGAGGAAAAGGTGACTATTTCAGCAAAAACGTCATTAACTAAACTTAAAAACAAGCATCTCCATCCACTGTCATTGATCCAACTCCATGGGTTTTACTGGTGAGTCAGTGTTGGAGAAGATGACGGTGTTTCCATGGTAACTACTTACACCAATTATTGACATGGTTTTATTGGATTAGTGGATCTATAGGTATTAAACATTTTACATCAGTATGGTTTTGGTCGCTGGTGGATGTTTGGGTTAATATTCAATGGAAAAGTTTTACAAGCACTAACTTTAGTCACATCAACCAACAGGGAAATTATTATTTGCCTTAAAACCTGTAAAGAATGACATAACAAAGGCACAACATTAAAAACATTACAGAATTTCTTTGGAGATACAGAGTAATGTGATGCTGAATAAATTTAGCATGACGAGAGAGCTGACCATGTTGTCTAAATACCACCGTGGTGAGGAAATATTGAGCCAACAATGAAGGAGAATGGATTCATTTTTACACAGATCATGTCTTTTGTTGCATGTATAAAATCTGTGAGTTATGTTTGCAAATTACTGACCATGACAGTCACATTTGTTCATAGAACGATGAGAGTCTGAGGGGATTTTAGCAACATTTTAATTACATACAGGGTTTAACCAGGTTTGGAATGAATGATTATGTGAACTACAGCTTCAGCTACGTATCTCAGGAGTTTTAATAATTATATGACAGGAGACAATGAAAGTTCTCATGTATGTAAATATAACAAATGCTTTTCCTCCTATCAAATGTCAAAAAATACTTGAAGTTACCATAATCAAAGAGTGTGTCAGTCTGATTTTCAGGTTTACTGATGGTTTTAATGATCGTACCTACAGGTTTGATCTAAAACATGGTCTTTATGGAAAAAAAAAAGGGTGAGTTGATAAACCCTTTGGCACCACAAGACAGTCCACAAGCCTCCGTTCTGTATCATTAACCCATAAAGACCCAGTGCTACTTTTGTGGCACTTCCCAAATTTATTTTTCTCTCTATTTCATCTTTCTTAACTGATTTATCACCATTTATTATTATATTATCCTCTGTATTTTGCATTTTTTTTCAGTCAAAATAATTTATTTTTCTATATTTAATTCACTGATCATGTACTATAATCATCATGCTGATAATGCATTTGAGGGTTATTATATCTAACTTGAGAAAAAGTGACTTTTCCAGTAAAACATATATCATTAAGTGAATGTAAAAACAAGCATCTCCAACAACTGTCACTTATCGAAGTACATGGATTTGACAGGTAAATCAATGTTGTAGAAGATGATGGTGTTTCCACGGTAACTATGGAGCCTCTACAGTTGGGAAAAATTTATTAGACCACCCTTGTTTAGTTCAGTTTGTTGTTCATTTTACTGCCTGGTCCAACTAAAGGTCCATTTGTTTGGACAAATACAATGATACCAACAAAAATAGCTCATAGTAGTTGAATTTCAGAGCTGATATCTATCCATTT